>OZ016504.1:9056818-9119856 GCA_963966595.1 Physocephala rufipes | reverse complement strand
ATATATATATATATATATATATATATATATATATATATATATATATATATATATATATATATATATATATATATATATATATATATATATATATATATATATATATATATATATATATATATATATATATATATATATATATATATATATATATATATATATATATATATATATATATATATATATATATATATATATATATATATATATATATATATATATATATATATATATATATATATATATATATATATATATATATATATATATATATATATATATATATATATATATATATATATATATATATATATATATATATATATATATATATATATATATATATATATATATATATATATATATATATATATATATATATATATATATATATATATATATATATATATATATATATATATATATATATATATATATATATATATATATATATATATATATATATATATATATATATATATATATATATATATATATATATATATATATATATATATATATATATATATATATATATATATATATATATATATATATATATATATATATATATATATATATATATATATATATATATATATATATATATATATATATATATATATATATATATATATATATATATATATATATATATATATATATATATATATATATATATATATATATATATATATATATATATATATATATATATATATATATATATATATATATATATATATATATATATATATATATATATATATATATATATATATATATATATATATATATATATATATATATATATATATATATATATATATATATATATATATATATATATATATATATATATATATATATATATATATATATATATATATATATATATATATATATATATATATATATATATATATATATATATATATATATATATATATATATATATATATATATATATATATATATATATATATATATATATATATATATATATATATATATATATATATATATATATATATATATATATATATATATATATATATATATATATATATATATATATATATATATATATATATATATATATATATATATATATATATATATATATATATATATATATATATATATATATATATATATATATATATATATATATATATATATATATATATATATATATATATATATATATATATATATATATATATATATATATATATATATATATATATATATATATATATATATATATATATATATATATATATATATATATAGATAATAACACATCCATACTAAAATAATTTCGTCGTCGCAAAACTCAAATTGTTCGACTTAAATTTGTCCGTTGAAAAATGTTAAGTCCCAACAACAACTTCATCAAAATGGCGCCTGACAAGCATCTATCAACGCCTGACGCCATTGTTACTGCCATAGACAACTCACCTAACGAATCATCTTCCATCACATTAAATGCGGTCAACGTACAGAGCCAATCACAAGACGTATACATGGATCACACACCGCCATCACCGGATACAAGACTTGCAGCATCCAACTTACTAAAACTAAAAAACACAATTCAAATACCTTCAAATAACATCGAAGACCAGGAATTCCAAGTGGTTGGTCCCTCCAAAAGACTAAAACGCTCGGTCGGGAGCTCAGTCCATATTAACGCCAGTCAGATCAAATTAAATCTAAAATTTGGAACAGAAGGAGCTGGAAATCGCTTCGCTATCTTCAATAAACATCAATCTGAAAAAAGCAACACACGCGGGAAAGATAATGGACCAACTCCTAACAAAGCCAACACTTCTCCAACCAACAAGACGACATGGTGTCCGCCAATCATCCTCTTCAATATTGACACTGATTCTCTAATCCAACAAATAAACCAAATAAAACCCAATCTAAATTACAAGGTAATCAATTCCTCTAGATATAAGTCCAAGTTAATCTGTGATGACCTACATTTCTACCAAGAAATGATGAATTTTCTGAGAGAAAATTTTCTGAGAGCATACCTTCATACTCATTTACACCTCCGGAATTAAAACAACCCTCACTCATCCTGAGAGGTCTACACCACAAATCAAAATGTGTAGACATAAAATCTGCCCTGGACACTCTACTTCCCAACTTAATAGATAGTGTCACAAACTTCAAAACAAAGTATTCAATTAAAAATAATATAGACACCGGCTTGTTCTTGATCACCCTAGTGCCTAGAGGAAAGACCGACGAACTAACTAAAATAAAATACTTACTGAATCAAGTTGTGAGATGGGAACTACCTAAATCAAATAAGACCATTATCCAATGCAAAAGATGTCAGTATTGGGGTCATTCAGCAAAGAATTGCAATTTCAAATACTCCTGCGTCAAATGTAGCGAGAAGCACGAACCTGGCAAATGTACAAGGGCCCCAATCTTGGACAATGCGCCTTACTGTGTTAACTGCAATACTTCAGGACATCCAGCAAATTACAAAGGATGCCCGGCTTACCAGGACTTCGTTAGAAGAAAACAAAAAATGATCTCCGTCGCGAAACAGAAACGACTCGCAGCAGAAAGAAAGCTTCAAACCACCGCACAAAACTATATACTTCCTAACAAGTCCTTTGCTAGTCTTTTTTCAAAAGAACCCATCCACCAATCACCAACATTAAGGCAATCATTTGTGTCAGAGTTCATAGATTTGGCTCACTACTTCTCTGAACCCGAAGTACTTTCACTCGAACAAAAAATATTACAATTCTTAAAAAATTACAGAAGCCTACCGAAAGAAAAAGCGAAGAAAGAATACCAAGAACTCTTAAGAGAAGTACTCCTACAATATGGCCCTAAACGCAATTTCCCTACTAACATTCAACGTAAGATCTCTGATCCACACCCACAGGAAAATAGAACTAAACACACTTCTTTCAGAAAATAATGTTGACATAGCATTTCTCCAAGAATCACGTTCTAAATTCCCAGTCAAACTTAACAACTACGTAGGTACCAAAGATTCTTCCCAACTAGGAACAGCCATAGCCCTAAAGAAAAATATCAAATATAAAATAGACTCATCAATAGAACTTTTTTTCAAAAGAACCCATCCACCAATCACCAACATTAACCCCCTCAAAATGTAAGACGAGGACGAAACGCGTCGTTGACGCCGACTTCGAAGAAAAACGCGCCGGTGTGGTCAAAATGTAGAACTTTCGTCATCCTTCGTCGGACTTCTACGATTGTAGTTCCATTTTCCAATGGTTTGTTGCTAGTGTTGGGAGCTATCGAACATATGCTACCTAATTATTCGGTAGTTATGAACTAACCATTTATTCGATAGTTTTTTCCGCTAGTTTTTAGTCATTTAGAAATCACTAAACGAGTAAAAGTGCCTCTCAGAATTAGTATTTACCAGAAATTATCGAATAATTCAACCATTATATTTAATTCATAGTTTTAGTAAAACACGAGTAAAACCCGATACCCAATTAATCAAACAAGAGCAACGGGTTTGTGGTATTGTTGTATACACACACAACTCCTGCGGCGTTCAAATGTCTGAAGATTATGCTGTTATCTCTGTGTTAAAAAGCAAAAAAAAGGCGAGTGAATGAAAGAATGAGAGAAGTGAATGAGTGAAAGAACTTCGGCTGCAGAAAGTAATAAAAACTGAATAATGATTTGACCGACGAAACCTTTTTGGTTTCGTTAGATTTCGTCGCAAATTTCGCCTGCCATTTTGCCCGTTGCTTTCGTTATCGCCTGGAATGCATTGAAAGGCGCAAACAAAAATTGTTTATTTCGTTGGAGATGCCAGCGGCCATATTTTTATCTGCTGCTTTATCTAGAAGCTGTCAAATCGAGTAAAAACTGAGGACAACACAAAAGGGAGACCAAAAAACGTTGTACGTTTCGCCTAACATTTTGAGGGGGTAAGGCCATCATTTGTGTCAGAGTTCATAGATTTGGCTCACTACTTCTCTGAACCCGAAGTACTTTCACTCGAACAAAAAATATTACAATTCTCAAAAAATTACAGAAGCCTACCGAAAGAAAAAGCGAAGAAAGAATACCAAGAACTCTTAAGAGAAGTACTCCTACAATATGGCCCTTAACGCAATTTCCCTACTAACATTCAACGTAAGATCTCTGATCCACACCCACAGGAAAATAGAACTAAACACACTTCTTTCAGAAAATAATGTTGACATAGCATTTCTCCAAGAAACACGTTCTAAATTCCCAGTCAAACTTAACAACTACGTAGTTACCAAAGATTCTTCCCAACTAGGAACAGCCATAGCCCTAAAGAAAAATATCAAATATAAAATAGACTCATCAATAGAACTCCCCATTCCAAGCCTTTTTATCAACATAGACATCTTAGTAAACTCCATCCCCAACTCAATGCTTCTTGGCACAGTTTACATACCTTCCAACTGTACAACATCCGTATTAACTGACTCTTTAAATAAAATTAAAAACCTCGCTTCTGTTTATAATAACTCAGTAATTGGCTCAGAAAACAACTCAAATAACTCAGTGACTCAGAAAACAACAGCAATGGCAATACCCTTTAAAGCTGGTTACAAACCCACTCACTACATTTTCAACGTTTTTGTGACCTCAACCCAACATACCCAAATGGTTCATCATTTCTAGACCATTTTCTAGTAAGTCCAAACCTTACCAGTCACCCAAATTTGAACATTAGTATTAAAACATTGTCATCATTCTCAGATCACTACCCGTTATACATACATATAAAGTTCCACAAAATCGAATTCCTAACTAATCCGCCTCAGACATATATTTCGTATCGCAACACCAACTGGACACAATTCAGAAGAGATATGGACGCAAACATGTGCATTAGCATGCCACCCCCATCCAGAAATCTTTCCCCTCAAGAGATAGACGAACACATAACTTCTCTGTCATCAGCTATACTTTCCACAGCTTCTTCTCATTCACTTAAAATTCAAAAAACCGACCAAAAACCAATACTCCCAGAAAATATCAAAAATCTCTTCACACTAAAACATCGTTGGCAAAGGCAACTAAGAAAAATATATCATAACAATCTAAACAGAACTACCCCAGAATATAAAACACTCTCTACTCAAATTAAACTTCTCACCATTCTAAAGCCGTGTGTCCACTACCAAGTTTTCTCGCGGAAGTTGCTTCCAGAAGTGACTTCCAAAAGTTTTTGTCGTGTAAACACGTATTAGAAGTCGACTTCCAGAAGTTACGGCTTGCAGAAGTTACTTGCAGAAATTATGTGGAAACACGTGTTTGTTGCTTGCTGGAAGTAACTTGACGGACTTGCTGTGAACTACAAGTGTTTTGAAGACTTGCAGAAGAAGTTGGGTATACGTGAATAAACGGTTTGTGGTATTCTCTTCTGTTTTCAGTTTTGTTTTTTTTTTGAGTTCTTTTCAAAATTTTTTAAAAATGGACAAAAATAAATTCGTTTGGAGTAGTGAAAAAACAAATTTGGTAAAAATCGAAGAGTAACTAAAAGCCGGTCTTTGGGAGGTATAGCCAATCTCACTTTAGTATCCTGCTTTTGAATACTTGTTTGAATTAAAGATAAAATGTATTCAAAATCATCATTAGACATTCTCAGAAAATTGTTCAGCTGCATGGAGCCTTCGGCCCGCAATTCTTCAAGTAATGTATTTTGGAAACTTAAATCTACGCGCCGCAGCACCCAATTTCTCACCCAAACACTTCTTTTATTTATAAAAAGCAAACTACTGCAAGCTGTACTCACATTGTGTGGAAACATGTCTGCAATTTCTGGAAGCAGACTTCCGCAAGTTTCGGTTTAAGTGGAAACACTTCAGCAAATACTTGCAGAAGTTCTTCCGCAAGTGACTTGCTAGTGGACACACGGCTTAATAAAAAATCAGACATACAATTACCTCTCTAAAATCAAGCCAGGTCCTAAAGCATACTCTCAAATTCACCAATATATATATAAAAAGCAAAAATTCTGTAATAAAATAATCCAAAATGACGTAACCATCACTGATCCAATCGCAATAACAAATATTTTCAGAACTCACTTCGCCAACACATTTAAAGAAAATATTCCGCTAAACCCGGACTTGGCCAACATTACCGATACAATTAACAATACCCTCCAAAGAGCTAAATCTCCAATATACATCTTTTCTAGCGACTTCCCTTCTTCCAGCAACAACTCCAACTTCCACTTCACAGATTTCATCTCCATTAAGACAATAGCAAAACAACTGAACACAAAAAAATCAGCCGGCCCGGACATGATATCAAATTATCTCATAAAAAAAACTACCAGATTCCTGTTTCCAAGCACTAGCCATTATATTCAACAACTGTATAAATATTGGATATTTTCCTAAACCTTGGAAAATCTCAAAAATAATACCGATTAAAAAAAATCGAACTGTTATAATGTTACAAATTTCCGTCCTATATCACTGCTATCAAACTTGGGAAAATTGTTCGAAAAAATAATCAAAGAAAAAATGAGTATAAATATCCATGCTAAATACATCCCAGATCATCAATTCGGTTTCAAACCTCGACACTCGACTTCTCATGCACTATTAAAATTCCATAGCGATATTGTCTCCAATTTAAATAACAAAAAATGCACCGTGGCTGTCTTTCTTGACGTAGAAAAGGCATTTGACAGAGCTTTCCATAAAGGAATTCTCTATAAAGCCATACAAATTGGCTTCGATCCATTCATATTAAAATTACTGTCTAGTTTCCTTACCGACAGAAAATTTCAAGTTGTGCTAAACAAAGCCACATCAGATCTTGCCCAAATACATTCCGGCGTCCCACAAGGCTCCGTACTGGCTCCGCTGCTGTACAACATTCTAGTCAGCGACTATCCACACGAGTCAAATAACTCCCATATCATCCTTTACGCTGACGACTCACTTATATACTCACACGACAAAACACCCACCGATGCGCTAAGATATCTTGAAACTCATTTAAATATAATCAATTCTTATTATATAAGCTGGGGAATTACAATTAATGCTATAAACACAACCTCGCGACAAGTTGTCGTACACCGCCGCGACTTGTCAAAAATACATGGAGTCATGGGAATTGAGAAAAAACAAAACTGTCGCTCTGCTGACGCGTACGACAACGACAGTAGTAGAAAATTTTCTACTTTTTTGTTGTCGCTCGTCTTGTTCTTCTTTTCTCCGTTTGTTTACTTTAAATGACATTAGAAATTAATAAAATTGTATTGGAATTACAGACGTGTTCTCTGCTAACTTCATCGCCAGCAGAGTTTTGATTTGTCGAAGCGACAACTGTCGCGAGGTTGTGTTTATAGCATAACGCAGCCAAATCTGACTGTATCTGCATTAGAAACTCATGCAGGAAAACTTATCCCTCAGTAGTGTTGGAAAGTAAAAAATTGACCCTTAGTCTGCAAGGAATCAATATCCCGTTCCGAAACAACGTCAAATATCTCGGCATATCGTTTAACTCTCTTTTTCGCTTTAACCAACATGCCAGAAACACTTTAACAAAGGCAAAAAGAATATTAGGAATGTTTACAAAGCTCTTTAACAACAAATCACTTAGAGTCGAAACAAAACTGCTGCTGTATAAAGTCAGCATTCGTCCAATTCTATTATACGCATTCCCTATCTGGTTCGCAATATCCCCCACCATGGCAAAAGAAATTGAAATATTCGAGCGAAAAATAATTAGACACAGCCTCAACCTAAACTATAAATCCCAAACCAAAAGATATTCAAATAAACACATATATATCATTGCAAACATTACACCATTCTGCAACTACGCATTTTTCTGCAAAAAAAATTTGTAACTGTTGTTGTATCACTTTGTTTTTTTTTACGCGATTACGCGAAACGAAGATCTAAATGCTCATTTATTCAAATTTGATGGTTTAATTCGACAACTAAAATGTGCCGGTGCTAAAATGGAAGAAGCAGATATTGTTTCACAATTGTTCGTGACACTGCCGGAATCTTACGACGCTGTGGTAACAGCCTTAGAAAACTTAGCTACTGAAGATCTCAATTTAGCCACCGTCAAGCAACGTCTGTTAGCTGAAGAAACCAAGAAGAAACTTCGACAGTCGGAGACGGTTGAAGAGAAGCCAATAGCGTTTGCAGCAAAGAAAAAGAGAGTAAAGTTTAACGGTAAATGTCACAAATGTGGACGATACGGTCACATGAAGAAGGATTGCCGCGTCAAGGAAGCAAAACTTACTGAAAATACAAGTATAAGCTTCATGGCGGATTCTAATAAATGATTTAAGAATGATGATGAAACCATAATATCCTTCGCGTTGGATTCTGGAGCTACAGACCATTTCGCGAAAGACTCCCATCTTTTCTCAATATTGAAGGATTTGAAGGTACCAAAGAGCATTGGTGTTGCAAAGGATGGAGACTGTGTCATGGTCAACAAAATTGGTGAAATAAGAGGAATAAGCAGTACTGGAATTAATGTTAATTTAAAAGATGTCCTCTTCAGTCAAAACTTTCGAGAAAATCTTCTCTCAGTTAGCAAAATTGTGGAAGCAGGAATAAAAGTGAACTTCAAGAAAACTCAAGCAGTTCTTAAAAAGGATGGTCATGTGGTGGCAATCGCGAAGCGTGTGGGTAATTTATTTGAATTGAAACTGAAAATATCAAGGTCAGTATCCAATTTAAGTATCTATGAATCGCAATCAATATGGCATAAGAGGTTGGGTCATATTAGCAAATATAGCTATAATGAGTTGCTTAAACATAATATGGTAACGGGGTCACCGCGTGAAATGATGAATGAATTTTGCGATGTATGTACTAAAGGTAAACAATGTCGTGAACCTTTTAATGGTACTCGTTCTAGAGCCAGAAGACCCATAGAACACATACATTCAGACGTCTGTGGACCAATCAGTCCAATTACTTTTGACGGCATGAATTATTTTGTCTCATTTATTGATGATTACACACACTTCACTAATGTGTACTTATTTAAGAAGAAGTCTGAAGTATTTAGTAAATTCAAAGAATATGATGCTCTAGTCTGTGCAAAATTTGGTACAAATATATCAACGTTAACTGTTGATCAAGGTCGCGAATATAAATCGAACGAAATGATACTTTACTGCAAAAATAAATGAATTCAAATTTATGAAACCATAGCATATAGCCCTCAACAAAATGGAGTGGGAGAGATTCAATCGAACTTTATTAGAAAAAGTTCGAACTCTCATGATTGAAGCCAATCTTCCTAAATATTTATGGGGTGAAGCAGTTTACACCAGTACATATTTGATAAATAGAAGTCCTACAAAGGCTGTGAGAATAAATAAGACTCCTGCCGAATTATGGTATGGTGAAAAGCCTGATCTATCGAAATTAAGAGTTTTTGGCTGTGATGCTTATGCATGGATACCTAATCAGAAACGGTGTAAATTAGATCCCAAAAATAAATGTTATATTATGATTGGCTACTGCCCGAATGGATACAGGTTGTGGGATAAAAACAAACGAAAGATTGCTCTTGCACGTGATTGTAAATTCAATGAAACTAGCTATCAGTATAAGAATGATAAAATTGTGCAAAGTACTTCAATCATTATACGGGAAGATGATAACTATATACCCCAAATTCTGGAAAGAAACGAGCAAGAGGGGGAAAGTGATAGTGGTGTCGTTTCTCAAATAACTCAAATGTCTGACGACGAGGTTGATGAACGCAGCCCTCGTGAGCCTGAGAATACACCTGAACAAGAAATCCCGGAACCTGAAGTGACACCAACTCTCAGATGAAGCATGCGAATACGAAAAGCACCTCTAAGATTAACTGAACTTTATGACTCTATCTTTGAAGCTAAAAGTGATGAAATTCCGCAATGTTTTTCTGAAATAGAAAATTCTTTAAATAAAGAAAAATGGCTTCAGGCAGTAAAAAGTGAATTAGATTCCTTGGACAAAAATCAAGTTTGGACTCTAGTAAAATTACCACCAGATAAGAAAGCACTGAAATCAAGATGGGTATTTACAATAAAAACAAATTCAGATGGAAACCCAGTTATATTTAAAGCAAGATTAGTGGTAAAAGGATTTTTACAAAAATTTGGAGTTAACTACGAGGAAACATACTCCCCAGTAGCTAAGTTAAGTACAATACGTATTGTTTTAGTTGTCGGGGTTCATAAAGGATATAATTTTCACCAATTAGATGTGAAAACTGCATTTTTACATGGTGATCTAAAGGAAGAAATTTATATGGATTTTCCTGATGGTATGACAACGAAACCTGGCATGTGCTTAAAGCTTAGAAAATCTTTATATGGACTAAAGCAAAGTCCCAGATGTTGGAATGAAAAATTTAATAATGTATTAATAAATTTGGGATTCAAGAGATCTCAACATGATTACTGTCTTTATATAAAACATGCTGGTGAATGTATAACAATATTGCTAATTTATGTGGATGATGTATTAATAACCGGAAATAATGATAATGATATTGATTTAATTAAGAAAAAATTGGCCTCTCTATTCGAAATGTCGGACTGTGGCGAGTTGCAATATTATCTTGGAATGAAAATTGAATACGATAAGCAACAAGGTCATATGTATCTAAATCAAGAAGCAAGTATAAACCAGATTCTTTCAAAATTTGGTATGATTGGCTGCAACATCCTTCATACTCCCATGGAAAAGGGTCTACAGTTACCACGTATTGAGAAGATAGATTGCAGTCATCCATTTAGAGAACTTTTGGGAAGCCTAATGTATCTTATGTTGTGTGTTCGTCCAGATATATGTTATGCAGTTGGGTATATGGGAAGATTTCAAGAAAATTTCGGAGAGATTCATTGGGCCGCTTTAAAATGAATTTTAAGATATTTAAAAGGAACAAAAACATTAAAATTAACATATGATAGAAATAACAAATTTAATGATATACTGGCTGGTTACGTCGATGCAGATTGGGCTTCTGATAGAGATGATCGGAAGTCAACCAGTGGTTATATATTTTTTGTATACGGTTGTCCAGTTTTATGGTGCAGTAAGAAACAAACAACAGTTGCACTATCTTCAAGTGAAGCTGAGTATATTGCTCTGAGTCTATCTACGTCTGAAGGATTATGGATAAAAGGTATTTTGGAAGACATTAATATACTAAGAGCAGATCAGCCAATTGTGCTCTATGAAGACAATAATGGATGTATTGCTATGGCGAAAAATGTCGAATCCAAAAGGGCAAAACATATCGACATAAGGCATCATTTTTTAAGAGATCACATTTCAAAGGGCAATATCAAGATTAATCATGTTTCTTCAAAAGACCAAGTAGCTGATATATTCACCAAAGCAATTGATAAAACAAACTTCTTGGCAATTCGAGAATTATTAAAATTATCCAATTGAGAGGGGGTGTTGTTGTATCACTTTGTTTTTATAAATACTTGTTTCATCAAAAATAAGTTTTATATATATTGTTTTGTTTTTTAATCGTATGTAGAAAAATATTGATTGTAGAGATAGGATATTTTTCGCTCGTATATGTACAATTCTTTGCTCTGTCCATTATCAAATAATTAAATAAACTTATTTGCAAAACGAGCTCTTTAATAAAATAAAAGTAACATATCTTGAACATCATGACAACACAATTATTAAAAACGGAACAAGTCACCATCTGACATGCCTCACGGATGTTGTTGTTGTTGTTGTTGCTGTTAAAGCTATTGTTGCTGATGCCGAAAACAAAAACCATTTTCGTCGGCAACGCTTGCGGGCGTGGCTACAGCCTTCTAAAGTTTGAAATATAACCGTCGATTTCTCCTAACCTTCAATACATAACGGCTTGATATTGGTACCGTTGGAAAGCTTATTAAAAGGCAATTTTTTTATGTTAAAAGACATTTTCTCGAAATATACATAGTTTTTGAAAAAAAATCCATTTTGTGTTTTACTACCTTTTTTTAGAATTCTAAACCTTTTTACACACAGCGATATGCTATTTATTTATTGTAATATACCGAATAGAAGAGACACTGGAAACTTGTATATACTTCATGACAACACCTACAAATTTTGCAACCATGGGCATTTCTCTACTGTGACGGATGTTGCTAACTGTGTGGTGATGATAGTTATGCTGATGGCGCACTTCTTGTTTTGTATGGTTTCCTATTTAAACCTAAAATTGTTTCAGAAAAATCGCGCGATTTTTCTGAAACAATTTTAGGTTTAAATAGGGAACCAAACAAAACAAGAAGTGAGCTATCAGCATAACTATCATCACCACACAGTTAGCAACATCCGTCACAGTAGAGAAATGCCCATGGTTGCAAAATTTATAGGTGTTGTCATGAAGTATATACAAGTTTCCAGTTACAGAAAAAGTGTAGTGTGTAACTCATTAAAAAAGATTTCTCAAAAATCGCTTGACCGATTTGAATGAAATAAATTGTATACGATCGCTGTTAATGTTGTCTCTTCTATTCGGTATATTACAATAAATAAATAGCATATCACTGTGTGTAAAAAGGTTTAGAATTGTAAAAAAAGGTAGTAAAACACAAAATGGAATTTTTTTCAAAAACTATGTATATTTCGAGAAAATGTCATTTTACATAAAAAAATTTCCTTTCTCTCCAACGCTCTCCAACGGTACCAATATCAAGCCGTTGTGAATTGAAGGGAAGGAGAAATCGACGATTATATTTCAAACTTTAAGAGGCTGTAGCCACGCCCACAAGCGTTTCCGACGAAAATAGTTTTTGTTTTCGGTATCAGCAACAATAGCTTTAATAACAACAAGAAGGAGAACAACATCCGTGAGGCATGTCAGATGGTTAGTTAAGCCTTAAAAACACTTGAAATACACAGAAACGCAAGTTGGGCATCTCAGTACTACCTTTCTCCAATAGGGATCATTAATGAAGATATCCCAGACGCCAGTAATATATTCAATCTTCCGTCCTTTTTCGAAGCCAATTATAATTCAGCACACAGGGGTTAATGTTTAACACTACATATCCTTGAGATCTCAGTAATTGTTAAGTATTGTTAAGTATTTTTAGGGTTATCTAGTTTTAAGTATTATGGAATAATCTCCCACAAACGTTTAGAGTTATGAGCAAAACTCGCATTATAAAATCACATAAACACATCTTAATGTTAACCAACAAACGAACATGCTGTGAATTGTCAACTAAACACTACTTTTAGTTTATACATTACAGACTAATATTATCACATCACTGTTTCGCTATTTTCAATGTACAACAAATATAAAGAAAGTCTCAATTAAAGTTGAAAGTTGTTTACATCACCAACACTATGCATGAATTTGTGTCATATTGTTGTTATTGTTTGCTTTCAATCAGTTTCCAGAAAAAGCAGCAACATGTTTCATCGCGCATAAACAAAGGTGGTGTGATTTCTGCAACGATCGTAACGGGGTCTCATGGAGCAGTAAGTCTCTCAACTCAGTACCAAATATTGTATGTTGGGAGCTTGAGAGATCAAAAACAATATCCAATTTCCACACAGTCATCTCCCTGTTCATCGTTGAATTATGTCTTAATATTCACGAAGTAAATTTTGTGAAAAAATTAATCAAAATCCTCAGAAGGCTCAACCGTATTCACCAAACCTTTGACGCTTAAAATACGAAAACCCTCTACTCAGAGCCCATGTTTTTGATTGCTGTTGACGCCAGTACTCGTTTCCTAAGAAATAAGTACCTAATTCCAGCAAAATTTGTACCATTCTGTGATTGTATAGAGCACGTGTATTATTGCTAAAGATCCTATCTCTATATCCGGTAGTGAGTGTCAGGCAGAGATAATGAGATAGGAAACTTCGCAAAAAGGACCTCTGGTAGTATATTTAACGCAGAAATATATAGTAGGTTAGTGTAAACGCGCGAATATTGATGACGTTTTAAGTGAGAAACTATCCTTCGGTGCTCCTATGACGAAATTTTACACTCAAACTTACCTACGGTGCCCCCAATGACGTCGGTCTTCCAATGAAAATTTTTGCTCTTAAGGTGCAATTAGTCTAGACGTAACGTAAAGTAACATGACGTACGTATGTCGACCGACAGCAATGACGATTAGTGAAGCTGTCAAAACTTTTAACAACAAATCTTTTATTGAGAACAGAGCAACATAGTGTTTGTTTGTCTTTATTATAACTAAACATTATGTTTTATAGTTCAATGAATAGTTTAAACACAAAATTCAGTAGTTGAGTAGTTCAAGTAAATACAAATTCAGTAGTCAAATAGTTTAAATACAAAATAGTTTAAATACAAAATTGGAGAAAATTAACAAAATACAAAGACAAAAATAGATTAAATATTAGATAAAAAATTCAAAATATTCCGTTTTGTTACAGCAAAAGAATCACAAAAATTAATAACAGAATACACAGTATTAAAGTCCAAACAGGCATTCCGAAGAGGTTCGAATTGTAGGTATGATGATCTACTGAAAGTCAACTGAAGCGGCTCATATCGTCTAGATGAGCGGCGAGGAACGGTAAGATGAATGTTTGATAGCAAATGAGGAGAATCAGTTGCACCAGATAAGCAGCTCAGGATGAAAATAGCATTCAACATTTTCCTGCGATCGAAAAGTGTTGGTAGGTTAATTAATTTCAGGCGGGATTCATATGGTGGTAAATGAACTGATTCATCCCAGCGGAGGTGACGAAGGCAGAAAAGTAAAAACTGTTTCTGAATTGATTCAATTTGAGAAATATAACAGCTGTAATAAGGATTCCAAACTGGCGATGCATACCCCAAGATTGGCCTCACCAGTGACGTGTACAATAATTTTGTTACATAGGGATCATCAAATTCCTTCGCCCATCTTTTAATACAGCCTAAAATACTGTTAGCTCTGATAGATATGCCATTAATATGAGTATGAAAGCGCAGTTTCCGATCCAAAACAACTCCAAGATCGTTTATAGAATCAACAACTTCCAATTTATAAGATCCAATAGAATAATTCAGCAATGCAGGTTTCAAGACGCGAGCGAAAGTAATTTGCTTACACTTCTTCAAATTTAAATTCATACAGTTTAAGCTGCACCAATCAGTTAATGAGTCCAAATCAGCTTGAAGTAGCAAAGCATCACACTCCGTTTTGCAAGATAAGAACAGTTTAACATCATCCGCAAACATGAGAATATTCCCATTACTGATAGAACTTGGGAGATCATTTATGAAAATGAAGAATAATAATGGACCCAAATGACTCCCCTGCGGAACTCCAGAAGGTACCGAAAATTCTTTAGATATGGCATTGTGAAACACAACCATTTGAGAACGATCACTGAGATAAGATTGGATCCAACGCAGCAAAGATTCAGGAAAGCCAAATAGTTTAAGTTTTAAATTTAGAAGTTTGTGATTAACTACATCAAACGCCTTGCTGAAGTCCATATAAATAACATCCATCCACATAGAATATTTAAAATTGTTTATTGTGTGAGACACAAATTCAAGTAGATTTGTAGTAGTAGATTTCCCAACTCGAAAACCATGCTGAACAGGTGATATTGAAGAATTCACAGAAAAAGATATTTGATCCGTAATTATCTTCTCAAAAAGTTTAGGAAGTGCACTGAGCTTAGCGATGCCACGATAGTTATTTATCATATGCTTACTTCCAGACTTATGCAAAGGAATAATAAATGATGCCTTCCAACAGCGCGGAAAATAGCCAGAGCGTAACGAATAACCAAATAACATTTCAACAGGTTTTACTAACACGTCAGCGCAGTATTTCAGGACAGAGGATGGAATATTGTCCGGACCAGGATTATAGGTGCTCTTGATGTCATTCAAAGCGTTAAGAATAAGATCTTCATTTAAAATTGGCTGGGCAATAGAAACAGATGTAATACTGTAAGGTAAGAATCCGAGACGTAGCTAGATGAAGAATAGGTAGATTTAAAAAGTCAGCAAAGAGGTCACAAATCGTTGCAGGATCATCTGTCTCAATATCTCGAAACTTCATAAATGTTGGAAGAACATCACTCTTTCTCTTAGTATTAACAAACGTCCAAAATGATATAGGATCACGTCGAAGATTATATTTCACCTTTAAGATATAACTTTGGTAAGCATGTTTACATAAGCGATGATATCTATTCCTTGAAGATAAATAATTTAAGAGACTTAAAGTTGAACGCGATCGACAAAACATTTTATAACTCTTTGCTTTCATATTTCTCAAAATGCATAGCTCTTTAGAAAACCAGGAAGGCTATGAAGATGATCGACCAATCCTCAATGGAACCGACGATTTAAAAGGTGTCAATAACGCATTATTAAAAGTTTCGACTGCCAAATCTAAAGAAGCAGATGAAAGAGTATACACATGCAGAAGAGAGCACCAATCAATGAGAAATAACTCATTCCTTAATCTTGAATAATTAGTGAGTTTAAAACAAAACTTCATTGTTAACCTCATGTTAGCTTTTTGGAACCGAAACGGTTGACAAGGTAACGTTAAATTAATTTTCAGAATTGGATGATGCATGTCCTCTGGTAACGCAAGAGCCGCGCAGCGCGATAAATCAAAGATGTCTCTATCATCGATAAAAACCAGATCCAACAGTCGATTGTTCCCATTCCAGACATTATTAATTTGAAATAGGCCGATGGAAAATATATCATTCAGGAAACATGATTCACGTTCAGATGATGGTAAAAAAAGAGCATTTTCGTCATCACTTGAAATCCAATTAATATGAGGCAGATTAAAATCACCAAGAAGAATAAGTCTATCAAAAGGTGAAATACCCCTTAACACAGTAGCAATACATTTAGCATGTGACGTATAGATAATCTCATCAGCATTCGGCGGAATGTAAGAACAGCATATGTAGAAAAGAAGTGAAGTGAAAATAAGTGGTGATTTTTAGAAATAAAACAATGAGATTCAACTTTATGTTTTTACAAATTGGGCAAATGCATATAAAACGGAAACAACGACGCAGAAGGTGGCACATTCGTTCAATAAACCAAGACTGGTTTTCAAATGGCTACCCAAAAAAAGTTTTCTTAAAATAAAAAATATGGACACCGAGCAGCTATTCCTGCATAGTCGTATGACTCGTCCAGTATACGGCTTCCTCCTGAAATTAGTGCGTAACGACCTAAGAAAGCCGAGGCAACTAACCTACGGTGCCCCCTATGACGTAATTTTACGCTCAAACTTACCTACGGTGCCCCCAATGATGTCAGTCTTCCAATGAAAAATTGTTGTTGTTTGTGATTTCAATAAATTCTATACGGAATTTTGATAGTTTTCAGTTCAAGCATTTCCTTATGTATCGAATTATTGAGATTGTTATGTAAAGCATACTCGTACAATTTATGTATACGTTTCAATACGTTTCATCGGTTTCGTATTTTTATATCCTATTCCCTTTAAAAATGGGAAAAAGGCTATATTAACGTTGATACTATGTTTGTAACGCAGTGAAGGAGCTACAATAGATAAAGAAAAGTATATATATTCTGGCCCAGAATGATGCCCTGAGTTGATTTTGCCCTGTCCGTCCATCTGTCTGTCTGCCTGTCTGTCTCTCTGTCTGCCTGTGGAAATCACGATTATAAGAGAACGAATGAAGCTTTGATGATGAAATTTGGTATGAATATTTCGTGTTATGATAAGCTGGTTGGTATTGAAGATGGGCGAAATCGGACAATTTCCACGCCTACTTTTGATATTAAATTTGAATTAAATCGCGTTCAGAGCTCAATTTCTCAGCGCCGAGTACGAAATTGAAGATGAAATTGTATGTCCGAGTCCACTACCGCATTTAAAAATAAAATGCAAAAATGGGCGTGGTCCGCCCACTAGAGACAAAATTCTTACAGGCGTACAGGCGTAAAAATAGGGTAATTGAAATTAAATTTGGCACAAATATTTCGTCATCATAGCATGGGTAGTGTCGAAAATGGGTTAAATTAGAAAACTACCACGTCCGCGCCCCAATTATAACTGTTTCACAAGAAATGAGCATTGAAAAGAACAAAGGTTCCAAAAGATTTATAATTTTATAAAAAAATAGGCTAATCAAGTGTGTGAGTAAGCAGCAATGTTGGATGTCCAGGCGGTAATCACATTTTCAGGTTTCCGGACGCTGTCACCGATGGATGACGGCAAGACGATGGTCAACCGACCGCAAGTGTTTTCCAATTAAGTTGTTCAGTTGTTCCAATTGGAAAACTTGCAATGTTAGATTAAGGTAAAAGTGTAAGGTGTGTAGCTCTGATATGGAAATTTTTAATTTCAATAGCTAACCTTCTAATCCAAATGAGAGTAAAAATATTGGTGATAAAGTTTTATTGGAAGATATAGCTCAATAAAATAAAAGCAATTTTTGAAAAAAATAATAAAAATCGAAGATCAGTATCAAACTCTTAGAAAAATTCTAAATCAGAGTTATACACTGCAAACTGGGTATAAATAGGTATCGGGTTAAAATTAATTTTGCGCGATAAACCAATTGGTTAACTTCAATAGCCATTAAAATAAATTTTGCATGAATTAATCTATAAAAGTGAACCTATATACTGTTATATGTTTTTGCATTGTTTTTGCTTATTCGTGAAAACCTGTCAGCTCCACAAAATTGTGATTCTCTCGTGAGAGGATGAACATCAATCAACACGTAGTTCCAGTGCAGTGAAATAAAATTGTACTGACTTTTGTCATTATGTAAAATTCACTTATTTTACGCATATTTTAGCATTGATTTTTTCCAAAAAGAAGTATTTGACACGGCAGCTCTGCGTAAGTTGTCTATAAGTCCCGCGTAATATAATTTTCCATTATATTTGTGTCAAGCGAAAAACCACTGAGCTTGTATGACGTCGACACACACGACCAAGTCCGTCAGGTTTGAGCATCAATTGAGTACGCACGCATTAGTCTGTCAACCGCATCACGATAATAAATAAATTTCAATAATTTCCAAATTCGAATTTCTGGCTCTATTCTGGCTGGTTTACTAAAGTCACCACTTTTACAAATAGTAAATATTTTACTATTTACAAAGGTTTCGTATTCTGAGAGAAATTGAAAAATTATTTTCCTTATTATTTTGTAAAAATCGGAAAACGTGTTGACAGTTTTTTGAAATCACAGCCAATTCGAGTTTTACTTACGAATTGAACAATCTTAATTTTTAGACCGTGAAAATAATTATGGAAGAAGATATTCTTTTGTTGCTGGATATTTACGAAGCAGAGGATAAACGACAAAGAAGAATTGAGAGGCGCCGTTACTTAAGACACCTTCGCGATGTTAATGATCCATTTTTAATTTCACGAAGGAGAGTTCATAAAAAATTTTCGATTACCGCAATCTTTAGTTTTAAATATTATAGAATAAATTCAGCCTTATGATATTCATAAAACCCGATTATCATTAACGGTAAGGTTCCTCATAGCCTTATATTTCTTTGGGCACGGTTTATACCAAAAATGCGTAGGCGTCACTGCATCCAACCAATGAGTCAATCATCAGTGTCACGCACCATTAATGAAATATCAAAATTATTAATTCGCGTAAAAAATAAGTAAATTGCATTTCCTAAATCTATTGAGGAACAACTAGTAGTTCAAACAGGGTAAGGAAGGTGTCTACCTTATACCTTGTCATATATCTACATACTCATAATATTTCCTATTTGTAGATATTTTGCGAAATATGGAATTTCTGATCTACTGAAAATAAGTAATTTTACTCAAATGGCTTTTAAATTTTATTATGAAAATATACTTTCCTTTCTAATTTTTTCATTATATTTTCATAATATTTAAATTTGAATGCCGCAACGAAAACTTTTTTGACATTTAGATTTTCCCCATGCATGGTGAACTAAATAAGTTTATCAGTTGTAAACAAATTTTCAGAATATCAATATTTAGTAAATTTTGCTAGAAATTTACAAAAGCAGAAATATAATTTATAGTAAAGTTGATTTTCGGAATAGAGCTGGATAGGAATAAAATCTTTTATTTTTACCGTCTGAAAATATTCAGAAGTGGGATGAACCTCTCGGACTGCACGATCGTCGAGTTGAGAACAAAACTCCCAGAATTGAACAAAAAAACTTCAGGTAATAAGGCAGAACTAATAGCGCGACTCTACGAATGCGGATTCAACGAAATGGAAAAAACTATTGAGAAAACAAATCAAGACGTGAACGCCGCACCGGTGGACATGGCTAAAAAGGTTCCTATTGATGATGCAAATTCTGAGTCGGGAGTAGCGAATCTAAAGAAGGATGTATGCGAGCTGCGGCACATGATGGAAGCGCTATCCAAACAATTGCAAGAAAGCCTGAATCAAAATAGTAATAAAAAAGGTATGTTGACGGAAACAACGATGACGCCACCATCTAATCAATTGGACAACGCGCAGCAGGACTTGTACATACCATTGCCCAGCACCGTTACGTTGACTCGGAACGAAACTTCGCTTTTTAACGGACAAACGACTGTACCTAACACCATCAACAGCACGCCAACGAGTTGCACAGAACAACCGCCGTTGCTAGCCACATCGACAACGCCGACTGCGCTGATGCCCCAATTTCGACAAAAACAAATATGTATGCAGGCAAACTCAACTCGACAATATGCTTGGCCGAATTGGCAGTCTGACACATCCGCTGCTCAGTTTTATATTGACCCGAACGATCAACCGAATACGTCGGTTGGAACACAATACATTTACCCGAATTCTCAACTGAATACGTCGGTTGGGACACAACACGTTTTAACGAATACTCAACTGAATATGTCGGTTGGGACATAACACGCTTTAAAGAAAACTCAACTGAACACTTCGGTTGGGATGCAATATGTCTTTCCGAACTCGCAGTCGAATACGTCGGCTACAACGCAACACGTATATTTAAACACACAAGCGAACTCGAGGGCGGAGTTGCAAAATGCGACTTCGTATTTCTCGTATAAGCAACAAGCCCAGAATACACAGCCGACATATGAAAATGAATCAACCAACGTTAGAAGTTGCCTACCGGTTATTACGTCAAATTCGATCATACCATCAACCGAAAACACAATACAGTATGGTAACCCTTATGCAAATGTCCGAGATATTATTGCGATTTTGCCGGAATTTAACCCATCCGATGAAAATTCACTAAATTCAAAACAATTCATTAAACGAGTCGAGACCTTAAAAACTGCGTATAGATGGGACGATCAGTCAGTAATATTTGGTGTGCAACAGAAAATGAAACGAGCTGCAAAATACTGGGTCGACGCGTTGCAAGAAGTATTCGGGACGTGGGTGCTTTTTGCGGAAAAATTTATTAGAGACTTTCCGTGCCATGAAAACGTCGCCGAGACGCACATTCGTATGGCTAACACACATCGCCACGTGAACGAATCACCCCTCGATTTTTATTATAAAATGCTTTCCATTGGTCTCAAAGCAGAAATTCCAGAAAGTGCTATAGCCAGGCATATCATAAACGGCATCAACGAACCAGACCTGAAAAAGAAAATATCAAATGAATACAGTTCCTGCAACGAGCTTCTAACAGACATAATCAACTACTGCAGTTATAATAGCATCCGAACACCAGTGCATTCTTACACCAAACCGAAGGTATACACGGCGGCCGCAGCCAGCGAAAATGTGCAGGACAAATCAGGAAATCCTATGGAAAACCAAGACGGTAAAAGTATTAGATGTTTCAATTGTTCTAAAATTGGTCATTTTGCAGTGAGATGCCCAGAACCTCAAAGGAAACAACGGTGTGACATCTGTCAACGCACAACACATCACACACAATACTGTCCGCATAGAGTTAATAGAATCGATGCAGAAGCTAAAGCGGTGGTCAACAGAATTGCCGAAGACCGCCCTATCGTCACCGTTCCAGACATGATAACAAAAGTTATTTCGATCAACAATAAGAAAACAGTAGCAGTTGTTGATCCAGGAAGTAACCGAACATTGATTCGTGAAAATTTTGCAACCGAAATAGGTAAGCCGGAACAGTGTTCGGTTATACTAAATGGTTTCGCTGGTGGACAGTACATTTGTACAAAAAAAATAACGTCATGTATCACGATTGACGACCATGTCATCGAAGCGGATTTATTATTGGTCAAAGATGATTATGTATCAGAAAATATACTCTTGGGTAAAGACACGTTGTGCCGCGAGGGGAACCGTTTTGTTATCCAAGGAAACTCATGTTGGATGGAAAATATAAAGAAGGTTAACATTGGTGAGACGTTAAGCCATGAGGAAATGCATAATTTAACAGAAATGGTAGAGAAATACCGGCACAGTTTTTCGATAAACAGCAAAGACCTGGGAAGATGCAGCGACGTGAAAATGATACTACAGCTGAAGTCGAATATCCCCGTGAACCTGAAGCCGTATCGCATCGCCTTTGGTAAACGAGAAATAGTTAAAGACATAATTACTGATCTTTTGGAAAACCACATAATTCGCATTTCTGAATCTTCATATGCCTCCCCCGTCGTTCTGGTAGAGAAAAAAAAACGGAGAACACAGGTTATGCGTGGACTATAGATCCTAAAATAAAATCACTGTGAAGACCCCGTTTCCCATGCCGCTCATAGAAGAACAATTTGCGCAGCTAGCTGGAAACTCATTTTATTCGGTATTAGACCTACGCATGGGATACCACCAAATCGAAATCGAGGAACATTGCAAAAAGTATACAGCGTTTGTTACAACTGACGGGCACTACGAGTACAATCGTATGCCATTTGGTTTAATCAATGCGCCATCAGTTTTTCAGGCGCTAATGAATAAAATTGTGTTAAGAATGGGGACCGGAGAAGCTCTCGCCTATTTGGATGACGTTATTGTACCAAGCAAGACAATTTCTGAAGGTTTGACACGCCTGGAAAAGTTCCTCAATATTTTAGCTGAATATGGTCTGACTCTTAGACTCGATAAATGTAAATTTCTGGTAAAGGAAATATGCCTTCTGGGCCATAATATAAATGAAAACGGAATTTCGCCAGGAAAAGAAAAGATAGGCGCCATAGTCAACTTTAAACAACCAACTAATATCACGGAGGTTCGCAGATTCCTCGGTCTGACTGGATTTTTCCGTAAGTTCGTGCAAGGCTATGCCCTAATTACAAAACCGATCACACAACTTTTACGAAAATCCGAAGAGAATTCATTTAAATGGGGAGACCCACAACAACAAGCCTTCACCAATATTATTGCAAAATTGAGTGGACAGCCAGTTTTGAGCCTCTACAACTATTCGGCTAATCATGAAGTGCACACGGACGCTAGTAGTATTGGTCTTGCGGGAATTCTACTTCAATTGACTGACGGTAAGTCACTACAGCCAATATTCTATTTCCGTCGCCATTGCACCGATCCGGAAAGCAAGTACCATAGTTATGAGCTAGAGGTTCTAGCTGTAGTTGAAAGCTTGGAACGATTTCGCGTATATTTGCTAGGTAAGCACTTCCGATTAGTAACCAACTGTTCAGCTATTGCCAAGGTGAAAGAGAAAAAGGAGTTAATTCCGCGAATCTCCCGTTGGTTCCTTAAAATCTCAGATTACGACTGTGAAATTGTTCACCGTAATGGTAACCGGATGACGCATGTTGATGCCTTGAGTCGTTCGCTCGAAGAGCCAGCGACAGAAGCCGAGCCAGCGGGCTTTATCTTGAAGATAACAGATGAAATAAACGACTGGCAGTTGGCCATGCAGCTACAAGACGAGACATTATCGAAAATTTTTGTCGAATTACGTGGACAGCGGAAAACCGATAATTGGAAGCAGCTACATTCGGAGTTCGTTATACAAAATAACCGCTTGTTCCGTAAGACGGCTGAAGGATTAAGGTTTGTTGTACCAAAAGCGGTCCGATGGCGAATTGTACGACAATGCCATGATGAGATGGGACACTTCGGATTAGAAAAAACTATACAACGAATTCAGAAACTTTTCTGGTTTCCCAGAATAAGAAAATATGTGAAGCAGTATCTATCAGCATGTATTCAATGTCGCTACATTAAATCGCGTGGCGGAAAGAGCGAAGGCCGTCTACACTATGGGGAACCCGATCCCATTCCATTTCGAATCATCCATCTGGATCATTTGGGCCCTTTCATTCGAAGTAAAAAAAGGGACTCGTATATATTGGTTATAACTGACGCCTTCAGTAAATTTTCTGTAATCAAAGCTGTACGTGATACAAAAACTATACCGGTAATTATTACTCTCAACGAAATGACTAGTTACTTCGGTCTGCCCCAACGCATCATCACCGACAGAGGCACGGCTTTTACCTCAAAAAGCTTCGAAGATTTCTGTAAACAACATAATATTGCACATATTAAAACAGCGGTGCGTACACCGAGAGCGAACGGACAGGTTGAGCGGATGAACCAGAGTATACTCACGTACCTTCGTACCTCTGATAAAGACATAAGAGATTGGGACAGGACATTGCGAGATCTACAATGGACCTTAAATTCACAAAAGAACGCGACATCCGGCTTCAGTCCGAATGAATTAGTTTTCGACTTTACTTTAACAGACGTGGTACAAAATTACTTATTTGCTGCCGTCCACCACGATGTAGAGGACGCAAATGTTCCACCGGTCGACATCCACATGAAGAGGCAACAGGCGATCCAAAATATCATGACAGAGCGTGCGAAGTGGAAGAGGAGATTCGATGACCGACACGCACAGCCGACCAACTACCAAGAACGCGATCTCGTCGTTCTAGAGTACGAAGCCCCGTCAACAACGCAGTCTCGAAAACTTGAGCCGAAGTATCGTGGACCGCACATCGTTAAAAAGACACTGGGTAACGATCGTTATTTAATCGAAGACGTACCTGAAGTGCAAGTAACCACCCGAAAATTCTCGTCGGTCTATTCATCCGATAAAATGAAGCCCTGGTGCAAGAGTCCGCCTGAACTCGATGACGATAACAATGATGCGACAGACGACGAAGAAGAATGGCTCGCGGACGTTCCACAGTCAGGAATGGCCGAGCTGTCAAGCGAAAAACCACTGAGCTTGTATGACGTCGACACACACGACCAAGTCAGTCAGGTTTGAGCATCAATTGAGTACGCACGCATTAGTCTGTCAACTGCATCACGATAATAAGCAAATTTCAATAATTTCCAAATTCGAATTTAATCTTTTATTTTTACCGTCTGACATTTGTTTCTCTTTCTCTCTGCTGATTTGTTGCAGAAATTGACAAAATTATATTCACTCCTGAAGGAAACTCCAGTGGCAAGACAGTGGAAATATCCTTAAAATGATAAATGAAATGAAATGAATGAGTGGAAATATCCTTAAATGATATGATATCTCGATCGATTACAGACGCATATCGTTGTGTTTTTGAATGTTTAAGTGGTTCCAAATCCAAAACAGCGGACGTTCTCAACTAAATTTTTAGTTAGTTACGTTTCTAAAAGTGAAATTTAACTATGCACAAAAAATTAAACAAAGTTGTCATATCCTATTCTGAACTTGTGCCGAATTTCCTAGTGCTAACATAATAACGATTACTAACGTGCTAGGATTACTAAAGTGCTAACATTACTTAACAAATCGTAATTATGTTTATGTGATGGAATGTAACTATATTTATTTAATGTAAGGGTGGAATAGGCCTACTGGGGAACCGAACACCCAAAAAAAATCGATTACGCATCGAAGTGCATACCTCATAGGTGATGTGGAAATGCACCTATTGTTCACATAATTATATAACAGAATATATTTACGCAGTTTTTATTAAAATGTTAACTAACTTAATTATAATAAAATACTAATAGAACTAAAAATTTCATTTATTATATTATGAAGCAGAAGTATTACAAATATATATAATACAAGTATTACAAATATCAAACAAGAAAAGCAAACAAGAATTACATATATAAATTAAAATCTGTGAACAAATTAAATTACAAAATTATTCCATTCAAATTACAAATAATCCATTCAAAATTAAATACACAATCGCCATCCTCGAAGGCTTTATCCATGGTTTCCGATTTACAATTATCACCAATAAAAACTGAAATTGCGGGCAGGGAGATGAATCTGAAAAATTAAGAAATGGTTTGCTGTAAAAGCGTTGGAAAAGTAGGCCGTATTTACCTATCAGGGATACCTATTTAATTAATATACAGCACAAGATCCACTGAACGAATTTCCCGAATATGTCGATAACCCTTGTATTGAATCAAAAGTTTGGTGATGTGTTTGCCGATGAAACCGGAACCTCGGTTACCAAAACGATTTCTCAATTTTTATCAGTTGACTCAACCAACAAACGAATAATTAACTCAGCCTGCCATGCCTTTGTTAGCTTCAGAAAAAATCCGGCTTAACTTTACTTTACCGTGGCTCTAATTCGGTCCAATTGAAACTAAAAAACAAAAAATTTTTCGTCGCTTACCTTTAGTTTAAGAATTATGGCCTTTTTAATTTTAAAAAATTGTCTGTATCTCATAAGCCATACAACAAAATATTATAAAATATACATCTTTATAAAAAATTTAAATGTCTTTTTATTCTTCACCTTTCAATTTCACCCAAAAACATAAACATTTCCCGAAAACTCATTTTATTTGCGTAATTTTTTCTTTTCTTTTCATTAATTTTTTTGATCCAAATAATGTATAGATACCACACTTAATTCAGTTCATCTTTCAAACCAGTACCTTCTTATCGTTTTGCACGTAATTTTTCACCAAAATTGCTACATTAATTCATGAGAAAATTCGTTTTGAAAACTTCTATGTTGTGATAATAACATCTTATTTTTCACATTAATGCCTCCCAATTTTTCCCACTTTCAAAATCGTTATTTAAGCAACCATGGTTGCGTTCAAACATTCGTTCTTCCCATTCGCATAATCCTTCAGGGTTATTTGCATTCAAAACGCGTGGTCTGCGTGGTACATTAAATGTCATTATTACCATTCGGCTTAAGTCTACTTCCGTACAATAGCCGTATTTTTTTCGGATCAGATTAAGTCAAATGTGAAAAAAACAAAGTGGATCAATTATGTAAACCTTCAAGTATATGACAATAGATGGCGTTAAGAAAAGTGTTGTTTGGTAGCACATTTTTGTATATCTAGTTTGAGCCAATGACAAATTTATTCTTCCTTCCTTAATTCCTTTATAATTTCCTTAATAAATTTATTTTGTTAAATACTTACTCTGCTTTATTTTCCATTTCTTGTAGAAACTTGTAAATTTTTGAAAATTAAACTTCAAATAGAAAATTTTGAAACTGAAAATTTTCGACAGCTTAAAGTGATGCCAATAATTTGTGTGCACAGCGCTATCTATATTCTGGTAGGGGAATGAAATTTTGGATCACAAATTTGAACCTACAATTTTTCTGGATCAATTGTTGTTTTTGTTTCACATACAAAATATTTGATCTGATCCGAAAAAAATACGACTAATATCTCCAATAATTTTTATACGATTTTGATGTGTTAGAATTGTCCCTAGAAAACAAAAAATTTTTGGTCGCATGCGTTTAGTTTCAGAATTATGACCGTTACAATTTTATAAACAAATTGCCTATAAACCGTAAGCCATATGCTGTAAACACAACCTCGCGACAAGTTGTCGTACACCGCCGCGACTTGTCAAAAATACATGTAGTCTTATGGGAGTTGAGAAAACAATAAACTTGTCGCTCTGCCGACGCGTACGACAGCGACTGTAGTCGAAAATTTTCTACTTTTCTCAGTTGTCGCGCATCTTGTTCTTCTTTTCTCTGTTTGTTTACTCTGTAATGACTAATGAATAATGTTTACTCTGTATTATTCAATAATGCAAATATAATTGAATAGTTTTTTATGTTTTTTCTTGGAAATTTTTCTTGTGTAAGTATTAATTAATGTAAATATATCTCCTAAAATGATTATTCTGTATTTTAGAATGCCTAGTATTGAAGAAACTATAATTGAGCAGGTCAGGCAATATAAATGCCTCTACAATTTGCAAGACCCTTGGTTACAAAAACATCTTGCAGAAGGAAAAAATTTGGGAGGAAATTGCTATAAAGACAAAGTTGGATGGTAGATATATGTATAAAACTTAAACATACAAGCTTACTTAAATTAATAAACAAACATATGTTCTCTGCTTGCTTCAGTGCCGGTAGAGTTTTTTGACAAATCGCGGCGGTGTACGGCAACTTGTCGCGAGGTTGTGTTTATAGCAATACAATGTTATTATAAAATATACATCGTTGTAAATAATTATAAGGTATCTTTACACTTTTTATGCAAAAAATATTATATTTGCCATTGTGTTCTACGTGCTAAGGGTTGCGGTCCTTACCGCGCCGAAGGCCGCCATATACGAACACTTTATACAAATAATGTTATATTTCCCTTAGTATTTTACGTGCTCAGGGTTGTGATCATTGCCGCTGCCAAAACCGCCATATATGAACACTTTTTATGCAAACAATATTATATTTTCCTTAAGATTTTACATGCTGAGGGTCAGATATCTCTGCTGAGGGTTGCGATGCTTGTTGTTGTTGTTGTTGTAAAATCGCCTTGCATCAGTAAGGCGATGGTTGTTAAGGTCTAACTAAACCGCCAGGTTTTTATATAGACCTTCGTGTATGCCCAAATGAGGCTGCTAATAATGATTTCAAATTGTAGAAGTATTGATTTTATGCGATTAAAACTTATGCGGAGGGTTAATTGCAGATTATTTAATGATGAAGTTTTTGTTGATTGTTGACAATTTCATTGTGATTTTGAGATGTGTTACGGCATTGTAATTTTTGAGGTGAATTGGATGTACAAAATAAGTTAGAGAATGTAGTTTAGTGAATGACAATATTAAACTGATTATGTTTGACTGAATTGATTGTATTTAAACTAATAAAAGATTTAATGTATGACAATTTAAGTTAAAAGTAGTTAGTAATTTATAATGGAATGCGAATTGTTATTAACAAAGGGAGATGGAAATTTAGCGGGTATTAAATTAATTAAGCGCTATATACATATTGGTGTATATAATATCAGCAAGGTGAGAGTTAATACAAATCAGTAGATAAGTTACGTTGATATTATGAATACTTAAATATAATAAGGCACATATATCAGACTAGTTTGAGCTGGAAAGCTTTGAGCAAGAGACTCTGCTACTATTAAATGCGTTATATAATTAATCTATGAGATCGAGTGGGTTTTACCCATCACAGAATAAGTTTTATATTATCTATTTTGATAAATACTTAGAGCTAGGAGAGATTCATGACTAAAGCTTCGCTAGAGTATTATATTGGCAGTAATACAGAATTTGTGGAGTGCAATGTAGATCTTTATATTTCCTGATATGAGCAATTGATTAACGTTAAGCGTATTGACATTAAGTCGTCAAAGGGTGGAGACGAAAGATGCTCTGTGCGATGGATTTATGTTGCAGCAGTGAAAAATCATGTGATCGACGGTCTCGATAGAGCCGCATGAACAAAGATTGTTGTTGACCACATTAATTTTGAATAGGTGATCACGGCATCTTGTGTGATTGATCAACAATCTGTTGATGAAAACAATAAGAGGACGACTCAATGGTAAATGACTAAACCATGTGGTAGTGCCAATTGTAGGGCGAATGGAATGTAGGTGGCGCCCGAATTCAGACGTACTCCATCGTCTCTGCCAGGAAGCGAGTTGAAGAGATCTGTCTAAGGATCTAAGGTCATTTCCATGAATAGGGAGAAGAATGCTGTTAGCAGAGTATGTCCGGGTAGAGGCAACCAAGTCGGCCTGGTCGTTACCTTCTATTCCCATATGACTAGGAACCCATAGAAGGTGAATGGAAAACCCAAGATCTTGGAGTTCATAGATTACGGACTTAATGATGAAAATATTCGGGTGGGCAGACTACTTGGAGAAGTTTGTTAAGGCGGTGAGTACAGACTTACTATCGGAAATAATTATGATTTTTTGAGGGGCTAAGGATCCCGCAAATTTTAATGCTTCGATTATGGCTAAAGATTCAGCAGAAAATATGGTAGCGCAGGGATTTAGAGGGAAGTAGGCTTCGATATTTAGCTTAGGGAGCCAAAAGGCACAGCCTACTCCTGAACTGGATTTTGAGCCATCCGTGAAGATTCGGGTGAATGAGCGCCAGCGGTTGTTTATGATGAAATTTAATTTTTGCTGAACTATGAGAGGGGTACAACTGGATTTAACGCAGTCGAGGAAAAATACTGCCGGTATGAAGAAAGTGATCGCGTGAGGTGAAGAGAAAATGGGAGGAGGACTTTGAGGGATTATATTATACTTAGAAAATTTGAGCTTAAATTTTGAAAGAAGAGGGTGTGAAGAGAACTGAGCCCGTGAGAGCTCATAGAGAGACGTGCGGGCGGGGTGATCTGGACGATGAAGAATTTTATTAATATATTGATCGGCAAGTACATGGAGGCGCTCCGGGATGGGCATAACATTAGCTAGAAGTTCAAGACAAAGAGTGTGAGAAGAACCCAAGGCGCCTAACGCAATACGAAGGGCTTTCCACTGGATTCTTTGAAGTTTTAGCAGATCATTACTGGAACTGCTGAGAAGAATGGGGGCTAAGTACTCGATCTTAGGTCTAATTGCACCTATGTAGAGTAAAATAAGGCAATTGGGATCAGAGCCCCAATAAACTCCGCAAAGGGAGCGAATAACATTGATGAAACGGAGGCATCTGTTGACCGTGTAGTCAATATGAGGTCGAAGCTTAAGGTGTTTGTGGAATACGAAACCTAGAAAGTTAAAGGTATCCACATATTCTAATGCTTGAGAGTCAAGAAAAATCGGGTATTTAAGTGGCCTAGATCTGGGAGTTGAGAAAAGCATAACTTTAGTTTTACTAACGGAGATGGTAAGTTCGAGGTCGGAAAGGGACCTATTGACATAATTTAAAGCCTCCTGGACCTTGGTGACGGCAACAATTGAATCAGAGTGGGTACAAAAAAGGACTATGTCATCAGCATATGCTAAGACGTGGACGTCAGAATTAGGGAGAGTGAAAATGCTGTTAATGTACAGAGCAAAACAAAGGGGACTGAGTATGCAACCCTGTGGGACACCAGTGAAAGAAGTTCTGTTGGTGTAAGCTCCATTATATTTAATATATAAATCCTTGAATTGAAATAAGCAATAAATTAAACTGCAAAAGTCAGCGGGAACGCCCAAACCCTCAAGTTTAGTGAATAAGGTGAAAATATTGACGCTATCGAATGCACCCTTAATGTCAATAAAGGCGGCTACCGTATGTTGCTTATTTTGGAAGCCAAGAAGGATTGTAGACCACAAGGAGATGACATTGTCGGCTGTGCATCTGGTTTTCCGAAAGCCAGATTGAGAGTTATTAATTAAACCTTTGGATTCAACATACCATTCCAACCTGGAAGTGAGCATGCTTTCAAATATTTTTCTGAGACAAGATGCCATGGAAATGGACCTATATGAAGATGGCAAATTGGAAAGTCCTGAGCGTTTTTTGATAGGAGCAACAATGTATTGGAACCAAAAATTTGGCAAGCGACCTGTAGCAAGAGTTTCATTGAACATTTCGAGAAGTTTCTGCTTGTTCTTAGCGTTAAGCAGTTTGATGTGGCCATTTCTTATGAAGTCTGTACCAGGGGAAGTGTCTTTTGAATTTTTAATGACTCTGTCAAGCTCGGGGAGAGAAAAAGGAGAAGTAAGCATGGAATTAGGGTCAAGCGGGCCAGGAGAGAAGATCTTACTGGGACCAGAAGGACCTGATATTGAATCACAAAAGGGTAAGATGCAGTCCTGCAAACCAGACGAATTGTTTGTAAAGCTTCCTCTGAAGCATTTAATGGTGTTCCAGAGCTCTACAACCGTGATACGTGAGTCGATCTTTTCGCAGAAGTTTCTCCAGCCTGACCGCTTCTCTGATTTAATAATACGCCTGTAAGTTTTTTTCATTTCCGCTAAGGAGAGGAAGTTAGAACGAGAGGGGTTACGTTTATATCTGGTTGTAGCGAGACGAAGTTGGGCACTGGCTTGGTTGCACTTGACACTCCACCAAGGGTTGGGAGGTCGAATTTTGCTGTTAGGGCGCGTTTTAAACGTATAAAAAATTTTCTGGGTCAAAAAATCAATTTTATCAGGAGAATCAACAAATTGTAGTGAGGAAAAGATTTTGTTTATTTTCATGTTGAAGATTAATTTGTCAAGTGTTTTAGGAATAATTTGTTGTTTTAATGAACGCGAAGGGGAAAAAGCAAAATCTAGCTCAATGATACAATGGGTGCTACCGAGAGTGGTGCTAGTAGCAGACCAATTAGCATTGAGGCTTAAATTAGGAGTTGTTAAGGTAACGTCAATAGCAGAAAGGGAAGGGCCTAAATATGTTGGCGTTCCATCGTTAAGTATAATTAGACTGTGTTCGTCTATGAAGTCAAAGAGATTACGACCCCTACAATCAATATAGTTGCTTCCCCAAACGGTGTGATGGGCGTTAAAATCACCACATATAATCATGGACGAATGAGGAACTGAACTAATGATAGAATTGAGATGTTGTCTGGAAAAGGGTGCATTGGGCGGTATATAAAAAGAAAGAATGGTAACAGCGTTTGAGTTAAACTCAACTTCACAACCACAAACTTCGATAGAACTGCAAGGGGAGGGAATGTTGAAACTACGAAATTTCAGAGAGGAATTGACGACAATGGCTACTCCACCACCAAGAGAGGGCCTATCCGAACGAATAACACTATAGTTCTTTGGAGAGAAAGCGTCACAGGAGTTGAGAAAAGTTTCTGATAAACAAGCAACAGATATATTGTGTCTGTACATATATTGAGAGAGCTGCAGTTTTTTATTACGCAGACTGGTGCAATTAAATTGACATATCTTCATTTATGGTTGTGAATGATTTAGCAATGGACGAAAACAGGCGTTTGATTATGCTTTGATTAGCAGCGTTAGGTAAATTGGCCTTTTCAATGGATGAGAACAACTTTAAAATGAAGGGAGTTATGACCTTAATGGTGTCATCAGAGGAAGCCTCTAATTCTTTTTTACATACGCTCTGTATGACATCAATGGTACCCTGTCCAAAAGACTGCAGAGATTGCGGTTCAACGCAAGGGGCTGATGTAGGCATGCCTTGAACACATGGGCGTTTGTTGGTAATAGTTTGTGGCGAAGGACGCAATTGAAAATTAGTAATTTTAGGTGTGGGCAATGATGGAAAATCAATCGATTTTAACGTGTAGTTAAAACTGGATAGATTGTTGCTGGTGACGGCAAAAGTGGCAATTTTGGGTTTTGCACTGTTCGCTTTGTCAGCTTTCATTTTAGCCAAATTAATACGAGTGGGGCATTGTGGAGAGGTGGCTGGGTGCACGCCCCCACAGTTCACGCACTTTGATTTTGCATCACAAGTAGGGCTTTCGTGAGAAAGACCACAATTGACGCACATAGTGTTAGGCTTTGAGCAAATTTTGCATGAATGGTTAAAGCGCCAGCACTTGGTGCATTTTTGCACCTTTTCTTTGAAAGGGGCAACCGGATAACAAATACCGTCGATATTAATGTGGGAGGGGAGAGTGTTCCCAGAAAAAGTAATTAAAACGGAGTCCGAATTAATGAAGTGTGAGGGATTGTTGGCATCCTTTCTAGAAAGCCTTTTTACTTCAGCAATTGAACACGTTTTTAATAGAGGGACAAATCGAGGTAAATTTTTCGGAACAGCGCTTTCAAAAATCTCCTGATCGGAGTATTCCAGAGGAATAGGAGCGACGCCCTTAACCTCACAATTATCAGAAGGTATGAAAACGTTGTAATCTATATTGAGACTTGGGTCTACCGCCATTTTGTTGATAGTGGCCATTTCTAGCGAAGTTATTTTTACTTTTCGCTTGGAAATAAAAATCATTTCAACACTTTTATAATTTTGGTAGATGGTTTTACCCAATTTAACCAGATTAAGGTTGGAGCCGTTTTTTAGCGAAGTCAAAAAGATACAGAATTCATTAAGGCCGCAGCCGGACACATATAGACGCGCGCGTGGGATTGTAACCTTTTCACCATTACTGGTAGAAAGTTCTTGGTTTGCCGGCCAAACCATCGCACAGAGCACTAAAAGGAAGATCTATAAAGCACAACACTTACTTGCAAGGATGAAAATGCCTCTAATGAAATCTTCAGATTTGAATGTTTATTATTTTAAACTGTGAAAATTATCAAGCAAAAGTTAAAAGAATTATCAAGAAACGCGTGCGTACTGCTAGCAGAGATTTATCTCTGCTGCTAGAAGGTTAAGTCAAGAATCTGTTGCGATGCTTTCTGCAGCCTCAGGCCGCCATATATGAACACATCTTATGCGAACAGTGTTGTACTTGCCTTAGTATTTTACGTGCTGAGAGTTGCCATCTTTTCTGCAGCCAAAGGTCGCCAGTTATGAACACTTTTTATGCAAACAGTGTTACATTTGCCTTAGTATTCTACGTACTCAAGGTATGAACACTTTGACACATATGTATATATTTATGAAAATAAAATTTATTATCGACAGATTTATGCAGACTCAAGTTTACTGCCTTTTCTAAAAATCAGTGAAAATAATAATCTTACATAATTTTTAAATATACAACGATCCATAGTTATTAAAAAATATAAAGATAAATTTTATTGAATATCAGCACATATTTTCATATCCGCAGTGTAAACCACTCGACATTTACATAGTTGTTAAGTGTTGTCGTATACAGCGCAGTGTCACCGTGTAAAAACGCAAGATCACAGTCAGGATTGCGTTCTGCAAAGGACATATACATAAGTAGTTTTGAGCTTTAAAATGTTTTCTCCGAAATTACTACATTGATTTTGATGAAAAAGATATATGCGGTAAGCTTGGACGCCTTTATTTCTAAACATTGAAGCTTTTCCGGGGGTTAATTCTACATTTTGCAAAGAAAAAAATTAATAAACATGGGGAAATAGTACTAAAAATGGAAATGTTAATTTTCTTAAAAAATTCACGTTTTTTGCAAAAAAGGTTCATTACACAAATGAAAAATATTATTTATTAACTACCATTTGGTTGATTCAGTTATACAGTTATTGTGTTCAGTTTACGATATACAAGTGAAAGGATTTCCAACTTCGACATTTTTCTAGGAAATAAGGCGTGAGCGACAAAAAATTGGTTATTGTTTTCGCTTACAACAACAAAAACAAAACCCAAAAACGGTGATTTTGTGTAGCGGTAAATTTGTTCCAAAAACCCTTACCGGACATAACATGACTTCCAGATAATAGGAAGAGGATTCCTAAGGTAAAGAAAAACTCTGAAAAAGTTTATTTAAAAATTTTAAACCGGTGGGAAACGCGATATTTTATGTTTAAAGTATACTTTTTCAAAGGTTTGGTGAGTATGGGGGAGCATTCTGAGGATTTTGATTTATTTTTCCAGAAAATTTACTTCGTGTTTCTTTAAAAATAGCTTAGCGATAAACAGGGAGATTATTGTGCGGAAATTAGACATTGTTTTTGGTCTCTCAAGCTATTTCTTAACAACCACGAAGGAAATGTGAAAAAATTAATCAAAAGGGTTAGAATGCTCAACCATATTTACTAAACGTTTGCTGCTTAAAAACCAAAACACCCTCTACCCGGAGCCCATGTTTTTGATTGCTGCTGAAGCGAGTACGTGTTTCCTAAGAAATAAGTGCAAAATTCCAGCTAAATTCTTACCTTTCATGTACCGTTAGCATGTGTATTAGTGCTAGGTGGCCCGTCACTTTATCTCTGGTATATCCATTAATTTTGCAACATATGTGTATTGGAATTGCCCTCGCTGTAGGATTCTCCTGTGGCTAAATATTGCAAGGTTACGGCCAGCTGTTCAACCGGTGGAACAACACTTCTAATATGTGTGCGTCAGCCAGAGATAAAGAGATAGGACACTCCCAATTCACCAGGCGAAAAAGTGATTTGACGACTATTTTTATGAATTGTTTACGTCACATACACTATACGTGGGCTTCTTTCATATTCTTGTTATTGTTTCATTTCATCTAATTTCCAGAAAAAACATGTTTGTTTTGAACACACAAAGAAAACACACAAAGTGGTGTGATTTCTGCAACGATTATAACGGGGTCTCATAGGGCAGTAAGACCCTCAACTGAGTACCAGACATTGTGTTTTAAAGCTTGAGAGACCATAAACAATATCCAACTTCCACACAATAATCCCCCCATTCAACGTTGAACTATTTTTTAACAATCACGGAGTAAATTATGTGAAAAAAATTAATCAAAATCTCAAAAGACAATCACATTCACCAAACCTTTGACGTATAAAATCCAAAGCACCTTCTGCTCAAAGCCCATGTTTTTGATTGTTGTTGACGCGAGTATGCCATTCCTAAGAAATAAGTACCCAATTATAGCTAAATTAGTACCATTGTATAGAACAAATGCATGTGGGTTAGTGCGAAGCAGATATAACGAGATAGGAAACTTCTCTAACTACAACTCTGATTTAAGGTAATGTTCGTGAGTTTAAGACCCTGAATCATGATTTCTTCCGTGGAAATTTTATGTTTAAGATCCTGACTAATGATTTTTTCTTAGAAATTCAAGCTTAAGACCCGGCCATTACACCTTTTTCAGACCCCGAATGACAATCCATTTTAAAAGTTCACCAGCTTTGTTTTGATATGCCAACGTAGTTATTGGTTTATAGAATTCAATTATTTTTCATGTACACTTTTATGATTTAAGATGCGTAGAAAACATGAGCATGATTTATTTGATAACTAGAATATTTGTATAAATTGTTATAACTAATATTTGTATAAAATAACTAATTATTATAATAACTAATTATGGTAACTAATTATTTGTATAAAATATTTATATAAAACAAATAAATGTATTTATTTCATATGCATAAAAACATAAATGAAACTCAATTTTATGAAATATTTTAATGTATAACAAATTCGATTGACTTCGTTAATAGAATACTCAAATCATTTAAGCCAATTTTTGGACCCCAGAATATAAAAATAACCTAAAAATAAAATTACATCAAATAATTTAATTGAAAAAATTATTCACATTGATTTATTAACGACTCTGCTACCATTACTTTGAAGCCAAGTATTAGCCGCACTAGTTCATGTAAGCTATAAAAGATTTTACTTGAGTATATCAATACACAAATATGACTATTTTTAGTTTCAAAAAAATTGTATTATTATTAATAAGTTCCTTTCTTCGTCGTAAATCATTTAATATAACTTCTGAGCTTCTGGTGCTGACATTAATAACCGCACCTACAGGGAATTATTTATTTATTATCATCAAGAGAAACTCTTGAAAAATCAAATGTGGCAAACATGTGGCACATGTGACATACCCTAATTATTTCTTCATCTCTCCCATAAATTCGATGATTTTAGTGTTGCCAGCATTTGCGGCGCTTACTACTTAATGGGCCATTTTGGGTATTCGCATTAAAGCAGTGTTGCCAGTATTCAGTAATAAGTATTATATTCAGGTTTTTTGTTAATTATTAAAAATATTAATAAAATAATATATTAGTATTGCTGCGTGTGCATCGAACAACTATCAAGTTTACCAAATTTCATAATTTTTGGTACTGCATACAAAAATTTGAACCCATATTGGATTGAAATTTCAAACGCTTCGATGATTTCTATGCTATCTTAACATGGTTTTTAGTTAAACCATTTATTTTCAGATTAGATTATTTCAATTGGGACATTAAGGATGCTCATAAAATGTTTGCATTTACTTAAGTCTATTTTGTCCATTTCATTCTGTTTTAGTTCCATTTATGAATTTATTTCTCACCGCTGTAATAATTTCTCAAACAATTTTTTCACCACACAATAAAATATTTGTGATTTTACAAAAGTTTTAAATTCAAATAAATTTAAGCAAAAAATAGGAATGCCGGACTTGCGAACATGCTGCCAGGATAAGTATATGGGTGTTATATGCCTACTGGGGAACCGGACATGCAAAAAAGAACCGGTAACGCGCCAATGTGCATATCTCTTGGGTGGCGTGGAAGTGCACACATCCCTCTGATGGAAATTTTATGTTTTCATTTGTTTACTATAGGAAATAAAGGAATAATTTGTATTGTATTTACGTAAAATAAATAATAAAAACATTGGCGCATATTTATTGTCAAATTTAAAGTATACTTTTGTATAAAAAATCCTACTTTAAAAAAAGTGTGCTTATTATATATAGTCGACTTAAAGCCGAGTTTATAGAAAAAAGTACACTTTAATTTTAAAATGAGCTTAAGTTGTTAAATTTTTTGAAGTTGACTTTTTGAATATAATAGGAGAAACTTTATTCAATTCGTGTGAAAATGGAAAGATACGAAAATATATTGCGGGATTTTGATTGAAGAAATAGAAGATTCATTGAAGAAGTTTGATTGATGAAATAGATGATTTCATTGAAGAAATAGATCTTCCTCAGCGTCAAAGATCAAAAGTATACAAGGAAATAATTGATCCATTTCAAATGGATGATTCAAGTTTTTATGGGCGATACCGCTACGATAAAAGTACGGTTAAATTTATTATCGAAATTTTGGAAATGGAGCAGTCGACAAATAAAAGGGGTTTGCCCATTTCCACGAAACTGAAAGTTTTAATTACTTTACATTTCCTTGGTAGAAATGGACACCAAATTGGCGCAGGTGAGTTTAAGAGAGAAATCATCAGAATTTGGTTAATCTTCAATCGTGAACTTTTAGGCGCTTTACATGGGGTATCACAAGCGTCGGTAAGTGTCATTGTGAAATATATCACACGTCACACGGAGAATAGCATTGCTCTTGCCCTATTTCGTTCGGTATCCCGTGGTCAGGGAGCTGCAAAAAGTAAAAGCAAATTTTTTTAGAATTGCTCATTTCCCGTCAATCATTGGGATCATTGACTATACCCACGTTAAAATAAATTGCCCATCAAAAAATGTTGGCACTTCTATGGCAGGACATTTTCTAAACAGAAAAGGGTTTTATTCCCTCAACGTTCCGGTAATCTATAAATGAAGAATTTTAAAATAGCTGATATAATTCGTATGTAAAAAATTTTTGATAGTATGTGATGCAGACTATAGAATATTGGACATTGTGGCAAGATCGCGGGGAAGTCGACATGACGCACAAATTTGGAATAGCTCTCAGCTAAAAAATATGCTTGAGGCTAGCAAAGGAGAGCATAATGGAGTATTGCTTGGAGACGCAGGATATCCAACCTCAAATATCCTTTTGCCTCCATTGAGAAATCCTCCTAATCCACAGGAAGAAAGGTTTTCAGTTTGCATATGTGTAACAAAATAAAATTCTAACGTACAATAAATTTATGTTTCCAGATACAATAGAAGTCTCATTGCGACGCGATCAAAAATTGAATGTCTAAAACGGGCAATTGATTTCCAAATTCAGATCCGTGCTAGAAAGACTTCGGATTGATTTAAATACCTCAAAAAAACGTTGTTATTGCTGTAACTGTTCTTCACAATATCTCAAAGGAAATAAATATTTCACGTATGGAATATAATTTTTCTTGCTGAAACCAAAAATTATTACTTTTTTTATATTTAGTTGCAGACACAATACAAGAAGATATTCAGACTGTTACAGAAACTGTATCAGAAAATCTATCAGCAGTGTCTAATATTTCTGGAAGAGCATATCGCACTGGATTTATTAACACACATTTTTCAAATAAATTATTAAAATTGCAAAAACAAATAAACACAACACAAATTAACACAAATAATAACAAATAAATTGTTAAAATTGCAAAAAAAATTTTAATCTCTATAAAAATATTTACAAGTTCTTTAGTTATTTTTCTTGGTTTCCCCCAATTGTTTCTTTATAATTTGGATTGTCAAGATATGGTTTTCCTTCTTACGTTCTTCTCTTTGCATTTCATGCTCAATTTCTAATTTTAGTTTTTTTACTTGCGGTTCGTGAATTTCTCTTGCCATTAAAAGCTCTTTGGCTATTTGTTTTTTTTTGTTCTTCAATGACACTAACCTTCCCAAAATTGCTTTTTTCTAAATTTTTTTTTCTTCAGGTAAATATTATCATTCGCATGTTCTGTTTCCTTGGTTGTTGGTTGTTGGAAAGTGTCTGATTATCCTGCGGTGATTTTGGGGCGAAATCTTCCACAACAGTGTTGCAATAAATTAGGATTGTGTCCTCGACTAAATCATCGGCAATTAGTTGCTGCACCATTAGTTCTTCGTAGGTCAACGACGGGATTTCAACGCAGTTACCAGTGGCAGCCATTGCCTTTCTGTTTGCTGCTGTAGCTTTACGTGCTGAACCCTTAATTCGCACCCACTGTTGCTTCAATTTTCTGATTTCGAGGTCAAATCCAGCCGCTAGCATGTCTTGCCTTACTTTTGACCATGCATCTTTTTTTTCTTTATCATGGATACATCATTCCTTTTATCTTCTATTGTATCTATATTCTCGCCCACAAACTCCCGCAAATATTGTTTCTCCTGCAACGACCAATTCTGTGTTCGTTCTCTCTTTAATTTCTGTGGTAATGGTTTCAATTATACGTACAAATAATTTGTTTATTAGTTACTACTTACATCAAAAGGCGTGTCCATTTCCAATTTAATTTCTAACTTTTTGAATATTTGAAATTAAATTCAATCGTTATGACAGAAAAATAATGTTTTTATGTCACAGGGTGAAATATATTAAAATATTTATCTTTAAAGCATACTTAACTTAGAGCATACTTTATTTGTGACTATAAATTGAAAAGAATTTAAAGCACACTTTAAAGTTAGAGTAGGCTCTACACTTAACGTATACTTTTTCTTGGGATTATAAATACGCACCACTGTTTTTATTAAAATATTAACTAATATAATTATAATAAATTAACAATTTAACTATCAAGAATTACAAATTTCAAAGATATTAACATTTTCAAAACGATCAAGTTTTGCAAATAAAAAACAATACTTCAGTAAAAATTGCCATAATTTTAGTACGATGGTACCACACATATTTTCGTCGATCGAACAAATTATAAGAGATTCTTTCTACCTGTTTTCAAACAACTTCCAAAGGATGTTCTCTCAGCGACATTACCATCAATTAAATTAGATTTTATCGATCATATAGTAGGTAATCAGCCCGATCAACAGATGGAGTGTTGCATTTTGGTATGAACGCATGTTACAGTTTCATCGTTTCTGGTCAGTTGATGATTCACAAATTCATACTGAATATTCCTCATTGCGTTCCATAATGATGACCAATTACGAAGAGACTGTTAAGATGCCAATTAATGAGCCGTCAAATGGTAAGAAATCACAAATACAGGAATACGTTGAATATTACGGCGGGGCAGGTGTCAAACCCATCGCCTTGAATACTAGTGATATAGTCACGACCATACGAAATCTTCGGGCTCGTGGTATGGAATTCCTTACAATACCAGAAGTTTATTATAAAATTCTAGAGGAAAGTTTAGCTCATTCGCGCATTAAAATCAATGAAAATCTGAAAATTCTGAAAGAATTGAATATATTAATTGATTACGATGAAAAATGAAATATTTAATAGAATTACCGTAAGAGGAGACTTGTCGTCTCCATATAAAATTAGAAGATTTTTAGGAAGATTTAATATTAATTTTTATTTGTACTATTTTTAATGAAAACAGAGACTTGGAAATGAATGAATTTAATTTAGTTTAATTTGAATTTAATTGGATTTGCAAAACATGTAAACACGTGAAAACAGTATTTAAACAATATTTAATTTTTATTCGATGAATTTCATGAAATGTATTTAATGTATTGTAACAGAAAAAACCTGGAACGGGGAATAGAAAAAATAAACGCGAGAGCATAGAAAATCATCCGCGCATCCATTTGCAAATTACCGCGAATTTTTTGTGCAACTTGTCAGAAACCACAAGGTTTGTTTACAGTGTTGGAAAGTGGCTCTCGTAAATAGAATTGGTGCATACTTTTGACTGAAAATTGAGAAAATTTACGGAAGAAAGCTGAAATGTTATTATATTAATATTTTGCACAGTTTATTTTATATTGTAGCTATGTTTATTTTAAGTATTTCGTGAAAAAACAACTGATTTTAATTTTTGTGTATTCACACACATTGAGTATTATAAAATTTGTATTTCCAATACTGTAAATATATTAGCCACCATAAACGAGACGTAAGAGCAAAACGAGGTAAACACCTCGTCTCTTAGATTACCCTTTTTCATCGTTCGCGACTCGTTAACGTTCAACGCTAAATAGTTTCCTCGTCTCTTAGAATAAGTACCTTAGTCTGTAATGTATAAACTAAAAGTAGTGTTTAGTTGACAGTTCACAGCATCTTCGTTTGTTGGTTAACATTAAGATGTGTTTATGTGATTTTATAATGCGAGTTTTGCTCATAACTCTAAATGTTTGTGAGAGATATAAATTGTTTACATATTTTCATGAAATGTCATACGTGACATTATTTTGGTGAACTACGCATACATATACATAACCCCTGTACGTGAATTTCGGACGTGTAAAATTTTGGGTTTTTTTGTCACTGTTTTTGTGGGTAAAGAGTTTCCTATCTCATTATCTCTGATCCTCATACAGAATGATGAATAATGCATCCATAAAATCGATCACCATAGAAATGAACGCATTTTTAATTTCTTCAATATTTTCCATAATCAACTTAGCGCGCACCACAAATTGAAACATATATAAATAATGTTCGAGAGTAAATACGTTGCCATTTGGTAAAAAGGTATTGTTACGTTTGTTGAAAATTCTACTCTGAATATTTCAGGTTCGATAACTGGATTGTGAATAATCCAATAAAACACTTTATTTAGCTGTTGTGTTTAATCTAAATTTATTTGTCAACTTTATTTAACCACTTTTACTCGCAACTATTTACTTTACAATTCTGTACTTTCACTTTGTAACTTGCACTTGCGTGATGTGTTCACCTCAGTAGTCAGACACGAATTGATTGACAGCTGTCAGCAGCCGTCGTATTTATACCCAGCTCTAGCGATAAAGGAAGGGTCTGGAATGTGCTTGACATTTCTTAGTGTGGCTGTGTTGTATGGTGTGATTATTGTGAAACGTATGAGTCATGTCAAACATGTGTAATGTTTGTGTAGTGTGAATGATGATTATCGTGAAATGACACATGTGTCAGTTTCGCTTTAACGTGAATGGTAGAACGTTCGGGTGCGTTCTACCATGTTCCGTATCAGTATTTAAAGGTAGCAAAATGTAGTAATAAGTTTTATTGAAAAATCACAACCTACATTCCAATTTGTTTCCTGTGTGAGTGGTATCGGTGACAAATAAATGGATAGTTCCATGCTATGGACAAATGTCCCCTGTGTGAGTGCGGCCTTAGACTTTGGTATCACAGGCTACAAAACCAACTTTACAAAACGGCTCCAGAGATATATTAACCATAATACACAGAAATACCAATTAAAAAAGCATAAAACTAATTGATGCGTCAATGGCATTGTACGGAAGGTCTGATGTCTGTTGTGAATGGCTCTCCACCAGAGATAATGAGATAGGAAACTCTTTACCCAAAAAAAAATGTGGCAAAAAACCAAAATTTTACACGACCGAAACTCACGTACAGGGTTTATGTATATGGATGCGTAGTTCCCCATATTAAATGTCACGTATGACATTTCATGAAAATATGTAAACAACAGTTCGCTTCGTCGGCTTGATTTGAAACAGAGATAATGAGATAGGAAACTCTTTACCCAAAAAATGTGGCAAAAAAAACCAAAATTTTACACGACCGAAACTCACGTACAGGGTTTATGTATATGGATGCGTAGTTCCCCATATTAAATGTCACGTATGACATTTCATGAAAATATGTAAACAACAGTTCGCTTCGTCGGCTTGATTTGAAACAGAGATAATGAGATAGGAAACTCTTTACCCAAAAAAATGTGGCAAAAAAACAAAATTTTACACGACCGAAACACGTACAGGGTTTATGTATATGGATGCGTAGTTCCCCATATTAAATGTCACGTATGACATTTCATGAAAATATGTAAACAACAGTTCGCTTCGGAGGCTTGATTTGAAAGCACATTTTGTGCTCTATTTTGAAGTGAAGATAATAAGAAAAAGAGTCACGAACAAGAATTTAAATTCTTTAATTTCTATAGATAAAGTTTAAGTAAAAGAAAATATTAATACGTAAAAGTAGAACATAACACGGGCTTCAGACAGAATTCGGATGATCGTATATCCTTTGGGCTGGCCAACACCACTGGTGTCTTATTTTCATGTCACCACAAATCCCAAAAACATCCCAAAATATAATAAAGAGCTGATGAATATTTCGGAATCCTGTAGGAAAGAACAACAAGAAAGAGTTACGGTAACAGCAAGGAACAATTTTTGGGGGCGCTGGAAGGCAAACAATTAATTTGCAATCAAGACAGTATAAAGCAGCCTACACAAAATACAAATAATCAAGTGAAAGACGCCACTTAATTCGAAAAAGAAATTGAAACAGGCGCGCCTAACAAATTATTCAATTCAGATCAAAGTCATCAAAGTAAAATCAGGCTCCATACTTTTTAAAATTTACGGTAATTCTATTAAATATTTCATTTTTCGTCGTAATCGATTAATATATTCAATTCTTTCAGAATTTTTAGCGCGAATAAGCTAAACTTTCCTCTAGTTCTAACCAATTCAGAACGCTTAACAATTTATAGTAACTCACCAAGCATTATAATAATGTCACCTCCCAAAACGGAAACAGTGTTCATAGAAGAAAGTTATCAAGATAGCACCTGCATAAAATCAAACCCTCTCCTGCATGAAGTTCTCAAAAATCGCAATGAGACTTTAAATAATTTAAAACGTATAGAAAGCGCGAAGTAATACAAAAAGTAAAAACAATATAATGGTCGAATTCTAATTAATTTTGAATATTTTCCTTTCTAGAAAAGATGCAGCAAAGAAGTGAAGAGAAAACAGACGCAAAAAGACAACGGAGGAAACAGTATCAAAAATGGAAGTAGCCGAAAGGAATTTATTTGATGAGAGCAGTAGTAGTGAAACGGAAGATTTTATGCCGCAACCAATTTTAGTTAAAAAAGAAAAGGGAGTTGGACGAGAAAGGTTAAAACCTCAAGATGACAAAGGAAGTTATGCGGGCTTAATAAGAGATTTATTTAATAAATCACCAGAATTTGATATATTTCCCACTTCTGACGGCTTTTGGGATCCCCTCATAAGATCTTTTGACTTGCACGATACGCGTAATCAAATACTAATCGATACACGCTTTCAGAGGAAACAACTGTTGAAACGACTAGAATAGAGACCTGCTTATGTTCGTCGTTTGGATAGAGAATTAGTAGCAAAATTTTAGTGAATAATTTTCGTAATTGAATTTAATTTCTTTTTGAAAGATCATGTGCTTTAATATATTTACTTTTAATCATTTAATAATAAAATTGTAAATAGTATTTAAATGTATGTACGTCAATTCCTGTATTTGTGATTTTTCTTACTCTTCTACCCTTTGGCAGCATTTTCGAAAGTCCGGCATTCTTATTTTTGTGTCCTTTGTTCCCTTCGGGAACTATATTTTTGTTACCTTCGGGAACTACATTTTTGTTCCCTTCGGGAACGAATAAAATTTTGTCCCGCTGGGGCAGTTTCTGCAGCAAATCCTTGTTTTTGTCATTTTCCGCTATATTTTTCACATAATTATAACTATTATTTTACTCTCCAATTATTTTAAAAACAATGTGGTGAAAATATCAGTGACGTAATAACACCAGCGTTAATGATTACAATTTAGGAAAAGTACTTTTTGTGCACTCTGTGTAATTGGTAATATATTATTATTATTTAATTCATTAATGATTAATTATTAACAATATTAATTGTGCTTATTTCAAACTAGGGTAATTATTTTGAACTTCTGATATTTACATTCACGGCAATAATAATTATGTTAGGAAAAGTACTTTTTGCTCGCTTACTTTAGCTAGCAACGAATTACTATTTTAAACAATAATTAATGTCACATAAAGCAAAATTGAATGCTATTATTATCGTTAGGAACAAACAGCGGCGGAAGTGGTATGGTTTTTTATTGAATAAGGTACTTTTTGCGCACTTAGGGAAATATAAAATTTATCATTCATTTTTCTTTTTGGTCTTAAAGAATAATTCTGATTGCACTAACGGGAGGTGTGATTATTTCAAATAGAGCCTTGCGATAATTATTTTATTAAAGTAGAAAACTAATTAATTTATCTCAAATGGTTTTATGTCGTGAACCCTGTTTCAATATTTATCTACGCAAAAGGTGAATAATGAAACATGTACCTCACAGGGAGGTAACCCTTAATTGATTGAATTCAATGCCGAGGTGAAACATAGCTTAAGGTATGCCAACGCCGATTTTTATATATTATAATTTTTTTACATTTGGATTCGATGTTATCTTAATTTACCCTAGTTGCAGAAGTTCACAGAAATGTTATGCGGATTTCTAGAATAACCCTGTTTTATTTCTCCTAATTAAGTTAAATAAATAAAATAAAGTTAAATAAATGAAATAAAAGAAATAAATTAAGTTAAATATAGGTCCTCCTATCGGACGCGTCCACAGGTGGCGGATAGTGGGACGCTCGGTATGGCTTTGATCATGCTGGGTAGGTGGGATAACGTACCACCCGCGGACCAAAACTGGCTCGGGGTATGGATCCCCGAACTCAAAAAACCATAATGCAGGACACAAAGGGAGAGAAATTTACGGTGCAGGGAGTCGGATCCCCAGTACCGGCGGCTTTAGGGAGTGAGCAAGCGGGCTCCCAGTCGTCGTCATCCAGCGACCGCAAAGTATCTGGGGTGGGAAACTTGGCCCCGCATACAGATAGGGCTACAAGTTTGACTAAGGCGACAAGCAGGGACCAAACGGAACCTCAGGACTCGTCTAAGGACTCGACGGACTTGGACGTGACAGTTATTGCATGTCCGTCCGATAAAAAAGAGAAAAGAGAGGAAGGTGACCGACAAGCGAGGCGTAAATCTGGAGCGGCGAGACGTAAGGCTGCCCGGATGAGGCGACTTGCTGGTGGAATGGAGGTCACTAGTAATCCTAAGGATATAGGGAAGGGTTTAGTACCCTCTGGGAACGAGTCTATTGCGAAGGTTGCCTTGGTGCGATTGCATCCCAAGGAGAGGGGCATGGTGGCTAAACGGGCCGCTCCATCTACCAAAGGTCCAAAGAAAGGAACCACTTACGCGGAGGCCGCCAGACAGGGGATAGAGGACAAAGGGTGGTATGCCGTCATCGACGCAAGCAAACCAGGGGGGAGGATTGAGGATGGTAACCAGGAAAGGCTTGAAGAGGCTTGGAACGGCGCCCTTATGGACGTAATTCTGACCTCTGAGGATAGCGATCCTGTGTTTCAAATCATACACTCAAGGTTTGCAAGGGGAATTTTCTTGGTACAGGTGGCGTCCGAGAGATGTATCGAGGGTCTCCGTAGTATGGTGGAGGGCTTACCGGAACTTTGGAGTGGAGCTTCCCTGCGACTAGTCGCGAGGAAAGATATCCCGGAGCTCAGGAAGTGCACCATTTTCTTGCGGGGTCACGCGGTAAAACTCCCGGATGACACCATACTAAAGCTTATAAAGAAGCAGAATGTAGGCTTGAAGGTCGAGAACTGGAGAATATTCCAAAGAAAGGAACTGCCAGAAGGCAGCCTCCTGGTTCTTGGGGTAGACCAGGACTCTCTGACGGCCTTAGGGCGTTCTGACGGGAAACTTTTCCTCCTGTCAAATACCGTCAAGGTTAGGGTTGGGCACCGGTCGGCCAATGAAGATGGCTCTACCGGGGCTGGAAAGCCTGAAGACCGTAAATGTGTGGTAAAGGCAGAGGGGGTGACGGAAATACTGGGACCAATTAATCTGGATACCGTTGGGGGTGCAGGGGAGGTAATGGAGACAGACGACATCACTTCCTCACAAGAAGACCTGCTTCTGGCATAGTATGTTAATCACTCAAATCAACCTACATAGGAGTCGAGTAGCCACTCAGGCGCTATTTGACAGAATGCAGGCAGGTAAGTGCGATATTGCTCTAATACAGGAACCTTGGACAATCAATGACAAGGTTTCTGGATGGAGTAGTAATAAGTTCCAACTATTTTACAGGGAGGGATCTGGAAGACCGCGAACCTGTATAGTATGTAGTAAGGGTATTAACGTCATTTCTCCAGCAGGTTTATCCACAAGGGACATGGTGGTGGTGGAGGAGGCAGAATCATCCGTACTGCTAGCCTCTCAGTACTTGCCCTTTGATGCGGCGGAACCCCCACCTTCGGAGGAACTTACGGCGCTAGTGGAAGCTGCAAAAAGTGCAGGTAAGGACTTAATTATTGGATGCGATGCTAATGCTCACCATATTTCTTGGGGGAGTATAGATTGCAATGGTAGAGGGTTAGCCCTATTTGACTTTCTTAATGCCAACGATCTGATGACTGCGAATAAGGGTACGGATGCTGCCTTTATTAACAGGAATAGAAGGGAAGTTTTGGATATAACTATTTGTGATAGCATTACCGTAGAGAGAATTGAGGATTGGCACGTTTCTCGTGCACATTCATTCTCGGATCATCTCTATGTTTGCTTTAGGTTCAATTCTATGGGCAAGAAAACTGTATTTTATAGGGTAAGAAAGCCACAAACTGGCTGAAATTTACTGGGTTGGTTAAAAACTGGCTAACAATAAATAATGGGGACTCATTCATGACCGTAAGGGATATAGAAAGAGAAACCTATACAATTACAAAGGGGCTAGTGAGAGCTCATGAAAAAGCATGCCCTCTTAAAAGTGCAAAACCTCCAGGGAGCAAAGCTTGGTTAACCCCCGAACTTAAAGACCTGAGAGCGCATTCTCGAAAATTATTTAATAGAGCAAGAAGGCTCAATACAGCCAATCATTGGGATAATTACCAATGTGTGTTAAAAGAGTATAAAAAGAAACTTCGTGAGGCGGAGAGGAAATCGTGGAGGACTTTTTGTGAACAAGTCGACACAGTAAATGATGCGGCTAAGGTTAGGAAGTTTCTCTCGAAGACCCATTCCCAACCAGAGTTGGTCTTGGAACCCGAGCTAATAACTTAGGGGAATCCATTCAAAATTTAATGAAAGAACACTTCCCAAACTGTCTAGGACAAAGCACGGCCTTAGGCAGAGAGGCTATATTTGAGAAATGGGAGGGGCTAACCATTACAGGTTACATGGTAGGTAAAGCCATAAAAGGCTTTAACCCATTTAAGGCATCAGGACCGGATGGCGTCTTCCCAGCAATGATGCAAAATTGCGGAGAGATGTTAGAGGAAAGATTAGCCAAATTATATACGGCCTGCATTCAATTTGGATACACGCCAAGATTATGGAGACAGGCCAAAGTAGTATTTATACCGAAGCCGGGAAAAGCCGACCACAATTTGCCAAATAATTATAGACCTATAAGTCTAACCTCATTTAAAAAAGTGCTTAAAACCATGGAACGGGTGTGCGACAGCATGATTAAGAAAAGCATACCGAGAGATCTGTTGACGTTTAAGCAACATGCTTACGTTAAGGGTAGATCAGTAGAAACAGCATTACAGAGGGTAGTGCATAGCATAGAGAAATCTTTAGGAAAAAAGGATTACACTCTCGCGGCCTTTGTGGATATAGAGGGTGCCTTTAATAAGGTTAACACTGATACACTGATTAGGTCACTGGGGCTCTTCGACGTGGACCGATCCATAATAAGATGGATTGGACACATTTTGAGAAACAGGTACATATGGTGTGAACAGTGTGGAATAAAAATAAAAGGTAGGGTGTTACAAGGTACTCCACAGGGGGCATATTATCCCCCCTGCTTTGGGTCATTGTAATTCACAGCCTCCTTAAGAGGTTAACAAATGAGGGAGTGAGGGTGATATGCTATGCTGATGATATAGTCATATGGGCCTCAGGAAAATTCCCCCGTTATTTGGTTAGGAGGATACAGGAAGCACTGGGAATAATTGGCGATTGGGCTGAACCGAGGGGCTTAACTGCTAATCCTGACAAAACGGAGTTATGCCTCTTTTCGAGGAAACGAAAGGTAGAAGTGTTTGACCTACCGACTCTAGGAGGCAAAGAAATTCAATTGAAAGACAAGATCAAGTACCTGGGGGTTATTCTTGATAGGAAACTCAAATGGAAAGACCACATTGAAAGCAGGGTAGCCAAAGCATATAGGCTATGGAATACTTGTAAGAGGTGTATTGGCTCTAAATGGGGGCTAAAACCGGAAATGGTAAGATGGTTATATTTAAGCGTGATACGGCCAACGTTGACCTACGGGTCAATAGTCTGGTGGCATGCATTAGACACCAAGAGCTACGCTAAGATTATGGAGAGAGTGCAACGCACTTGTTGTATTGGAATCAGCGGAGCCTTGTCTACTACATCTACTAGGGCGATGGAAGTTCTCCTATCTATACGCCCAATCAGTATACAGGTCAAGTATGAAGCAGCTAGGGCTGCAGCGAGGATGATAGTAATGGGATCCTGGTATAATGGAGACCGTATTACTAAGCATCAAACAATACTTAACCATCTAGGTATAGAATCCGAAGACTTAGATTGTGATCGCATTGCGGAGGAGTGGTTGGATACCCCAATTGAGTCCACCATACCAGATAGGGAGGATTGGAACTCAGAACTGCCAGAGGGACTGAACCACGACATCCATATTTATACGGATGTGTCCAAGATGGAGAATCGCACTGGAGCTGGATTCTTCTGTGTTAATAATAAAATGGAATATTGCGTCAGACTCCAAGATTTTAATACAGTCTTCCAAGCGGAGGTATTTGGAATCATGGAAGCAGCAAAACGGGTGAGAGGCGGCAGCCTTAACGGGGAGCGCTGTCAAATATTCACAGACAGCCAGGCGGCTATCAAAGCAATATCAAATGACCGAGTATTCTCAGAGGTGGTGCGAGGCTCTATGGAGGCCTTAACGCTTTTAAGCCAAAACATGAAAGTGCAGTTGGTATAGGTGCCAGGGCATTGTAATATAGAAGGCAATGAAATTGCTGATGACATAGCACGAAGGGGGACCCAATTAGATGAGGTAACCCGGGTTGTCAAGAAACCCTTCAGGGCCATTTTGAATGCTATATCTGACAAAGCAGATGAACATTTGGTAGATTGGTACCAATCAGTAGGCTCCAGAGGTACAAAAGTACTCTGGGGAAAACCTGACTTAGGCCAAACTAGGAAACTTCTAGCAAGAAGTAAAAAAGAACTGAGTAGGTTGATGGGCATTCTGACGGGACATAATGACTTTAGAGGCCACCTACGAAAAATCCGTAGGTTGGAATCAGATATCTGCAGGTCCTGTCTTGAAGAGCCTGAAACATTAGAGCACTATTTATGCGCCTGTCCTGCGTTTGGCAGGATTAGGCTGCAAACATTGGGTTCAGTGCAGCTGGCTAGCCTGGAAGATGCGGGGAGGAAGGGATGGCCGGCTATTAGGAGCTTCGTGAACGCCACTAAGCTTTAGGGATAAGGGAGGCTACAGGCTGCTCCACTAGGATGTCCTGTCTCCCTCAGTGTGTTGTGTACGGGGGCGCACAATGGGCCAATAGGCCTCAGTGTATCCGGTTCAACGGATGATCGTTAGATCCCCCTATTTAAACTAACTAACTAACTAACTAAGTTAAATATATATTGTAATAGTTAACGTCAATAGGATTTTTATCAGACCGAGATGCTTTACGATTGTTATAGTTCAACTACGTAAGACTGGATATTTGTACCTTAACAAGCAGTTACCTGGCATTTCTTACGAAATCGTAAATATTTTCCAATCGGAAGAATATTTACCAATCATGAATGATTTCTGGCCTAAAATTCTGCAGGTAGAAAGAGAAGCAAAACTAATGGAAAACTATATTACGCGTCTAATATACGCGTGTGTATCTTTACACTCGCTCTTTGTTTTATCCTCGTTCGGAGTTATCACGATTTAGCTAATTCGGGAGTAGACCGGGGATTAAAAATAACATCCATAATAAAACAGATTTTCCATCTGGCTTCTCACAAACTACATTAAAATTTCTCGTTTAAGTAAATAATACCTTCAAATCTAAGTGCACATAAAAAACATGTACATTCGCAATTACACATTTGAAAAAAAAATTACGTCATTGGGGCACCGTAGGTGAGTTTCTGAGTGAAAACGTCATCAATTTCCGTCCGTTTCCACTAATTCTACTATGCATTTCTGCGTCAAATCTACAACCAAAGTTGCAGTTTTCAGAAGTTTCCTATCTCATTATCTCTGCTCTTCACTCAAAGAAGTTGGCAGTATCAATTCGTATTACCTGTCACCCGTGTTCCATACATTCGACTATATAAAAAGACTCCATGAAATGGTTTAAAACTTCATCGTTTATCATGAATTAAGAATGCGTTATAAATAAATATTTGAAAATTGCTTTAGGCAAGGCGGGTGCTAGTGTTTGGTAATATCATTTCACAAAGGACAGTTTTAGTGGATTTCATAATGTTTAATAAAATTATGGAACATATTAACATCAAGCAATTCGCTCAGACTTTTTGTTTTTATTTTGTTGTTGTTGTTTTTACGCTGATTCCAACAACAACATCATTTTTTGTCTATCCCATTTGGGGGCGTGGCTAGAGCCCTTCAAAGTTTGAAATGTATGTTGAAATCTCCGAAATTGCACTAGCTATTCAGACTAAATTGGTACCGTTGGAAAGCTTAATTATTGGTATACGTGCTTAATTACTTATGTTATATAACATTTTATGTAATACCTCACAGTTTTGGAAGTAAAAATGTTTTTAAATTTTGCTACCTTTTTTTTCGCATTCAAAAATTTTTTACACAAAAAATGCGTAATTCACCCATATAACAATCTAAAAATAAGAAAGAGAATATTAGTATCAATCTTAGCAAATTTATTTCATCCAAATCGGTGCTAGATTTTTGGAGAAAAATTTTAAAAGGTGTACAGACTACACTTTTTCAAACTTACCTGTTTTGTATCTGTAAACTATTTATTTGAGTAGAAAAATTTTTTTAAAATCTCACGATTTTTTTAAAAAAATTTTCTATTCAAATGAATAGTTTACAGCTACAAAACAGATATGGGTTTGAAAAAGTGTAGTATGTACACCGCTTTAAAATAAGTTTTCTTTAAAAATCCAGCACCGCTTTGTATGAAATAAATTTTCTAAGATAGATATTAATATTCTGACAAATTAATATTCTCTTTCTTATTTTTTATATTGTTGTATAGGTGAATCACGAATTTTTTTTTTTTGTGGAAAAAATTGATTGCGAAAAAAAAGGCAGTGAAACATAAAATCACTTTTATTTCCAAAACTGTGAGGACTTATATCAAATTTTATATAACATAAATAATTAAGCATATCCTTAGCTTTCAAACAGTACCAACTATATCTCCTGGCTCGGTTTAGGAGATTACGACAGTTATATTTCAAACTTTGAAGGGCTCTGGTCAAAAAATCTTCTTTTTGGAATCAGCATTAAAAAACACCAATGAAAAAAGTTTGAAAAAAATCTGAGCGAATTGCTTGTTGGTAAGATATGCTAAAAGTAGCAAATGTTTCTTACGCTTTTTATTTTTCGCAAATTATCTCTGGAAGCATTCAAAGCATGAACTTTCATTTTATTTAGGAATCAAAATATTTTCAGAAATCGAATATTTTATCGGTAAAATATAAGTTCAAAATTACATCGAACTGGCATCTCACGTTCTATTTGGGAAACTTTCCAAAATTGAAGTACTGCTTTCCACTATTTTACAGACTTAAATTTGTGACTTACAGCTGTTTTGGAGCAAATGGATCACCGTAATTAGGGAGCTATGCATTTATACTAATTTATTTTGAACATATTTTATTTGCAGACACTTGATACAGCACCGCCAAACTATTTCCCAGGATAACAATTTCTTTGATATTTTATCCATTGGCGTCATATCTCGCAACAAATCTAATCATTGTTTAATGCAAACGACAACAACAATGTCGTCTGCAGCTGGATTAAGTTCATCACACAATTTGAACACGTCGGAGCTGCCGCGTCGTCTAGTAGCTTTCGATTTTGATTATACTGTCGTTGGTCAGAATTCAGATACCGTACTACGCGACCTTTTACCGCGTAATGCGATTACGAAAGACATAGATAACCTCATAGAGAGTGAGGGCTGGATCCGGTACATGAGCGAGGTATTTCGACTGCTATATGAGCACGGCTATAAGCCTGAAAAGATACGCAGTACCGTTCGTGGTATTCCAGAGGTGCCCGGTATGGTGAAATGTTTGAAGACATTGCGAGAAATAAACTGTGACCTAATAATTATTAGTGATGCTAACAGCGTGTTTATTAATGAATGGCTGCGAGCTCATGGCTTAGGCAATTGTATAGATTCTGTCTGCACAAATCCAGCCAGATTTGAAGTCAGTGGTATGCTTACAATTAGTCCGTATCATCACCAGACCGACTGTCGCCTAAGTGCTGCCAATTTATGCAAAGGTCGCATATTGGAGCATTATATAATGGAACGTGATTTACGTGATGGTATAAAGTATGCCCAGGTTGTCTACGTAGGCGACGGGAATAATGATATTTGCCCAGTTTTACGTTTAGGACAGAGTGATATAGCATGCGCCCGTAGCGGTTTTGGTATGGCTCGGAATCTTGAAAGAAATAAGCTAAAGCTTAAACTGAACGCTAAACTAATACATTGGAATAATGGTTTCGATTTAATAACACAACTGCAGGAATCCTTTTATAGTGATATGCAAAGCTCTAGCTAAAATGGAAATTAGTAATAGTATTGAATTGTTGATTATTACAATTACACCACACCCACCACCTAGTGTTGCGCACTTCCACTAATTGTTATTTTAATGCTTAAAAATATTGAAGTTTGAATTATAGATACATATCGTTTAAAATAGAATGATGTCCTGACCTAATTTGATGAATAATTAGACATTAAATGATGTGTATGCCTTCAAACTAAGGCCATAAACCAAGCTTGTTAAAAAAACTATAAAACTTCTGAGGGAATATTTACTAAAGCAATAATTAAATGAATTTTAAAAATCTGAACATTTAAATGAATAACAAAATTGAGTGTTTCAAAACAGTTCAAAATGAATTAAATATCCTTGTATTCTCTATAAATTCAGTTTTTTGGTACAATTCAGTTTAATATTCGGATTATACTGACGACATGCTTTAGTCTTTACCATAAGATAAATCATGATGAAAACTGAAGCATCTCGAGTCAGTACAAACCGTATTTAAAACTGAATTTATAGAGATAACGAAGTTATTTTATTTATTTTCAACTGTTTTAAAACTCTCAGTTTTGTTAATTGAGATATTTGCTTTTAACAAATTATAGCCTTAACAGAATCAGAATTGCCTACTTAATGTTCACATCAATTAGAATCTTAATCGCTAATCAGAGATAAAGAGATAGGAAACTTCTTCAAATGCAACTCTGGTTTTGGTTTTTAGAGCGGTGAGTGAGTTTCTGGCCTAAACCAGAGATCAGAGATAACGAGATAGGAAACTTCTCTAACTACAACTCTGATTTAGGGAAGCGTTCGTGAGTTTAAGACCCTGACTCATGATTTCTTCCGGGGAAATTTTATGTTTAAGACCATGACTAATGATTTTTTCTTAGAAGTTCAAGCATAAGACCCGGCCATTACCTTTTTCAGACCCGGAATGACAATCCATTTTATAAGTTCACCAGCTATGTTTTGATATGCCAACGTAGTTATTGGTTTATAGCATTCAATTATTTTTCAAGTACACTTTTTAGATTTAAGATGCGTAGTCAACATGTGCATGATTTATTTGATAACTAAAATATTTGTATAAATTGTTATAACTAATATTTGTATAAAATAACTAATTATTATAATAACTAATTATGGTAACTAAATATTTGTATAAAATATTTATATAAAACAAATAAATGTACTTATTTCATATGCATAAAAACATAAATTTTATGAAATATTTTAATGTATAACAAATTCGATTGACTTCGTTAATAGAATACTCAAATCATTTAAGCCAATTTTTGGACCCCAGAATCTAAAAATAACCTAAAAATAAAATGACATCAAATAATTTATTTGAAAAAAATTCTTCGCATTGATTTATTAACGACTCTGCTACCATTACTTTGAAGCCAAGTGTTAGCAGCACTAGTTCATTTAAAATATAAAAAATTTTACTTGAGTATATCAATACACAAATATGACTATTTTTAGTTTCAAATAAAATGGTATTATTAATAAGTTCCTTTCTTCGTCGTAATTCATTTAATATAACTTTTGAGTTTCTGGTGCTAACATTAATAACCACACCTACTCGGAATTATTTATTTATTATCATCAAGAGAAACTCTTGAAAAATCAAATGTGTAAAACATGTGGCATTGGCATACCCTAATTATTTCTTCACCTCTCCATAAATTCGATGATTTTAGTGTTGCCAACATGTGCGGCGCTTACTACTTAATGGGCCATTTTCGGTATTCGCATTAAAGCAGTGTTGCCAGTATTCAGTAATAAGTATTATATTCAGGTTTTTTGTTAATTATTAAAAATATTAATAAAATAATATATTAGTATTGCTGCTTATGCATTGGACAACTATCAAATTTACCAAATTTCATAATTTGTGGTACTGCATACAAAAATTTGAACCCATTTTGGGTTGAAATTTCAAACGCTTCGATAATTTCTATGCTATCTTAACATGGGTTTTAGTTAAACCATTTATTTTCAGATTAGATTATTTCAATTGGGATATTAAGGATGCTCATAAAATGTTTGCATTTACTTAAGTCCATTTTGTCCATTTCATTATGTTTTAGTTCCATTTATGAATTTATTTCTCACCGCTGTGATAATTTCTCAAACAATTTTTTCACCACACAATAAAATATTTGTGATTTTACAAAAGTATTAAATTTAAATAAATTTAAGCAAAAAATAAGAATGCCGGACTAGCGAACATGCTGCCAGGATAAGTATATGGGTGTTATATGCCTACTGGGGAACCGGACATCCAAAAAAAAACCGGTAACGCGCCAATGTGCATATCTCTTGGGTGGCGTGGAAGTGCACACAGCCCTCTGATGGAAATTTTATGTTTTCATTTGTTTACTATGGGAAATAAAGGAATAATTTGTATCGTATTTACGTAAAATAAAAAATGAAAACACAGTTTTTATTAAAATATTAACTAATATAATTATAATAAATTAACAATTTAACTATCAAGAATTACAAATTTCAAAGATATAAACATTTTCAAAACGATCATGTTTTGCAAATATAAACCAATACTTCAGTAAAAATTGCCATAATTTTAGTACGATGATACCACACATACTTTCATCGATCGAACAAATTATAAGAGATTCTTTCTATTTTTTCAAGCAACTTCCAAAGGATGTTCTCTCAGCGAAATTACCATCAATTAAATTAGATTTTATCGATCATATAGTCGGCAATCAGCCCGATCCACAGATGGAGTGTTGCATTTTGGTATGAACTAGAGTTGACCGATACTTGCGTACCGGTGATTTAGTCACCGTGACTTAAAAATCACTGGTCACTGCAGTGAACACGTTTCTCAAAAACCAGTGATTTTCGGAACCAGTGACTTTCGTTCTTAGGTAAAAAAATATTCTTTCACGTTCTGGCTGTCACTGCAAAGGGGAATGCAGGTTACCTAATAACGAGTTTGCGACTACTAATCTTCGTTTTTCTTTATATTATTCTTTCACTTCTTAAAAATCACTGGTCCAAAATCGTTATTGGGAACGAACGCTCCTACTTGTTGTTGCTGAGATGAGAAAGAATAGTGTAAAGAAGAACCACAAAATACTGGTTCTGAATTCCTTGCTGAGCAACGAACTTGAGACCCAGTGATCGCCGTGTTTCTTTACATTATTCTTTCACTTATTAGCAAAGACAAGGAGAGCGTTCGTTGCTGAGCAACGAGCTTGGAACCAGTGATTTTTGTTTTTTGTATAGTATTATTCCACGTTCTCGCTGGTTTTGCTATTGCTCAATGGTCATATGTAGCCATAAATAAATTGATTACTAGACGTAGAGATGGGAGATTCGCATCAATGCATGAGCATTATTTGCATACGTTCAGGAATGGTACACTTTTCTTAGGAATTAGGTTCAGTTTTCTCATTTTAATTTCTTGATTTTTTACATTTAAATTTCTTTTATTTTAAATAAAAATTAATATTACATAAATTAGTAAATTCATAAATAAATTAATTAAAAATAATATTAACAGCAGCTCATTTACAGTATTTATAGTTAGTGTTTAGAAAGAGCAGCATATTCACTTTTTAATATATTTATTTCATAATTTATTTTTCTTCAAAATTAAAAATTAATTTATAAATTATATATTATATTACATAAAAATTATGTTGCATAATTGTTTGAGAATACTATTTCGAACAAATGTGGTTCGAACAAACAATAATCATAACAACGAGTGTTAAAGTTGTCGCGAAGTTGGAAATCACGGTGACAGAAAATCACTACCTAAAATCACTGTGACTGAAGAGTCACTGTCACTGGTAGGAACGTTCCCAAGAATTCACGGGATCGCTCAACTCTAGTATGAACCATAGAGTAAGAAATAACAAGAGTCCGAATCTGGTACAAGTAAAATTTTCTATGTAGGGTCCAATAATGGACTCCCTTTTTACTAATTCCTGAGTGTTTTTGGTTGTTAGACTCTTTTCTTCCGCTCTTTTCTGCTTTTGCACTGACTCTCGGAGACTTTGTTTTGCGCTGCCGTTGTTTTGTTTTTGTAACGAAAACGATATGTGAGCATGCGTTGTCCGCTTTGGATGCCATGCCTGTTTGTATACTTTTGTATAGTACTGATGCACTTAAGAAAATTAAATAAATATTTTTTAAGTTCATTTTATTGATAACTTTATATTTAGAAAATTTATAAATGCTAAGAATTCAGTAGAAAAAGTTAAACTATGTGGTTTTTTCGCCTTTGTTAAATTCAAAATTATTTCCAAAGGATTCCTTCATTTTCCCTACAAATTTTGCCCATTGATTTATCTACGTTAAGAAATTTAAAGAATTTCATTGCTTTTATAACGACGAGTTCATCGATATAAGGCAATGCAGCGCACATCATACTTCTGAACAAAATCAGCTTTTTGTGCTTTCTGACAAGTGTACTCACATTCAAAATATAGCAAATTAGGCAAAAATAACAGAATAGGCAAAAATCGCATGAAACCATACACCACCGCCAAAAGTAAACAATAGCATAGGACAACAACAACGCTTTATTCTTGTCTCCCTTCCTTGTTACGCTCACATACATGCAACCGCTTGCACTATAAGTTGTGAAGATTCATACAAGCAATGTCATGAGTAAGAAATAAGCAAGAAAAACAATAAAATGAAACAAATAGCGAAATGCGAAGAGCGCCCCGAAGAAAATAACCATAGTCATTCGGCTGCTATCGTTTCTCAACCATATTTTCACTCTATGCTTCCTTCGTTCACCGTCCTGACCGCCCGCTACTAAGTTGACGGTGAAGCGGTTTTGAGTGATTCGGACTCTTGTTATTTCTTTCTCTATATATGAACGCATGTTGCAGTTTCATCGTTTCTGGTCAGTTGATGATTCACAAATTCATACTGAATATTCCTCATTGCGTTCCATAGTGATGGCCAATTACGAGGAGACTGTTAAGATGCCAATTAATGAGCCGTCAAATGGTAAGAAGAAATCACAAATACAGGAATACGTTGGATATTACGGCGGGGCAGTACCCATCGCCTTGAATACTAGTGATATAGTCATGACCATACGAAATCTTCGGGCTCGTGGTATGGAATTCCTTACAATACCAGAAGCTTATTATAAAATTCTAGAGGAAAGTTTAGCTCATTCGCGTATTAAAATCAATGAAAATCTGAAAATTCTGACAGAATTAAATATATTAATCGATTACGATGAAAAAATAAAATATTTAATAGAATTACCGTAAATTTTAAAAAGAATGGAGCCTGATTTTACTTTGATGACTGAGTTCATGTGAATTGAATAATTTGTTAGGTGCGCCTGTTTCAATTTCTTTTTCGAATTAAGTGGCGTCTTTCATTTGATTATATCTATTTTGTTTCGGCTGCTTTATACTATCTTGATTGCAAATTAATTTTTTGCCTTCCAGCGCTCCCAAAAATTGTTCCTTGCTGTTATCGTGCATTTCCTTTTGTAACCATTTACTTCCGGTAATAGGTTTCCTAAAACTTCGCAACGGCTCGATTCCTACATTTTCGGTCTCAAAAATATCCACGCTCAGTATTTGATTTTGTTGTTTGCAATCACCGAAGGACGAGTTACTGCAAATATTCATGGCAATATTGAGTTCATCTGGAGTAATATTATCATCCTCAACTCTTTCTTGCTGTTCCTTCCTACAGGATTCCAAAATATTCATCAGCTCTTTATTCTATTTTGGGATGTTTTTGGGATTTGTGGTGACATGAAAATAAGACACCAGTGGTGTTGGCCAGCTCAAAGGCTATACGACCATCCGAATTCTGGCTAAAGGCCGTGTTATGTTCTACTTTTACGTATTAATATTTTCTTTTACTTAAACTTTATCTATAGAACTTATTGAATTTACACCCTTATTCTAAGAGACGAGTCGAGCAAATGTTTGTACTGAAAAACAGCAGCTAATCAAAAAACTCGTGTTTTGGTAATCCAAGAGACGAGTCGTTATTCAACTCGCTTGTTACGTCTTTTTTCCTCGTCTTTTTGGTAATCTAATACTATGTTCACAGATATTGGATTTAAGCATAAATCGCTTTCGAACATCAATTAGATTCCAAGTGTTCAGAGATAATTTTATCAGATTTATTTTGACAACTGAATTTCGTCACCAGCTGATAAATATAAACGATTTTGAACTTTGAAAAATTAAATGCATAATATAGAAGTTATATTCTTTTTCCTTAAAGTCTACGATTCAATTACAAGAAATATATTAAAAATAGAAGCATTGAATAGCGAAAAATCCTTAATTCTTAAAAGATTTGTTTATCTCAACACATATCATGCACAAATAATTGCGCGCCTATACATTTCCGCAATGTATAGGCGCGCTTGGTATATTACCTCTTTGGTATATTATCTCTTTCTCACACATTGATGCAGAAAAAGACAAAGCGATATGGCAAAATATTTCGAACTTCGAATCAGGGTTGATTTTTACTAAATCAACGATTTCACTCAGATTTCAGTAAATCTACAACAACAAATTGTATGAAGTAAATCTAGATTTACGCGTAGATTTGCCACCCAAATCCAGATTTGCTGAAATCCAACTAAATCCGTTGTCTGTGAACATAGTATAAGAGACGAGTCGAGACGCGAAAATAGGTTTTTTTTGCTAAAAAAGACGAGTGCTTTTGACTTGTCGTCTCCATATAAAATTATAAGATTTTTAGGAAGATTTAATTTTAATTTTTATTTGTACTATTTTTAATGAAAACAGAGACTTGGAAATGAATGAATTTAATTTAGTTTAATTTGAATTTAATTGGATTTGCAAAACATGTAAACATGTGAATGCTTTGGAATGTAAACATGTGAATGTTGGAACATGTAACATGTAAACATGTGAATGTTAGAACAACTATATATATATATATATATATATATATATATATATATATATATATATATATATATATATATATATATATATATATATATATATATATATATATATATATATATATATATATATATATATATATATATATATATATATATATATATATATATATATATATATATATATATATATATATATATATATATATATATATATATATATATATATATATATATATATATATATATATATATATATATATATATATATATATTATATATATATATATATATATATATATATATATATATATATATATATATATATATATATATATATATATATATATATATATATATATATATATATATATATATATATATATATATATATAATATATATATATATATTACTATATATATATATATATATATATATATATATATATAATATAATATATATATATATATATATATATATATAATATATATATATATATATATATATATATATATATATATATATATATATATATATATATATATATATATATATATATATATATATATATATATATATATATATATATATATATATATATATATATATATATATATATATATATATATATATATATATATATATATATATATATATATATATATATACTATATATATATATATATATATATATAATATATAATATATATTATATTAATATATATATATATATATATATATATATATATATATATATATATATATATATATATATATATATATATATATATATATATATATATATATATATATATAATATATATATATATATATATATATATATATATATATATTATATATATATATATATATATATATATATATATATATATATATATATATATATATATATATATATAATATATATATATATATATATATATATATATATATATATATATATATATATATATATATATATATATATATATATATATATTATATATA
>OZ016504.1:9036644-9056618 GCA_963966595.1 Physocephala rufipes | reverse complement strand
ATATATATATATATATATATATATATATATATATATATATATATATATATATATATATATATATATATATATATATATATATAATATATATATATATATATATATATATATATATATATATATATATATATATATATATATATATATATATATATATATATATATATATATATATATATATATATATATATATATATATATATATATATATATATATATATATATATATAATATATATATATATATATATATATATATATATATATATATATATATAATATATATATATATATATATATATATATATATATATATATATATATATATATATATATATATATATATATATATATATATATATATATATATATATATATATATATATATATATATATATATATATATATATATATATATATATATATATATATATATATATATATATATATATATATATATATATATATATATTATATATATATATATATATATATATATATATATATATATATATATATATATATATATATATATATATATATATATATATATATATATATATATATATATATATATATATATATATATATATATATATATATATATATATATATATATATATATATATATATATATATATATATATATATATATATATATATATATATATATATATATATATATATATATATATATATATATATATATATATATATATATATATATATATATATATATATATATATATATATATATATATATATATATATATATATATATATATATATATATATATATATATATATATATATATATATATATATATATATATATATATATATATATATATATATATATATTATATATATATATATATATATATATATATATATATATATATATATATATATATATATATATATATATATATATATATATATATATATATATATATATATATATATATATATATATATATATATATATATATATATATATATATATATATATATATATATATATATATATATATATATATATATATATATATATATATATATATATATATATATATATATATATATATATATATATATATATATATATATATATATATATATATATATATATATATATATATATATATATATATATATATATATATATATATATATATATATATATATATATATATATATATATATATATATATATATATATATATATATATATATATATTGTTGAACTAAAGATTATAAAGGTAAGGAAGGTTCATTTATCTTTATATGCTATTATACAGATACTTAGTTTTTAGATAATAATTTGGAGTAAAATCATCCTCTCAGAACAATAGATTTTGTTAACTACCTAGGGTATAAAATGCAATGCACTTAGTAAAGATTCCTTACACATATAATCGAAGTGTTCTAGGAGTCGTTGCCCTTTTCTCGATTCTGTTATAGAGCTAACAGATCTGTTACCTATTTTGAAGTCCGAATTTTGTATTTATAAAATGTAATCATGAAAGAGAAAGTAATGAACTTACTGCAAAATAAAAAAATAAGACGAAAACTTAATACGAGAAAAAGTATATCCATGGTTGGGATGCAATGAAAGCACTATAATACGGTACGGTATAATACGGTATCGAACCCATCCTTTTTAATAATAGTCTCGGGCTCTTAAAACCAATTTCAACTCCTTCAACCCTAATTTTTAAAAATATTTTGAAAATATGCCCATAAGATAAATTCTCTATTAGAATTCAATTCAATAATAAAAACGTAGAACTACTACACGAGAACGTCACGAGAAAAGTCACAAAACTACAGAGTTAATCCAATCAAATTTAAACAGTTTATTTCATAAGGAAATATGTAAAAAAGTATTGGACGGTTTCCTTCAGTCCTCCATTTTTAATAAGTGGTAGTAGCGATCAAAAAACCTTGCGACTGCGACGATTGATTTGACGCCGGCTGTTTATCAACAGAGAAAAATTACGGAAAACACAAAAGGAAAACGAATAAACGCATCCGTTTCGGTTTGGGTAATGAGGCCCATGAGCCTTGATTGTGCACAGGGGATATATGTTGACTGCGTTAATGATCATATATAAAATATACATTATTATGACCCTACTCATTGCCAACGAATAATTTATTATTCTCAACCTACATTGAGCATAATAAGTAATAGCAAATTATCAGCAATAAATAAAATTCAAATATTCTAAATAACACTAGTGGCAGCCCTTAGAAACCTTGGGATAGTATACCTTATAGACATGGTGTGGTGAATTGTGCGTTTGTAGTACAGAAAAGGCTGGATATGGTGGGGATTAAGCAGTATACTCAAACTCACCACGTAGTAGACGTATATAACTAACCTCAAACTAGAGGCTTAAGTATTACGAAAAGCATAATCCGAACAAATACTTTTGTTTTTGTTATAAGATAGATCTCTGGAACAGGAATAAATTTTTATTTGGTAAAATTTGTGAATTTTGATATTCATTTACGCAATAATACAAACACACACAGAAATCAACCAGCAGTTCACGAAAATGAATGCTTGATTTTACGAACGTACGAAGTGGTGAAGCCTGCTGCCACCGAACATAGTAAAATTTTATTTTTCGATAGAATGTTTAGACTTTTATATCTAAATAATAACGTCAAACCATTTAGATGTCTGTTATGTTTCTTCCTTCTAACTCTTTGCACATTCTACACGCTTTTTCATCACAATATCTGGATAGCTATAAGATTTGCACTGCAGACGGAAAACGCGCACGTCTTATACGATTTTAATCACTTTACACGGGCACTTTTTTACTCAATCTTACTGTTTCTATCTTTCAATCATTATTGTTATTCTTGCTTCTTGCCGTTTGTTCCACTTTCGTTTCTGTTCCTTTTAACACTTTTTCCGTAACCGTACACACTTTCTAATTTCTTTGAAGGACATTTTATAATTTCACTAATTACTTTAAAAATTTTACAGATTTTTTTGCAATTTTCAATTGTGAATTTCTGATTGAAAAATTCAGCTTCTCATCGACACGATACATTCTGGCAGAAACAGTAGGAGCGACCGACCAGCGCACGACCAGATATCAATGAACAACGAACGAACGAACACCGAATATTACTCTGGTGAATAACGCAATGAAAAGTTTATTAGTGCGAGTGTGATAACAGTCTAGCAAGTCTAGCAATGTAAAATTTTGTTCTGCTCACTTTCTGCACCATCTTTGTGCTCGTATTAAAAGCGAGTGCAAGTGAAATGACAGGAGTTTGGTAAATTAGTGCCAGGGCTTGAAATGTGAAATAGGAATTTCCATAAAAAATACAATAAGACATTGGATAAATTACTTAGGATCATTAATTTAAAAATTTTAGAATAAAGACAAGGTATTTTTTATAAATTATGTTTTTACATCGTTTGGTCTCTGCGACAAATATTTTCAACATATTAACAGGATCGCTTTTGAAGAGAAGTAATATATACTGTCGCTCTTCAATATGAGAAAAGTCACGGAGCATATATGAAATACAGTCCAAGCCCATTTTGTGGATTTTATTTAACAGTTTTAGTTTACCTAAATGTAGAAACAATAACTGAATTGTTTTTAGGTGAAGTCCGCCATCTTGGATTTAGAAGTATTTAAATATTTCATCAACATATTACACCTCTGTAACGGTGCAAGGACAGTAGATAAATCATTTAAAATATATTTTTATTAACTACCATTAATATAATATACATTTTCACACCTTTTATAAAAAAATAATTTTTTTTTCTCCTAAACGAAATATGTTGGTACCTTCGTAAAAATTCCATTTTAGGAAGCCTGTTTCTTTAAATTTAAAACGGTGTATTACATGATATACTTGATGCTTCAATTCATATACTTATCTTATTAAATTATGGTTAATATCTATGAGTTTTAGTAAATAATTTTGATTAGAAAGTAGTTTTTGCATAAAATTAAGTTTTTTGCATGAGTCGTTTATATATTGGCAGCTGCATCAAGGACCACAACTTTCAATCCACAGTCGCAATAATATAGAGCCTTTTGGGTAAAGGTCTTTTATATGTGGATGACGTTTGTCCGCCGTAAGGATAATACCTTCTTGATATTTGTTGATTTTTCCGACAGGGTTGGATGTTGATAAAATTTGGAACGATTTTCCGTCATCCCTAGTCAAATTTGGTTTGTAGACATGTCTACAAACCAAATTTGACTAGGGATGACGGAAAATCGTTCCAAATTTTATCAACATCCAACCCTGTCGGAAAAATCAACAAATATCAAGAAGGTATTATCCTTACGGCGGACAAACGTCATCCACATATAAAAGACCTTTACCCAAAAGGCTCTATATTATTGCGACTGTGGATTGAAAGTTGTGGTCCTTGATGCAGCTGCCAATATATAAACGACTCATGCAAAAAACTTAATTTTATGCAAAAACTACTTTCTAATCAAAATTATTTACTAAAACTCATAGATATTAACCATAATTTAATAAGATAAGTATATGAACTATTCATTTATTTGTCCCCGATACCACTCACACAGGGGAAAAATTGGAATGTAGGTTGTATCCCCATGTATGATTTTTAATAAGACTTTTTACTACCGTTTGCTACATTTAAATACTTTTTTGCTAAATGGTAGTGTTTTCACTACTTCCGAAGATTATTTGATTACATTTCAGTTTGTGGTGCGCATTATGTTGATTACGGAAAATATTGAAGAAATTAAAATTGTGTTAATTTTGATGGCGACCGATTTTATAGATGCATTATTCATCATTCTGTATGAAGTTGCAGACATAATAAAATCAATTTGAAATACTGTGGGACGATTGGAAGTTAGCAAAGCCCGTCGAAGAGGCTGCTGGTTTAAAAACTGCCGAAAAGAAAAGATCCCTGAGGTTCTGACAAATAACATCCAAGTGTGTAATAAATATACCTACCGGAATTATTTGCGGATGTCAAAGAATTTTGCTGAACTTCAAATTCTGGTCCGACCGATTTGCAAAAGGCTGAAGCAAATATGAGAAACGTTATACCACCGGGTGAATAGCTGGCCGTAACCTTCCTAGTTATTTCTAAATTATTTTGCGTAATTAGTTTTTTAGTTATTTTTAATTAGCTATATTTTAATTTTTATATTGTTTAATATTGGGGTTGCCTTAGAATTTGATTGACTGTTCGATTTCTTAACCAAAAGAAATTGCAAATATTTTTGAACACAGTATTTTAATACACATGACATCAAAATTTTTAAAATAATATGGACGAATGAATGGCTCTAATATATAATGATATTTTTTTTAATTTTATATAAGAATAATATAGCTTATGTTTTGCAGTCCCAGCAACAACCCCGATCGAACAAATTCGCAAAAATTTAATAATGCTCTTTTATAAATACAATACAAATGCATGCCTGACTGCGGCCGTAATATTCTGCTTTGTCGATAAGACAACCCGCTGTTTGATGTCCCAAGGGCCGCACTCACACAGGGGACATTTCTCGCGAGACATGGAACTATTCATTTATTTGTCCCCGATATCACTCACACAGGGGACAAATTGGAATCTAGGTGGTATCCCCATGCATGATTTTTTAATTAGACTTATTAGTACATTTTGCTACCTTTAAATACTTTTTTGCTAAATGGTAGCGTTTTCAGTACTTTCGAATATTATTTGATTACATTTCAATTTGTGGTGCACATTATGTTGATTATGGAAAATATTGAAGAAATTAAAATTGCTTTAATTTCTGTGGCGACCGATTTTACGGATGCATAATTCACCATTCGGTATGAAGATGTAGACATAATAAAATCAATTTGAAATACTGCGGAGCGATTGGAAGTTGGGAAAGTCCGTCGAAGAAGCTGCCGGTTTAAAAACTAGCGAATAGAAAAGACTCAAATAGAGGTTCTGACAAACAGCATCCAAGTGTGTGATAAATATTCCTACCCGAATTATATGTGAATGTCAGAGGAGAAGTTTGGCGAATTTCTAAATTTGGTCCACACCAATTTGCAGAAGGGTGAAACAGATATGAGAAACGTTGTACCACCGGGTAAATAGCTGGCTGTAACCTTGCGATATCTAGCCACAGGAGAATCCTTCCAATGCTTGGAATACCAAGCCAAGTTATCGACAACATTCTTAGTTATTTTTTAAAATTATTGTTATTATTTTAAGTTATTAGTTCTTTAGTTATTTTTAATTAGCTATTTTTTAATTTTTATTTTCATTTAATGTTAGATTTGCCATAGAATTTGGTGGACTGTTCGATCCATACCTAAAAGAATGCACTTAAAGTGCAAGTATTTGTAAACACAGTGTTTTAATGCAGAAGGCATTGCTATTTGTTAAACAATATAGAAGAATGAATAGCTTTAATATTCAATATAATATGATTTTGTCAAAAAATTTCAGCAAAAATAATATACTTTATGTTTTACAGTCCTAGCAATAACTGATCGAACAAATCTTCCGCAACATTGATATGCCCTTTTCTGAATACAATACAAATGCATGCTTGATTACAATCGTAATATTCTGCTTTGTTGATACGACAACCCGCTATTTGGTGTCCCCAGCAAATATCAAGAGACACAAGTGTCGCACAAGGGACAAATTCATTCGTTGATAGCCCACAGTTCATTTCGGCGTTTTGCTGGTGTTTCGTCATAACATTAATAAGCATAATATCGAATTACATTTCCTCATCATTAAATGTTTTTAGCGAAATAGAATACGAATTTCCTTCTTCTCTTGTTTTTGTTAAAATTATACACGCTGACGGTCAGTGAGCTGCATAGTTCGGATTTCAATAAAGCCAAGTTAACTACAATAAACAAATTGCAATCCAGCAATTTTGACAAGCACGCTTCACTGACCGTCGCAGCGTTTAATTTGCTTGAAATTAAATTGCTTAAATTGTTTAAATTGCTTTCTTGCATATTTTTTGTAATTTCCATTTTTTTCTATAAATCAATAAATTTATTTGTTAAGTTAATTCTTAAGCAATCATGTATATATAGCTGTAAAATTTATAAATAAACGAGTCTTCCATCAAAAGCTCAATAATAAGCAATTGTTTTATTCATTAGCAGAATTGGTTCAAGTGCCAATTTTGTGAAAAACAATAAATTGAGAATTTGGTTAAATTACCAAATTTTCATTCACAATACCTTTCGCTATTCCACAGAATTGGTTTAAGTGCCAATTTTGTGACAAGGGACACAAAAGTAGATTTGGTTAAAGTACCGAATTTACAACGACTTTGTGTCGACTCCAAAACAAATCAGTTCTTGGACATTTTTGGTGACCCCGACGTGATCCTTGATCACTGAACAATTATTGCGTTTATACCTCGGCTCAGCTCTCTTAGATGTCAACTATGGCAAATTTAGAGGAACTCTTTAGGGACCAGACGGAACTCGGAGGACAGATACAGAGGCTCATATCTAACTACAAAAACTCTATCTATCGTACAGACTGTACGATACTTTCGAGCAACAGGATTCAACAATCAGGACTCACTGTGAGAATCCCCTCGAATTCGAGTACTTTTCAAACGGCCTTTATGATAAAATCGCCGATTTGTCGAAACACTATACGCAAGAGTTTGCTGAACACGCCAACTATTGGGCTGAGCATGAAATGTCAAAGGCATCAGAGCCTCACAAGACAGCAACCGCGAACACACCTTTCCCACCAACACGTACTGCTTCCGGTCAAACTAGTTCAACCCACGTACAACCTTTAGCGGCAGACTGCAACACTTCACCAACTGTCAGAAATATTCGCCGTCAACAGGCGATTATATCATCATTAAGGCGTTTATTGCACGAAGAGGTTGACGACCAGCAAATATACGAATATTATGAAGTTAAATTGGACAATATACGACAGTTGTGGCGATAAATCGAGGAATTAAATTTCCTTATTTGGGAAGAAAGCACCGACCCATCTACAGAAGGATATGACCATGACGGATACCTAAAGATTGAGTCAGAGCTCAGGAAACATATGGTTGGATTGATTCAAAGAACCAAGGCCTCAACGAACACAACAAATCAATCCAATTTGAATGCAGACATTCAGCTCCCAAGAATCTCACTGCAGCCCTTCGATGGAAATTATTTAAAATGGCGTCAATTCTTCGAAATGTTTAATGATTTGATCCACAAGAAACAGATATCCACTATTCAGAAAATGTGGTATCTAAAATCCAATCTGACCGGAGAAGCAGAAAGATTGATAAAACATTTGCCAATTACTGAAAGTAATTACAATGTTGCAAGATCGCTACAACAACAAGCGCATCCTAGCATCAGCGCTGTTACAGAAATTGTTGGAACAACCTTCCGCAAACAGTAACGAAACTTCCGTATCGTTTATAAAGAGTTTGCACGACACAACAATTGAATGTCTGAACGCATTGTATAATCTAGGTATTGAAACCACATCTTGGGGGCCAGTTCTTCTTTACATATTACAAAAGAAGTTGGACAAACAAAGTAATCTCCTATATGAACAATCATTCCAGAATCCAAGAGAAATACCAGCATTCAAATCATTCCTCAGTTTCCTGAAAACACGATTTCAATACCTGGAATCTGCATTCCGCAAAGAAACCAAACATTTTAAGGCAACAACCAGTTTGCCCACCGTTACAACATCATCAACTAAGTTTTTAAAATGTAAAGTATGTGACAGTCAAGATCATAATCTCTTTGTATGTGAACGTTTTCTACAAATGCCTTCAAGGAAAAGATGGGATCTAATCAAAAGGCACAATTTATGCATCAACTGCCTCGAGGCCACACACAAATTGGCCAATTGCCCCCCCGAGATCTTGCCTCAAATGCAATAAAAGACACAATACATTATTGCATTTTGAGGAAACCAATGACAGCAAGGAATCGGCAACCACAAGCTCAGCAAGTCCTTCAAGCAGTTCTTCGGCTTCTCACCCGCCTGATAACTCGCGTAATCAATCCGTGAGCTTAACGGCGTCTTCATCCAATCATCAGAATTATGTTATGCTTGCTACAGCCAAAATCAAAGTAGCATCGCCAGAGGGACGAGTAGTCCTTTGCCGGGCAGTACTGGATCCCAAATTAACATATTATCTGAACGACTGGTGAACAAATTGAAAACGCCTACACGCACTACTTCTTTGTGGATTAGAGGTGTCGGAGCTGGTAACCTGGGAGCAGACAAGCGAGTCATTGCTAAATTCTCCCCAGTTACAGGCATCTACTCTTCTCAAATTGAAGCCTTCGTCCTGCCAGCCATCATATCGAACCAGCCAATGAGACAATAAACACCTCAACATGGGAAATACCAAAAAATATAAAGTTAGCAGATCCTGATTTTGCACGCTCCGATAAAGTAGATGTTCTTTTAGGTGCTGAATTCTACTTCCAATTGCTCTCCATTGGACAGATCAAACTTAAAGATGTTGGCCCGATCTTACAAAACACTCTGATAGGTTGGGTAGTCGCGGGCAGCGTTAAGGCCAATGTCGATCCCATCACGACATGCGGAATATGCAGTGAAAGTGAAGATCACCTTGGGGATCTCATTGAAAAATTTTGGAAACTAGAAGAAATCAATGAACCGGAAACTGGAAAGCTGAAAATCATTGCGAAGCACATTTCGCTCAAAATACCATTCGAAACTCTGAAGGACGATACTTAGTGCGGCTTCCATTTTGCGGAGACCCATCATCACTCAGTAACTCTCAAAATATAGCACTATCCAGGTTCATGGCAATAGAGCGACGCTTGATAAGGGATGACACACTACGAAGCCAGTATGTCGAATTTATGGAAGAATATGAGAGGCTTGGACATATGAGCAAAATAAACCATGAGGAAATATTGTCACCAAACTATGTGATTCCTCACCATTGCATATTTAAGCCCCACAGCACTACAACAAAGCTTCGCGTGGTCTTTGACGCCTCCGCCAAATCTTCATCTGGAATATCATTAAACGACATCTTACATAATGGACCTACAGTTCAACAGGACTTATTCGCTCTCTTATTAAAATTCAGATTACCTCGCTTCGTCTTTACCACCGACGTTGAGAAAATGTTTCGACAAATCTTAGTGCATCCGGCAGATAGGCGTTATCAGATGATCATTTGGAGAAGTAATCCTCAAAAACCTTTAAATTACTACACATTGAACACAGTGACTTATGGGACCCGATTTGCTACTTATCTATCCACAAAATGTTTACAAAAATTATCGAGAGAAGGGGCGGCAAATTATCCTTTGGGTAGCAAGTTATTAGCAGAAAACTTCTACGTAGATGACGGTTTGGCTGGATCTGACAGCATAAGTGAAGCAATGGAGATGCTGCAGCAACTCAACAAGTTACTAGCATCAGGAGGTTTCAAGCTTCGAAAGTGGTGCGCCAACCATGCAAAACTTCTACAAGGCATTGCATTAGAGGATCAAGAGGTCAATATGAACTTAGACGATGGCATATCTGCAGCAATAAAAACATTGGGTCTAACATGGATCCCAAAACTAGATGTCTTTTGCATCAAGACCACAATGAACAAGGAAACTAGGGTCACGAAAAGAATAGTCTGCTCTGAGTTGGCAAACATATTTGACCCTCTTGGAATCTTGGCACCCGTCATAATAGCCGCAAAAATATTTATTCAAGAATTATGGAATTTGAAGGTTCATTGGGATGAAGCTCTTCCAGCGGTAATGCACACGAGGTGGACAAATTTTCGCAGTTCACTTGACAGCATCAATGGATTGCAAATAGCCAGACACATGTTTAGAGGTTCTTATGCGACATCAATACAATTACATGGATTTGCAGACGCATCCGAAAAAGCATATGGAGCAGCTATATACGTAAGATCAATTCTTCCAGTAGCTCGTTTCTGTAACTGAATCGAAAAGTTTTTCGATTCCCGTGACGTCATTTCGATTCGATTGAAAGTTTTCGGTTATGAAATGTTTACTGTTTCTGTAACAACAAATCGAAAAGAAGGCTGTTACGATTTGGTAATGACATATTAATCGAAAAGAAACAAATGGAATATGAAACAACTGTCAACTTGAAAAATAAATTTTATAGTTTAAAAACCAAAATTTTTAAGATCAATAAGATAATTTCCATTTTGAAAACTTTTATTTGTAAAAAACCCTTTTTAGTATGGCGATGATAATTTTTTTATTTTAGAAATGGTAATTTTCCTCCTCCATCCAACTAATTCTAATTATATTTTTATTTATTTCTAGAAAAAATTGTAATATTTGCATTAGATGAAGGAGAGTATTTTACAACTTTATAATTTATGATTGTTCTTTAACCGGTTTTCTATCATATAGTATTCAATTCGTATTTGCTTATCGAATTTAAGATTTGTCTGACAAAATATCTTAATATTAATTAAGAATCATCGAATTTAATCAATTTTATGATATCGTTTTGAAGAAGGATGGAATTTTGTGCATTTTGAAGAAGGATGGATGAAATATTGCTTTATTTGTATGCAGTTGAACATAATAGGCGTAATATGCTGAGAATCCGGCGAAGGCAGTTAAGAGATTCTTCAGATCCTTTTCAAATTCCTGAATCTCGATTCGTGGAGCTCTTCAGACTTTCCAAAGAAGCAGGAAGTCATTTGCTCAATGAGATCTCTCCTTTTTTATATAAGGGAATAAGGAGAACGTTTATTCCGAATTCGTTGCGACTTTGTGCAGTGCTACATTTTTATGCGACCGGCAGTTTTCTGCGAGATATAGGCCAAGACTTTTCGTGTCCAATGAGCAAAACTATGATTTGTCGCATAATTCGCATATTATGAATGCAATAATATAAAATTCTAATATTCCTTAATATTTGCATTTTACTTACTTTAAAAAGGGTCATATTATAATAATAAATATTAATGAAAAGTCATTTACATTAAAAAAGTATATATATATTAATTTTAATTTATTTTTTTAATGCATCGTAGATATTTTTAATAGGGAATTCATGGTGCCTAAAGCGGCCATAACTTCCCTATGCCTTTGTTTGTTGTTCATCTTTCATTTATGTCGTTTGTTGTTCAGTTTTCGAAATTCAAATGAAAAGTGAAAAGTCAAATCAAATCTTTTCGATTCGTTTTTTTTTTTACAGAAACGGTCTTTTCGATTCATTCCTACGACAGTGGAATTTGAACGAATATCTGTAGAAAACTTTGACAGCAGTCAAAAGTTATTCAATTATTCTATTTTCGATTCATTTTTTATAGAAACATTATCAATGAAAATGACGTCACAGTGACGTAGAATCGAAAAAATGAATCGAAAAGCTTGGTGAAAACTAGTTACAGAAACGAGCTACAGACAAAACGGTACACGTGCGGTTACTGAGTGCTAAATCACGGGTGGCTCCATTAAAAAGGCAAACCATTCCTCGACTAGAGCTATGCGCAGCGCTGTTATGTGCTCAGTTGATGAACAAGGTCAAGACTGTACTGGGATATAAAGACAAGCTAACGTATCTATGGACGGATTCACAGATAGTTTTAGCATGGGTTTTCTCTGGAACATACAAAACATTCGTTGCAAACAGAGTGGTCAAAATTCTAGAGTTATCAATACCAGATCAATGGCGTCATGTCGGAACTAAAGAAAATCCAGCGGACCTGGTTTCAAGAGGAATATCTACAAAACAACTAGTAGCTTGCAACATATGGTTTTATGGACCACGTTTTCTATATGGAAGCGAATCAACGTGGCCATCACCCCTACAGAAGGAACATGTCATACCTACCGATAAGGAGCGCAAACAATCTGTCAACGTATTGGCAACAACAAACTCTGACCTCGAAGAGCTCATCTATAAAATCGACCATCGAAACTCGTTTCTTACTCTTCAGCGTGTTGTTGCATACGTCCTTCGATTTATACGAAATGTAAAAAAGACCACTACACGGACAGAAGGAAGAATACACCTTACATTACGAGAGCTACATAAGGCCATGACGGTGATCATCAAGGTCGTGCAGTATGCTGACTTTAAAACAGACATCGATCGACTTAACGAGAATGGAAATGTTGAGAAAACAAGTTGTAAGAGTTGGCGGCCGACTCAGTTCTTCTTCACTTCAATATAATGCTAAGTATCCAATTTTGCTACCATACAATGACAAGATCACAAGGCTGATCATGGAAATGTATCATAAAAATAACCTCCACTGCGGTCCACAGGCTCTACTTGGATACACTAGGCAGAAGTTCTGGGCACTGAAGGCCAAGACTATGGCACGATCCATTGTCCAAAAGTGCATCAAATGTAGTCGAGCCAAGCCCAAACTCATAACGCAAATAATGGGTAATTTACCTGAACATCGTGTGCAGCCAGCTCGGCCATTTATAAACAGCGGTGTGGATTTCTGTGGTCCTTGCCATATTCACTATAACATACGTGGAAAAAGGCCAACCAAGGCTTACATCGCCATCTTCTGCTGCTTTGCGACTAAGGCAGTACACCTAGAGCTTGTTACTGACCTATCAACGGATGCCTTTCTTTGTGCGCTGAAAAGATTTATAGCAAGAAGAGGCCACTGCCTAAACATATACTGCGACAATGCTACCAATTTCGTCGGTGCCAATAACCAGCTGAAAGAGCTACAGCACAGTATGCAATCTGCCGAAGCACAAGATAAAATCAGCCGCATTTGCACTAAAAGGGGGATTAACTTCAAGTTCATACCCCCTAGGGCTCCACATTTCGGTGGCCTATGGGAGGCTGCGGTGAAATCTGCGAAGGGATTACTCGTAAAGGCCGTGGCAAGTTTCTCACTAACATACGAAGAACTAGAGACTACAATTATCGAAATAGAAGCTGTACTCAACTCAAGACCATTGACTGAGATGTCATCAAATCCAAATGATCTAGCAGCTTTAACACCAGAGACATTTTCTCATAGGAGAACCACTAACTGCACAGGTTGATGCACTTGCAGGTTCTAACAAGACCAGTTTAGGAAAGCGTTGGAAGCTGATTTCTCAAATAAAAAATAATTTCTGGAAACGTTGGTCACGAGAGTATTTATCTGAACTTCAACAGAAATCACGATGGAAAAGTCCATGCCAGAACATTGAAGTTAACAGGCTAGTTGCAATTAAGGAAGACAACATTCCACCACTGGTCTTTAGGAAGAATCATTGAAATTTACAAAGGTGATGACAACATGGCCAGGGTTGCAAAAATAAAAACTGCAAAGGGAACATGGAAGCGTCCCATACATAAATTAGCATTGCTGCCCACAGACGTTCAACCTGACGACCATCCAGAGAAAGCACCAGACAAAACAGATGACATACCAGCTAAGAGATCAAGAGTAACATCACCTATTAGCCTTGTAAGGCCGCACTCACACAGGGGACATTTGTCGCGAGACATGGAACTATTCATTTATTTGTCCCCGATACCACTCACACAGGAGACAAATTGGGATGTAGGTTGTATCCCCATGCATGATTTTTTAATTAGACTTTTTACTACATTTTGCTACCTTTTAATACTTTTTTTGCTAAATGGTAGTGGTTTGACTACTTTCGAACATTATTTGATTTAATTTCATTTTGTGTTGCGCGCTAGGTGACTATGGAAAATATTGAAGAAATTAAAATTGCATTAATATCTATGGCGATCGATTTTGTGGATGCATTATATATCATTCGTGATGAAGATGCAGAAATAATAAAATTAATCTTAGATACTGTGGAAAAATTGGAGGAGGTTAGTAGAGCTCGTCGGAGAAGCTGCTGGATCAGAAGCTGGCGAAAAGAAAAAAACAGTAATGGATCCTTCGAAGTTCTGGCAAATAGCATTAAAGTATGCGATAAATATTCGTACCGTAATTATTTGCGTATGTCAGAGGAAAAGTTTGTTGAATTGCTCAATTCGGTCCAAGCCGATTTGCAGAAGGCTGAAACGCATATGCGAAAAGCTGTGACACCGGATGTATCTTATACATATATGTACATCTCATAAAAATAAAAAAAATTCACAGCAGTTTTCACATTAGACGTAATACAAAATGAATGAAATCTAAAAATATTGTTGAATACCACCAATTTTGTACAGAGATCATAAATAAAATTAAAAAATTCAATGTTATCAGGCACATTTAACCGTAAAAATGTTTATAATGTGTCATCATTATCCAATATTCCTTCCAGCGCCAGACTAAGAATATCACTTTTTTTAGCCTGACATGTCTGTTCGTCCAGTTCTTTTAATTTCATTAAATAATTTTGGATATACATTACACCTCTTACGCACATTTTCATTTTTTAATTCAGTGATGGTCGTGGTATTTGCTACTTTTCACGTCCCAGAGAGACGTTTCTTGTTGTAGGGCGTTAATCAGCCTTTCCGTGATATCCTTAGTCTATCTAAATGCCATTGGAAATGAATTTTGAAAAAAATATACTAAAATATGTATATAAAAGCACAAGCCAAAGACTTCAAAAATATTTATATATTGTTTAATGTTGGGGATGCCTTAGAATTTAATGGACTGTTTCTTACCTAAAAAATGCACTGAAAGTGCAAATATTTGTGAACACAATATTTTAATACACAAGCCATCAAAATTTCTAAAATAATTTGTTCGAATGAATTGCTCTAATATATATAATAATATATTTTCAAAAAATTTTATATAAGAATAATATAGCTTGCGTTTTGCAGTCCCAGTAACAACCCCGATCGAACAAATCCTCAAAATTCATAATGCTCTTTTATAAATACAATATAAATGCATGCCTGACTGAATTCGTAATATTCTGCTTTGTCGATACGACAACCCGCTGTTTGGTGTCCCCAGTAAACATCAAGGGACAAATTTGTCGCACAAGGGACAAATTCATTCGTTGATAGTCCACAGTTCATTTCGTCGTTTTGCTGGTGAAACAACAACAAATTTGACGTGTCTCGAGACAAATGTCCCCTGTGTGAGTGCGGCCTAATGCTGGCATCACTTCTGATATTACCCATTGTAGTCACGTCCCCAGTCACCCTTTCAACCTTTCCCGACAAATCCGGTTTACACTTCGAGAATATCGGCAAAATCCACATAGTTATGGCCGAATGGAAGCTGATAATTTATTACGACTTAGCGCCAGTAAGAACCAACCTGCAAAAATATAGGGACGGAATATTCACACTTGATAATTTGTGCATAAAGATGCACACCCAACTTGGTTGTAATATGTTGGTGACTCAATTCAGGCAAAGTCAAAACGAAATTCAATTAGACAATAGCTTGTTCGTTCCACAGCGACAAAGAGCTGCTTTGGACATTGTCGGCAATGTCGCGCGCTCCCTATTTGGAGTACTAGATTCAGAGTATGCTGAAGAAATGTCAACAACAATTCAGCATATCAGTCAAAACGAGGACCATATCATCAAGTTGCTGAGGAATCAAACATCAATAATAAACTCCACCCTGAACATTATTAAAGCAGATCAGATCAATATTGATAAAAAATTTATCGAAATCGACAAGGAATTAGACAGTTTAAAAAATATAATCGGGGAAAATCGTGACGATTTGTTGCGAATCAAGGTATTCGAAATATTTACATTCCTTGCGGTACAGTTATCGATGATAAGAGTAGACATGCAACGAGTATGAAGAATTATGTGCATGTGAAATCAATCTGCTCAACAACCAAAGTACCACACACTGCTCCCTCCAAGTCTCTAATCTCAACGTCTCATTTAGTAAGATGGCCACTGCAAATCAATGGATCTATGTCGCTAGAAATCCGTTGAATCTAATGGCTGTGTGTGGCTCCCGAACGCAGCAAGTAACATTACAAAACTCAGGTATAATGCACATACCTCCAGGATGTACGCTGAAGGGTGATGCAGTAACAATTCATACCAGCCATATCACCAATACATCCTCAATTACATCATACACATCATTCCCTGACCTACCACAAGCTCTCTTTACGAACAAAACTGTCAACCGAGACGTGACCAGCAAAACAATACACTACGAGAATCAATTGCAAAAATTAACAGCGCTCCAAGAGGAACTAAACAACAACAATATTCTCGAGCTACCACATCAAATAACATCAGATCGTCTGCATCATATGACCATTGGTTATTCAGCCCTTACATTGGCAGTCATATTGCTTGCGATCATGGTCATCAAATGTACAAGGCGATCGAGAAAATCTCGTGATGTGAAACCACCACAACCCCCTCCCAGAATGCAGCAGGTTATCAACAGTATTGAGCTTCAGGAGACGAAGCCCAACGCGGCGGAGGATGTTTCGTCATAACATTAATAAGCATAATATCGAATTAAATTTCCTCATCATTAAATGTTTTTAGCGAAATAGAATACGAATTTCCTTCTTCTCTTGTTTTTGCTAAAATTATACACGCTGACGGTCAGTGAGCTGCATAGTTCGGATTTCAATAAAGCCAAGTTAACTACAATAAACAAATTGCAATCCAGCAATTTTGACAAGCACGCTTAACTGACCGTCGCAGCGTTTAATTTGCTTGAAATTAAATTGTTTAAATTGCTTTCTTGCATATTTTTTGTAATTTCCATTTTTTTATAAATCAATAAATTCACTTGTTAAGTTAATTCTTAAGCAATTATGTATATATATAGCTGTAAAATTTATAAATAGAGAGTCTGCCATCAAAAGCTCAATAACAAGCAATCGTTTATTCATTAGCAGAATTGGTTCAAGTGCCAATTTTCTGAAAAACAATAAATTGAGGATTTGGTTAAATTACCAAATTTTCATTCACAATACCTTTCGCTATTCCACAGAATTGGTTTAAGTGCCAATTTTGTGACAAGGGACACAAAAGTAGATTTGGTTAAAGTACCGAATTTACAACGACTTTGTGTCGACTCCAAAACAAACCAGTTCTTGGACATTTTTGTTGATTTCTTCTAGCTTCCATAATTTTTCAATGAGATCCCCATGGTGATCTTCACTTTCACTGCATATTCCGCATGTAGTGATGGGATCGACATTGGCCTTAACGCTGCCCGCGACTACCCAACCACCCGGGCCGCCCGCGTGGCAGGCGAGCATTCTACCACTGAACTACCACTGATATATATATATATATATATATATATATATATATATATATATATATATATATATATATATATATATATATATATATATATATATATATATATATATATATATATATATATATATATATATATATATATATATATATATATATATATATATATATATATATATATATATATATATATATATATATATATATATATATATATATATATATATATATATATATATATATATATATATATATATATATATATATATATATATATATATATATATATATATATATATATATATATATATATATATATATATATATATATATATATATATATATATATATATATATATATATATATATATATATATATATATATATATATATATATATATATATATATATATATATATATATATATATATATATATATATATATATATATATATATATATATATATATATATATATATATATATATATATATATATATATATATATATATATATATATATATATATATATATATATATATATATATATATATATATATATATATATATATATATATATATATATATATATATATATATATATATATATATATATATATATATATATATATATATATATATATATATATATATATATATATATATATATATATATATATATATATATATATATATATATATATATATATATATATATATATATATATATATATATATATATATATATATATATATATATATATATATATATATATATATATATATATATATATATATATATATATATATATATATATATATATATATATATATATATATATATATATATATATATATATATATATATATATATATATATATATATATATATATATATATATATATATATATATATATATATATATATATATATATATATATATATATATATATATATATATATATATATATATATATATATATATATATATATATATATATATATATATATATATATATATATATATATATATATATATATATATATATATATATATATATATATATATATATATATATATATATATATATATATATATATATATATATATATATATATATATATATATATATATATATATATATATATATATATATATATATATATATATATATATATATATATATATATATATATATATATATATATATATATATATATATATATATATATATATATATATAATATATATATATATATATATATATATATATATATATATATATATATATATATATATATATATATATATATATATATATATATATATATATATATATATATATAATATATATATATATATATATATATATATATATATATATATATATATATATATATATATATTATATATATATATATATATATATATATATATATATATATATATATATATATATATATATATATATATATATATATATATATATATATATATATATATATATATATATATATATATATATATATATATATATATATATATATATATTATATATATATATATATATATATATAATATATATATATATATATATATATATATATATATATATATATATATATATATATATATATATATATATATATATATATATATATATATATATATATATATATATATATATATATATATATATATATATATATATATATATATATATATATATATATATATAATATATATATATATATATATATATAATATATATATATATATATATATATATTATATATATATATATATAT
>OZ016504.1:9014673-9036444 GCA_963966595.1 Physocephala rufipes | reverse complement strand
ATATATATATATATATATATATATATATATATATATATATATATATATATATATATATATATATATATATATATATATATATATATATATATATATATATATATATATATATATATATATATATATATATATATATATATATATATATATATATATATATATATATATATATATATATATATATATATATATATATATATATATATATATATATATATATATATATATATATATATATATATATATATATATATATATATATATATATATATATATATATATATATATATATATATATATATATATATATATATATATATATATATATATATATATATATATATATATATATATATATATATATATATATATATATATATATATATATATATATATATATATATATATATATATATATATATATATATATATATATATATATATATATATATATATATATATATATATATATATATATATATATATATATATATATATATATATATATATATATATATATATATATATATATATATATATATATATATATATATATATATATATATATATATATATATATATATATATATATATATATATATATATATATATATATATATATATATATATATATATATATATATATATATATATATATATATATATATATATATATATATATATATATATATATATATATATATATATATATATATATATATATATATATATATATATATATATATATATATATATATATATATATATATATATATATATATATATATATATATATATATATATATATATATATATATATATATATATATATATATATATATATATATATATATATATATATATATATATATATATATATATATATATATATATATATATATATATATATATATATATATATATATATATATATATATATATATATATATATATATATATATATATATATATATATATATATATATATATATATATATATATATATATATATATATATATATATATATATATATATATATATATATATATATATATATATATATATATATATATATATATATATATATATATATATATATATATATATATATATATATATATATATATATATATATATATATATATATATATATATATATATATATATATATATATATATATATATATATATATATATATATATATATATATATATATATATATATATATATATATATATATATATATATATATATATATATATATATATATATATATATATATATATATATATATATATATATATATATATATATATATATATATATATATATATATATATATATATATATATATATATATATATATATATATATATATATATATATATATATATATATATATATATATATATATATATATATATATATATATATATATATATATATATATATATATATATATATATATATATATATATATATATATATATATATATATATATATATATATATATATATATATATATATATATATATATATATATATATATATATATATATATATATATATATATATATATATATATATATATATATATATATATATATATATATATATATATATATATATATATATATATATATATATATATATATATATATATATATATATATATATATATATATATATATATATATATATATATATATATATATATATATATATATATATATATATATATATATATATATATATATATATATATATATATATATATATATATATATATATATATATATATATATATATATATATATATATATATATATATATATATATATATATATATATATATATATATATATATATATATATATATATATATATATATATATATATATATATATATATATATATATATATATATATATATATATATATATATATATATATATATATATATATATATATATATATATATATATATATATATATATATATATATATATATATATATATATATATATATATATATATATATATATATATATATATATATATTCTGATAGTTCTGATAGAAATCTGAGGAGGAAAACTATTTATTAAAAAGGGAAAACAATTTAATAAAAACCAGAGACTCGCGACGTTATTTTCTTATATAAAAATTTATGGCCTTATTACACAAACCGAAACTAATCGGAAGACTGCGGCGCTGGCTTTGAGAAGACGTTCGGAAATTTTTTAGTATACAAAACTTTCGTCAGCTTCCTTAGATAAAGTCTGTTTTCCATTAGCAATCCATTTGCTTGCGCGCAACAAAAACACCCTCCTCCCTAAACGACGTCCTGAATGTTACTGAATAAATTGTTACCATGCCGCTTCATTCACACCCAAGCGAAAGATTCCTTCTTCGCGTTTTATTCAGTAGCTGTTTCGGTACAGGCACTCAACCGGCACCCGGCCTCGCCATCCAGTTTTTGCCGAGAATGCACTGATAAGCACTAACAATGTTTGTTTATTCGTGCCCAACGAAATTTTATCTGCTGCTAATCTATAAGCTCTCAAAGCAGAGAAAAATGAGAGCAAACACAAAAGGGAATCGAAAAAGCAGCATAGTTTCGCTTTGTGCAATAACGCCACTAATTTATGCTTAACTTCGATAAGGTCTGCCGAATAAACCGATATTGATTTATTGATGACGTGATGTGTGTTTTTAGCAATAAGGTTTTATTTATAAGATAGAATTTATAATATGATCAAATCTTTGAAAAGGAGTTGAAACTAAAACTTTGAGGATAGATAGCTGGATCCTATAAAATTTGATTTCATAATTTGAGAAAAAATGACACACCGCCTGGCATTGTTTTAATTTGAACAGAAAATAAATAATTGAAAATATCTCCGATTGAAAAGGTAAATATTGGCACAGCGCCCTCCTTTCCTTTCCTTCTCTCTCCTTCTACATCTTCCTCTTCCTCACACGCTACACGTCTAAAATTCTTACTCTACCGAATATTTTTATGGATTGAATCGCAACTTCCGATTCGCATGTACGCTCTCGCTCGCTTTGTCATCTGCTGCAAATTTGGAGCAAGTGGTGGTAAAAACGTTATTGACTCTGGGGAGTTGAATGACATCGATGCCAAAACACGCTGAGATGCAACAATTGTTGTGTTGTGATAGCACAAGTATGTGAAATAAGCTTTAGCGCGCTATGAACTCGCTCTTTCTCTCTCTCTCTCAGTGTCAATGAGTAATAACTGACGCGAAGAACTATTTGTAGTCCCTTAAAAAAGGCTAGGCAGGTAGCAGGTATGCTTGCAGAATTCTTCAAACGGAAGACTGGTCTCTCGAAAAATACCAAACTATTATTCTATAAAACCCTAATCAGGCCGATATTAACATACGCTTTTCCGTGCTGGTTCTCCATATCCCCATCAATTGCTAAAGAACTGGAAGTGTTCGAGAGACAAATGCTACGTTTTTCTCTCAACAAAAACTTCAAAACAAGAAATAAAAAACACTCTAACTTATATATATATACAGTGAATCTGGAATCGAACCTCTAATGAGGTACTCTCTAAGAGAAATAAAAAAGGTCATCACGAATTTACAAAACCTAGACAATCAATTTATGAAAGAATTATTACTATCTCCCCTGAAAACTTCATGGAATCCCTCAACCTACCTCTCCCCTTATCCATCAATGCAATCGAATTAGATACTATCCTCTCGGGCAACGAGTCAGATCCCTTATTACCTACCTTTTACCAAAAATCCCATCCACTCCAAAATAGAGGGTAAAAACTAAAAACTAAAATCAAAACAAATCTTATAAGTACAATAGAATATAATTAATGCCTTTAATAAGTACACATAACTGTGTTACATTGTTAATTAATTTTCTTATCTAGTCATAAGCTAATTAGACTATCCTTAGTATATAAGTAATTTGTATGTAGCTCCGGGAGCAAGAGCTCTATTTCTAATAATAAAAATTATCTCATTTTGATATATATAACGAAAAACATGTACCTTGGGTATATAAAACTCAACAAAACTACTGTCACAAGGCAATACATTACAGCCCTGGAGTTATCTAACACACTAGCTCGTAAGATTTTCAAACTCTGTTAAAAAAAATGTTGTTCAGACTCAATAAAGATACTACTACTACTACTACTATTTGTAGTCGTCCAGCTGGTGATTTTTTACTTTCGACACCTGCTTTGTCTCGTAACGAAGACACATTCGTATAGACGCCTTGTCGCTTTCATTAACACCAGAGATAAAGAGATAGGACACTTCGCACTAATCCACATGCATTTCCTCTATACAATCATAGAATGTTACAAATTTAGGTCGAATATGGTACTTATTTCCTAGGAAACGCGTACTCGCGTCAACAACAATCAAAAACATGGGCTTTAAGTAGAAGGTGCTTTGTATTTTAAGCGTCAAAGGTTTGGTGAATATAGTTGAGCATTCTGGTGATTTTGATTAACTTTTTCAAAAAATTTACTCCGTGATTGTTAAAAAATAGTTCAGCGTTAAATTGTGTGGAAATTTGATATTGTTTTTAGTCACTCAAAATCTTGAAACACAATGTTTGGTACTGAATTGAGGGTCGTACTGCTCTATTGGGTTCCCGTTACAATCGTTGGAGAAATCACACCACTTTTGTTTATGCACGGTAAAATAGGTTGTTCCTTTTTTCTGGAAACTAGATGAAAGCAAAAAATAACAACAATATAACACAAATTCAGGCATAGTGTTCATGATGTAAACAATGCATAAAAGATAGGCAAATCACTTTTTCGCATGGTGAATTGAGAGTGTCCTATCCCGTTATCTCTGGTTAACACTATTATATCTGTGCCATCGTTGTTTTTTTATGGTATTCACCGAGTAGTGTATGATTCGAGCGCAATTGACGGGAATCCCGTTAAAAACAATTTGTATTAATTTTTTTGTAGAACTCTAGCAAACGAGTAGAATACGAGCATAGAATACTCGTTACTTTTTAATCCTTTGCTGGGTTTAGAAAGGATTCTTCGAATTAAAATTGTTTTTTAAATAAATTATATTTTTCTCCGAAAGCGAAGCCCACTAATGAACAATATATCGATTTATTGGCTTCTATTTATTCGTCAGATCGATTTATTTAATTATTTTTCGATTAGTGTTTCGGTTTTTGTAGGACGGTTTTCGGCGTTAAGTATATTCAGTATAAAAAAATTTAACAATCGTTATTGACTATACGATTCCAAACGAATTGAAAAACGTTAAACAGTTCTCATTGCTCATTTTTCAATTCCTTAAATAAATATTCGATTTTGAAATTTCTTGAACTGTCACCAATAATTCGTTGCTATTTCGAAAATTAACGGTTTTATTTCAAACTTAACTCGTTGGGACAAAGCGATATAGGATTTCGAGTCAATAGAACAAGTGCCGACACTTTTATTTGGTTCCTTAAGGGCTTTAGCAAAAATTTTATTTCTAATTTTCAAAAGGAACACCTAAAAATGTTTGATTTCGTTTAACACTCCCAATTTAAAAATTATAGGACGTGTCTTACTGGTCACATTCAAATTCACGCATTTAAAGATCCATTTTACCTCGCGTCAACGAGCAGTATTCTTAATATTTTAAAGTGCTTATACGCGTTCCTTTACTTTTTCTTGTGAACTGGTCGGACGCTTGCTCGTCAATACGACGATAGTGGCAATAGTGTCTTAGTGTAAAGGTCGTGCTCTCCCCTGCTGCTGCTGGATGTTTTGCTTCTGTTGTTGCTGATGATACTGGTGGTGCTGGTGGCGGTGCTACTGTTTCCTAAGCTGCTTTATAGCAGAATATAAACCCCATTCAATCCACCACAAGGGCGAACCTCATTCGAGAAAATGCTGTGTAGATTGATTCAAATCACTGATTTCATTCATAAAAAGCTAACGATAAAATACCAATACCGATAAAATACCAAAACCAATATCAAGTTAAGGCTGATTAGTCATAAGTTTACGCATTTGTTTACTTTTTCGAAACTTTTCGAGTTACAGGGGGTTCATTTGCTAATGATGCTGCCAATCTCGTCGTACCATGTTCGAAAGTGGGCATTTTGTGGGTAATTGTTTGATGAATTTTATATTTAAAATTTTTTTTTGGATTTCTTTAACTCAAATATTATTGAAAAATATAAGTAATTATAGAAAATAAAGTAAAAAATGTAATAATTATTAATAATAATTATGTACTGTTTTGTCGGATTTTAATGGGAAATCAATGGAGGCATCATAGAAATTTCACACATTTTGACAGCTGTGCTTATTGGTTTGACTTAAAACATTTCTTACAATTGTCTGCAAATTCCAAGAAAAAATTAGTAAAGTGTGTTAAACAGTTTGCAAATAATGGATTACCAAAGTGATTTAGATATCCTAAATATTATAAAACTCTTCTTTGAATGGAAGAATTCGGGGAAAATTAGGCGTTGGCATGTTCGTCCTATAAGCAGTGACCGAGTAAGACATGGGTACTTGGGAAAGTTTTCATGTGTTTAAAAAATGTGAATGATGGCCAATTTTTTATACACACAAGAATGACTCGTCCTATTTACGATTTTCTGTTCAATTTGGTCGGCTTCCATTTAGAAAAGCCACTACAAATCCACTCTCTTCTTCACAGCTGGAAGCTTATAGCTGGCTGTGGGTTGTTGTGGACAGCAAAATTTTATATTGCCGAAAGAGCTCAATTAGTCTTTAGTCGTTCGTTTTTCTCGTAAATATACGCTGAAGTTAAAGTTTGATGTGGCCACCCTCTTTTAGTTGTCACTTTGTTCGAATTCAAGAGAATTTTTCGAAACTAAACAAAATATCAAAATGATTTTGATAGTGCGGGGGTAAATTCTCACAACCACACGAACTGCATATAACTTATGACTTTTGACAGTCTCGTTTCGTGTTCGAAAAAGCGAACGTACGACTAATCAGGCCTTGTTCGGACAGAGGAATAGAGCGAGGGAGTGTTTGAGTTTTAGAAAGATGAGAGAAGTGAACGGCATATTGAAGTATAGGAGAGAACTTTTCTGTTCGCGAAGTGACAGAGGGAAAGATAGGGAGATTGAGTGGCAAAGAGACGGAGTAAGAGAGCGAGTATTCGGTCCGCTTGGATCGAAAAATGTTACGTTAATTTTAACATTATAAATTTATATTGCTATGAACAGAATCTATTTTTTAATAGAAGATAATGTTGCGATTTTAAATAGATATGTTTCCTCCACATCTCTAGAGAAGCAGAAAAGGTTCACAATCGAGTTATTCTTGCATTATAGCCTTGTGATAATATATTTTCATTAAACTTTTCATTTAATTTGAATTCTGAATAACTTTTAATAAACTGCGGAATATTTCACTAATCTAATCTTTAGTATTTCACTAATCTGAATATATTTACTTATCTCTTAAAAAATCTGATGCTTGCAACACATGACTTCCTTGTAGGGCTGGCCAATTATAATCAAAGGCGCAAACGATTGTAACTAAGATCAGAGGTATAGATCAGAGATAAGGAGATAAGAAACTCCCAATTCACCACGGGAAAAAATTATTTCACGTCTACTTTTTATGCATTGTTTACATCACGTACACTATACGTGAACTTGTGGCATATTGTTGTTATTATTTGCTTTCATCCAATTTCCAGGAAAAAACAACAACATGTTTCAACGCACATAAACAAAAGTGGTTTGATTTCTGCAATGATTGTAACGGGGTCTCATAGACCAGTATGTCCCTCAACTAAGTGGCAAATATTGTATTTTAGAAGTTTGAGAGGATAAAAACAATATCCAATCTCCACACAATTATCTCTCTATTCATCGTTGAACAAGTTTTTAGCATTTACGAAGAAAAAATTAAGCTCTCCGGATGACATTTGTCATTTTTATTGTTATGATCTCAAAAGTAGATAACAAGAATATAATCAGGTTTTGAGAACCAAAAAAAAAAACACTTGCGATGATAGAAATTCAGTGAAGTAGTTTTTGTATTCATTATTCTAATATTTTCTGTATACATTTTGAATTATATTGCATTCAAGGGTTAGCCAATCCGTCCAATACAATAAAGCAATTCATACATAAAATATGTTTATTTCAAAATTATTTCAAAAACATGTTGCTATTTTTTATACGTCAAAATTAATAGAAAATATTGTTGTTCAAAGTTCGAATCATACTTTCTCGTCTAACATTTCCTGTTACTTTTCAACTTTTAAATACTACAATGAGTGATATCTTCCCAAGCATAACTATGCGAAATAGTTGAGAAGCAGCCAGAAAAAGCAAATGATACAGAACGAATCGAATCTTGAATAATTGCTATCAATGGTGATTATAAAGAGCTTTCGTGCTGTCACGCATAACCAGAATACCGATCACAAATTTGAATGACAAAAATTATAACAAATTTGTTATAAATGACTTGTGTCATTGGTCGCCAGAATCGGGGGGTAAATCCTCAGAAGGCTCTACCACATTCACCAAACATTCGACGCTTAGAAGCCAATACACCTTCTACTCAAGCCCATATTTTTGATTGATGTTGACGCGAGTATGCGTTCCGTCGGAAATAAGTACCAAATTACACCTAAATTTGTACCATTCTGTGATCAGGAAGGTGCACTGCACTACAAGATGTTGAAACAATCCTGAACACAAAATTTCAACTTTCTACGTTTAACTGTTCATGGTTTATGCTAAGTAGATACGTACATGTTTACGTACGGACGTCATGACGAAACTAGTCAAAAAAAGTTTCAGCTATGGTCAAAATGTATACTTCCGTTAAAACCAAAAAGTGGAAAGTTTTCGTAATTACGATGCTTGCGAAGACGTAAAGCGAATGACATTCCTCTATGTTGTGGAGAAACTTCATTCGAAAAACTCTGGACAATTTTTTGCAAATTGAATGTGTACTGGACGATGATGGCTTTAGTAAAGCCGGAAGAAAAAACGTATATCTGGCAAACGGTTAGTAGACAGTCAATTGTGTGAATACAGGGTGTTAGGTGGGACATTCATCTATGTTGTGGAGAAAAACTCTGGACAATTTTTTGCAAATTGAATGTGTACTGGACGACGATATCTCCAAAAGAGTAGCGCCGGGGGAAAAAGATTATATTTGGCAAACCGTTGGTAGACAGTCAATAGTGTGAATACAGGGTGTTATGTGGGACCTCCCTCTATATTGTAGAAAAATTTCATTAGAATAGCTCTGGACAACTTTTTGCAAATTCAAGATATGCTGAACCATAGTATTGTATTCTGTAGGTACTGAATCACATTTCTCCAAAAATAACAGCCAAGAAGTATGCAGTGTTTTGTATACTTGGATGGTATACTTGGAATATGCTGCAGTTGAGTTATAGTCAGGAACGGAACCTATTTTCTTAGTATTGATTGCATGGTCTGCTAGTTGAACTTTTAAGACTTTAGAATGCACATGATGGTGAAATATTACTTATACCTGCTCATTATGAAGTCATGATTACTCTGTACTGTTTTAAAACTTATTTAATATTATATGACAACACAACATATATAACATGTTTTTACTGCAATGAACCAAATGCATAGATTCCTGGAAAAATCAGAGAACAAAAAGTCAGCACAATGCCTTTACCTTGGTTTAGATCGATATTACGCGGAAAAACACTACTTAGAGTTAGTATATCGATGTTGAAATGCTGTGGGTTAAAATAGAAATTCTAAAACTGTAAGATATACTAAATTACACGCACAGAGTGACGTATTAATAAAGAATTTAATATATCTTTAATTTTTTCAATGTACGTATTTTCCTACTTTCATTATAACTGTTTTAGGTAATAAGTTTACGCTCGTGACATTCGCTATAAAATATACTATTCGACTATCCAATCATATAAGCAGATAAAATTTGTGTGCCTTATGCAATAAAAATTGTATCGGGTTTGTGTCAAGGATAATATTTTGTTGTATTTAACGATTAGATTTCTTGCAAGCATGGCAACCCCTTTTCTCTCCAATTTGCATCTTAGTTAGACATTATCAAATTTGGTTCTTTAAAAAAGTGTACTAACTTCACACTAGTAAGAGCATTTCGGTATTTGAATGATTAATTATGTAACCGGCGCATTAATTAGTTTTTAAAAGTTGCAAGTACTAATGCCAATTATGTTAACTTTAGTCAGGTTTTCTGTCTTACGAAAATTTTTTCTATCATTTTCTTCTTTGGAACACCCTGCATTTAAATAATTGAATTTGTTATTAATATTCAGTTATTTTAAGTACTAAATTTTAAAGGCTACAGAACTAAATATATTAAATTTGATTCTAATATCTTCATCCTTTTCTCTTTTAAGTTTTTTAGATATCGTAAAGAATTTAAGAAGGAAGGTTAATGAAGATGATTTTGTTGGGCATCAGTTAACTTTTGCTTGATATGCTTTTGGTCCGCTTTGGCTAGTCTTTACAACGTAAAGCAATGAATGTTACAAATAGTTTACAAGAACATCAGCAGCAACAACAAGAACAACAACAAGAATGCAACAATACTAATTCGGAAAATATAGAAAACGAAGAAGAATCAATTGTTACTTCGACTTCGAATGACTTGTATTCAGAGCCACCATACATTCGGCAGCAACAATTACAACAACAACATCAATCGATTACTGACTCTACTATAGCATCGCCAACTAGAATAACAAGCAGTACTGGTAATGATTGCAGTATATCTCCTGCTTTGCGACTTCAACAACGGCAGCAACAACTGCAAGCATTACTACCAACATCAAAACAAGAACAAGAACAACCACAACTACAACAGACGTCAGGGAGAGACAAAAATATCAAATTAATTGATGATAAGTCAAGGTCGCATTATGGATTTATAGGTTCAGTATATGCACAACAACCCCAACAGCAACAACAACCAGAGCGAGTGAGAATTGATACCGCGTTAACGCCAAAAAAATCATCAGAATCATCAACGACGTCTATAAACAATTTAAGACCAGATCAATCTGTATTAGTTTCTGATTCGGCGCCATCCGTGGTTAGCAATATGGTTTCCCGCAATCTTTCAACTCCGTCTATTCCAGATTCTGAACAATGTGGAAACATCCTTGTGGAGTCCGTTTCCGTTTCGTCAACGGAAGCTGGCCCTGTGGCGAATCAAAAAATTATTTTAAAACTACCACGACCGTCGGTAGCGGCTACCGTGAAAAATATGACGCATCAAATTGACGTTGATCCGGCAACGAGTAATAGCTCGAGCTATAGTAGTTCGACGTCTCACAGTGAAGACACCCGGAAGGTCGAACCATTAAAAATTAATCTACACAGCACGCACGCTAATGCACCACAACAGCACAACGTTCCAAAAATAACTATTAAGCCGATCATTAAAACTCAGTCTGAAGAAATTGATGCATCATGTTCTTCATCGGCCGATGACGATCCTCCCATACCTAAATTGACTATTAAAACAACAACATCATCAAACACCCAGCATAATACCAGTACAGTCGGTGCTACATCCGAACCGCATATAGTGCCCAAGCTAACAATACGTTCAGCGAGTGGTGAAGAAGGTAGTGGTGCATCGCATTCAGCATCAATTTTACCACGGCTTACAATTAAAATGTCAGACGCGCAATCATGTTCCACATCAGCAGCACATAATAACTTGTTGTCCGGCAATAGTTGCTCCAACAGATCTTCAAATGTCGCTGGTAGTTTAATGAAATCGCCTGCTTCAATGACATCGTCAGCATGTTCAACACCTTCACCACCTTCACAAAATTTAGCAGAACAGATACCACCACTGCCGAAGCTCACTATCAAGACATCACTTGATGGAACTAGTAATTCGATTATTTCGTCGCATATATCCCCCGCCTCGTTATCCAGCTCATCATCAACATCATCGTCGTCCTCAATTTCAATAACATCATGTACGTCACATTCGCATCATTCAACGGTTTCGTCAATTCCAAAATTAACAATAAAAACTGTACCGAAACCAGAAGAATTGGTAGTACCGAAACTGACTATTAAAACCAATGCTTCTGGAAATAGTGCCTGTGCTTCTTCTATCACGAATATGAATACAGTTACTACTGCAGGAGAAACACTAGAAGATTCAGCATCGAGTAAGGTACCGAAGTTAACTATTAAAACGGGTCAGGATGCAGTCATCATAACGCAACATAGCACTACAGCTCATTCGCAAAGTGTACCAAAGTTGACAATAAAAACTAAGTCGTTAGATATTGCCGAATGTCCAGTTTCCAGTTTAAATTCGAGTGATCGCAATGATGAACCGCCCCCCGAAAAGATACCGAAGATCACCATAAAAACTAGTGAGGTTATGGAGAAAGGTACAGATGTTCCGATGTTCTGTATTAAGGCGCCTGTTTCATCGTCTGAATCTCTTGTGCAACAGCAACAGCAACAACAACAACAACATCATCCTACCGTTCCTAAGCTTACCATAACGGTAACGAATCTAGATTGTGCGGGCCTTGTGGTGGGGGCAGAGCGTGGTCCACAATCGCCCTTAATTGTCCGTCCGGTTTCGTCAGGTACGTCACGTAAAACGACAACAATAGCGTCAGCATCACCAGAACGTGTCCCCAAACTAATGATATCTCGTCAAGAATCAGGCTGTTCGAATTCTTTATTAGTGGTATCCAATCACAGTAGCGGCGCCGGCGATGGATTGAGAGACGATAATAAAATCGTCCCGAAACTGACAATCAAAACAAGCAATTTGCCATTATCGGAAACTTCTGCTGAATCCAAAGAAACTAAGTCCAGTAAATTCTCAATAAAAACAATGAAATCAATAGCTCATGAGGAGAAAATACCTAAACTCACTATTCAATCTATTATATCGCAACAATTATCTGAGGAGAGTGATGAGTGTGTTAGCCTCTCTTCATGCTCTTCTCCAGTTCACTTGGATGAAAGGAATATCAATTCAAAAACCGTGCCCAAATTAATGATCAAAAATCTTAGTTCTCCACAGCCCGTGGTGAAAACGTTGGCTAGTGACAGTGGTGCGACAATCACAAAAAAGTGCGCAACAAAAAACAGCGAACCACCAAAAAACGATATAAGCATCACAAAAAACATCGCAAATATCGAAAGTGCCGAAAAAAACGAAAATCGTCCCCAAACGATGATGGCAATGAGCGTTGTTGAAGAGACCATTGATGAAGCCTTTGCAACGTCTGTTGTTGGTGCTAAAATATCGTTACCAACAACAAATGGTGGTGAATCGAATAGTAGTCAAGAATTTTGTGGTTTCAATGATAATACAATCGATTCGAACATCGAGTCAGTGAATTTGGCATCATCAAATTCGCACGAAGAAGAGCCACGTCGTCACTCCGATGATATGGATATAGATGAAACATTGCAACAAGAGCACGCCCCTCAAGTATTTAATAACGTAGCCCATTTTACCAACAACAATATCGTCGGTGATATCGAACAAACCGAGGCTCCGTCGTCTATATGCTCGACGCTGCAGCATTTATCTGCTGTTCCTGTAACTGCTTCTGGCTATTTTATTGCCCCTATGAAACATCCTAAATTAATACATGTAATCGATACAGTCGATTTGACTTCTTCACCATCTCCGGGCTCATCGCCAGCTCATTTGAGTTACACCGAAACGGCCACGTCAGATGCGTCTCACCCTAAAGGAACTGATTTTTTATTAGAGCATTTGCAAATGCAACGCAAAGCTAGCGTCATACAGCAGGCAACAACGACACCGGCAACAGCAACAACACTGACGCATAATATCTTATTTAATAAACTAACCAATCAACCCATCCCTCCGTCTATTCGTTTCATTGGCCCACCACTATTGGATGACACAATTGAAGTCCCAACACAAAATCCCATAGTTCCCGTTTTACAAACTAAAATTGAGAGTTGCTTAACCAGCAATAGCACAAAATATCCGCATTTGGCAGAACGTTTATCGATGGCAAATGGTTTGATACGTACGCATCAAATGTTAAATTCAGCGACAAAAACGATAATGCCACCAACAGAAAATGTGATTGTGGATTCAATTGAAATATTGGATACCCCTGATGGTAGTCCACGATCTTCTCTAGATGACGAATCGTTAAAGTTGACAAATCCCGCTCATCACATGAATCATTTGGAGACCAGTCGAGTATTGATTCATCCGCTTAAGAATTGTAAAGATACTGATAATTATAACAATAATAATTCCATGGCAAGATTAAGTCATGGGAATTTAAAGCGACAATATATCAATGCCCCAACAGGAATTATTAAGGAAGTCAATCAATTGGAACAACAGGGAAACTTACAGGTTCGTTTTGTTCGATTTTGTATCGAATTAGAATACTATCTCGGTTTATAGTAATTCCAGCTGGCTATGCAGAAGGCTCTTGCTAATGCGGATTTAAATTTCTGGTGGTTTTTGCAAATAATACAAGAATACTGTATGCAAAAGCATTATTATCAGCGAAGCCAGAGCTTAGCTTATTGGAAGTTACAATCCTAACCGCGAAACGCAAAGGCTTCATATTAGAAAGAATAATGTTTGAAAAACGTGTACTTTGATCCAATAATTTCAAAATTTAGCGTTATTCGTTCGTAATTTATCCGTTTATTGGAAGTTGGTCGTTTCGGGATTTTGTCATCTGGACATTTTTCGGTTCGGGATTTTGTTGTCCGGGATTTGGTTTTTCAGGGTTTTGTTGTCCGGGATTTGGTTTTCTTGTTTGGCACTTTGTTGCCATTACTTTAGATACGCTGGTGTGTGTAACGCATAATAAGAAAAGGGCCTTATCAATGTCGTCCCTCCTTTCGATCCTGTTCCAAACTCACACACTCGATGGAGCTAAAAATGTATCGAATCTACTTAAATTGTTCTGGGGTGTAAGATTTTCATAAAACTTCTCAATTTGGCGTATAGTCTTTAAGGTAGGGTTTAGGAGAGTTTAGAAATAAATGTATTTATTATAAACCATGAAGTTACATAACTGATGTTTGTCGTAACTTTATAATTGACATTTCACTTTATATGTAATGAATGTCTTCGTAAATTTAATTTCATCCAAAGCAACTTGATAAATTATAGCTTAATATCACTTTACCTTCTTAAACCGTAGACTAAAAGATATTTCTATTTCATAAGATTTCACCAAACAAATTGCGACGCATTGAGGGTGACGTCAACAATGCCATGGCTACATTAACCATTTTAACAAATGATCACCGTGAGCACAGCACTACAGTTCTAATCACTTCGCCGACATTTAACCAGAGTAGTCATCGTCAAAATGTGAATGCTATTAAGGAGGTCACAAAACCTTCTCCAACTATAGCCATGGCTTCTCAAACGCAAGCTTTATCCGTTCCAATGCATCGTTCACGCAAACAGAAACATGAACATCTGCTTATAATGCCGCCAGAAGAACAAGACCCGTTACAATTAAATTGCAATGATATTGCAGCCGTTGGAGGATCCTTCAGCAGTACAAGTGGAGGATACTTCGAATGTTTATCGGGTCAAATGTCGACGACGACTACACCGACTGTAGAATCAACGGCAAGTACTAAGGTAACTGTTAAACGACGTGGACGCCCTCGGAAATGTGTAAGTAATACAAATCCCTCTACATCTAATAAACAACCACACCAGCAAAACAATTGTGATATGCAAAGAGGTAAAGTCGCCGTGAGTATCTCGCCCTTATTTACGACCAAAAATGATGATAGAGCATATATAAAAACGCGTATGTCAAAAGTTCAAGTGTTGCGTAAACGTTTAGCTATCGATATGGTCGATACAGCCAAACAGTCTTCGCTGCTAGCCGAGAAACAGGAATCATGCGATATGAGTACTCCGGTCAACGACAATATGAAGGGTGACCGTATTCTACGTACTCCCTTACGAGCGTCCCGACAAAGTGCTACTCCGAATACTTTAATTGAGAGCAACGCAAAAAGCAAAATAAACAATGAATTTGGCTGCGAAACGCGTAAACCGCAACGAAAAAAGCCAATTGCAGAAACAAGTAGTCAGTTACTTCAACTTACGCAACAACAACAACATCAACAACACTTCGGTGGTTCAAATTCAAATACATCCTCTTGTTCCACCAGTTCGATCAGCTCATCGACTGCAATGGTGACATCCGTAACGATGGCATCACAAATCGATCTTACCATGTGCTCGTCATCATCGAGTAATGGGAGTCACCAGACTGTTACTACAGTTGAAGCAGGTGCCATTGGCAACGGCGTCAGTGTTAACCGCCCTATTAACTGTATGCTGCCACCCACGACAATTCTCTCTTCATCCGATCCATTGGCCGATGTAGTTTTTAGGCCAAATGATTTCTCTTCTTTAGTTGCAGCGCAACAATTACGTTCGCCGATTAAATTACGTCGTTTGAGCGCTCAGAATGCGGCAGATATATTGCTCACACCAACTTCGGCTCGAAGTTGGAAAGGCAGTCGCACAGATTCACAAGACGACGAGGGTGATACTTTTGGTAGTGGAGCCGAAAATTCGGGTGGTATGTTTTTAAAATGGAATTTTTTTTAATATTTTAAAAAATTTTTTCATTCAACATTTTTTCAAATTATTGAGTGATAAATCTTAAAAATATATCTTCTTTATATTCTTAAAATTTTTATTTTTCTTTAACTGAAAACTAAAATATTAATTTTATAAATTATTCAACAATGTTGTTTAATTGCTTTTATCTTCTATCTTCGTTTCAACAGATGATTCGGCTAGTTCTGTTACTTCGACGGTGATCCGTGTTGGTCGTGGTCGCGGTCGAGGACGTGGCCGGAGTAGTGGTCGTGGATCTGCAGGACATACTAGAGGTGTTGGTACTCGTACACCACGTCTTGGACGCGGAGCAAGTTCCGTAGCAAAAGCAATTGCTATGAGCCGACCACGTTGCGTTGGTGGATTGAAGCATACACCGGATCCAGAACGCCTTAAAGGACTTTTTAGTCCAGTATGTATTCAGTTTGTAACATGGTCATAAAGAAGTGTCTAAAAAAATAAGCTCTTTTTTAATTTATTACATAGGCTCCTCAGGTATTTGAAGAGGACACACGCATGAGCGCGGATTTAAATCATATTAGTCAAGTATCATCGGAAACCACATCGGCATCGGGATCAGTACCCACCGGTGTAGTAAAGTAAATCTGCGTTTTTATATAATTTACAAAATCGTGATAGATTTCATAATTTGTTTTATTTACAGAGAATTTGATTTCCTTACGAATGAAGAATCCCAATCGTCCGCTTTGAGCAATAACAGCATTTTAGATCCGAATATAGTTGTTGCAGTTCAAAACGGCGTACAACAACAATCGAAACGTCCTAAGAAAAAGAAAATGGAAATTTGCGTTTCGGAAGAGTGAGTTTTTGACCTTGGATTAATTTTACTCAATACAAATTTTATATATGAAACATGTTTGCTTGTTGTCTTTCCAAAATAGTACCGAATTTACAGTTGCCTCAATTGCTGAATATGAATGGCCACCACCTAAGGGTTGTTGTCCTTCAAAGAATCGCGACACCTTTATGATTCAGGAACAAGTTGCTCTTTATTTGGGCATCAAGAGTTTTAAAAGAAAATATCCTGATTTACCACGACGACAAATTGATATGGAAGAGCGCAATTGGTTACAAGAGAAATGTTTGGTATCGGAAAGAATGTGTGATCTAGGCATTACTGCCGTCTGGGCTTCGGATATATTGGACATTATGTATACGGATTTCTATGACAAATATGAAGAATATAAGGAATTTATAAGGCAAAAACATGTACGAGAAATTGAGGTGAAGCAAAAAGCTTTGGGATTAAATGTTAGCGGTCGTGGTTTGCAGGCACGTGATCGTGCATTACAATCCGCCAGCAAATGGAATACATTCTTCAACAAGAGGTAAGGTTTCCTCTCCACTCAATATATATATTGAGGTATTGATATATTGTTTATTTTCTATTGGCGATGAGAACAGCCGTAAAGAAGATCGTCGTACTTGCATGGATCTACAGACGTTAACTGTTAACATACCTTTGTCGAACGATGCCCCCATTAAATTATTTGCTAATCGGTCAATTATGGAAGCGGTTACTGCAGCTAAGGAGGAAGGGGTCAGTATTCCAGAAATACCGGTACTGCCGACGGTGTCATTACCCCATCGCCCTTCGCTTAGTTATCCTTTAGCATTGCTTCCCGGCCAGTATTGTGAGCAATTTCGGCATTACACACCGTTGGAGCTGAGGTAGGTGGAAGTAATTATGCGAATGCATAGCTCCATCCCTTTCCTCTCTTTCCTAAGTTTACCAATAATTATGAAATTGATTTTCAAATTCAGATCGTATCCCCTAAATACAATACTTGATGACCCATTAACTATTTCTGACCGTTTTAATAATCACGATGGACTCGCCGAAGTCGTCTCAGATACGGATACAGAATCGGCAACGGAAACAGCACCCTTGATTGTGCTGCGATCTTCCTACGGATTACCTCCATCTTCTATCTCGAAACGTATACCAATTCGGCGAAGTAGGCGAGCTCGCACAAATGCCATGCAACAGGTCTCAACAATTCCTTCAGCAGAAGGTACAAAAAGAATAAGTGATAATCGAAATGAAGTAGGAAATGGAAAAGAACCACATGCGGGTGGTATTCATAGAGTCACCGTTGGTGGTGATGAGGAAGAGTCTCAAAATTTGTTGGTGTTACACTCGGGGTCGGAGTCGGATTCAGAATCGGATACATCAACCAGCTCAGATAATACTGTAGGTTGCAAAATTAAAGTTTAGTAATAGTACCCCGGTACAAAGAATTTTATTAAATATATCTACCTGTGCAGTTATTAATATTTGGTTTCTTTTAATTTTCTAAAGGATTCCAACAGTGATTCCTCAAGTTGTTCCTCATCGGATAATGAAATTTATGCAAGATGTGGTGTCTGCCAACGTCCACAAAACAGAAATCTTAAAAATTTGCCTGAAGTATTTTTAAAATGTTACACGTGTCGAAGAAGAGGTAAACCCTTAATAGTGAAATCCTTAATCGTAAATTTTTGGATGAGACATTTCTTTACAAAACATACATTGGTCAAAGTTACAGGGAAGCACAAGATGTATTCAATGCGTGTCAAATTAATTACATTATAAATGTCAGCGTGTCAAATTAATGACATTATAAATGACACACTGGGGCGTGGGGAAAATATGAAATAATAATTTTTGGTACTAAAAAAAATTACATATATATATATATATATATATATATATATATATATATATATATATATATATATATATATATATATATATATATATATATATATATATATATATATATATATATATATATATATATATATATATATATATATATATATATATATATATATATATATATATATATATATATATATATATATATATATATATATATATATATATATATATATATATATATATATATATATATATATATATATATATATATATATATATATATATATATATATATATATATATATATATATATATATATATATATATATATATATATATATATATATATATATATATATATATATATATATATATATATATATATATATATATATATATATATATATATATATATATATATATATATATATATATATATATATATATATATATATATATATATATATATATATATATATATATATATATATATATATATATATATATATATATATATATATATATATATATATATATATATATATATATATATATATATATATATATATATATATATATATATATATATATATATATATATATATATATATATATATATATATATATATATATATATATATATATATATATATATATATATATATATATATATATATATATATATATATATATATATATATATATATATATATATATATATATATATATATATATATATATATATATATATATATATATATATATATATATATATATATATATATATATATATATATATATATATATATATATATATATATATATATATATATATATATATATATATATATATATATATATATATATATATATATATATATATATATATATATATATATATATATATATATATATATATATATATATATATATATATATATATATATATATATATATATATATATATATATATATATATATATATATATATATATATATATATATATATATATATATATATATATATATATATATATATATATATATATATATATATATATATATATATATATATATATATATATATATATATATATATATATATATATATATATATATATATATATATATATATATATATATATATATATATATATATATATATATATATATATATATATATATATATATATATATATATATATATATATATATATATATATATATATATATATATATATATATATATATATATATATATATATATATATATATATATATATATATATATATATATATATATATATATATATATATATATATATATATATATATATATATATATATATATATATATATATATATATATATATATATATATATATATATATATATATATATATATATATATATATATATATATATATATATATATATATATATATATATATATATATATATATATATATATATATATATATATATATATATATATATATATATATATATATATATATATATATATATATATATATATATATATATATATATATATATATATATATATATATATATATATATATATATATATATATATATATATATATATATATATATATATATATATATATATTAATATATATATATATATATATATATATATATATATATATATATATATATATATATATATATATATATATATATATATATATATATATATATATATATATATATATATATATATATATATATATATATATATATATATATATATATATATATATATATATATATATATATATATATATATATATATATATATATATATATATATATATATATATATATATATATATATATATATATATATATATATATATATATATATATATATATATAATATATATATATATATATATATATATATATATATATATATATATATATATATATATATATATATATATATATATATATATATATATATATATATATATATATATATATATATATATATATATATATATATATATATATATATATATATATATATATATATATATATATATATATATATATATATATATATATATATATATATATATATATATATATATATATATATATATATATATATATATATATATATATATATATATATATATATATATATATATATATATATATATATATATATATATATATATATATATATATATATAATATATATATATATATATATATATATATATATATATATATATATATATATATATATATATATATATATATATATATATATATATATATATATATATATATATATATATATATATATATATATATATATATATATATATATATATATATATATATATATATATATATATATATATATATATATATATATATATATATATATATATATATATATATATA
>OZ016504.1:9009001-9014473 GCA_963966595.1 Physocephala rufipes | reverse complement strand
ATGTTAACTGCCCCTCTTTTTGCACGTCTGACCTTTAAAAGACTATTGTCCAACTTGAGACCTGATACGGTGTGTTCTAGGTTGCTTAATATATTCACGCAGGTACTCTTCTCTTGAATGTCTTAACATAAATTATCTAGAGTTGATATCCCGTTTGATAGAAGTTGGAGATCTGTCCAGTACGACGTCAGATCATAGTAAACTAAAAGTTTCCTTTCTGTCCTAGAAATCTTTGTCCGACCGATCCCTTCGAAATGCACACCGATGTTAGAATTGAACTGTAAGTTTTTGATTCCTGACGCAATAACAGCTGGAAGCAATAGCATCAGAATTAGGATCCCAGTGATGACATTAGAATATGTTGTTTTCTTTCTCTTCCGCGGAACCTCATTTGAATCTTCCTCTTCATCTACCAGGTTGTCTTCAGTAATGGGCAGAGGTGCCAACCGATGAATCGGACGTTTCCATTCTCCAGACGCCATTTTTACATCAACGACTCGTACAGCTCCATCGTCTCCGTGGTAGATCCTGGTTACTCTTCCTAAGGGCCATTGCATGACTGGAACATTATCTTCTTTAACAATCACCATGTCACCAGGTTTTATATTTTGACACTGTTCCTTCCACTTGCGCCTGTACTGGAGCTCATTAAGGTATTCTCGAGACCACCTTTTCCAGAACTCTTGCTTCAAATGGGATACTAATTTCCATCGTGTCAATAAATTTGTTTTTGGTGAAACAGCATTAACGTCAATTTGTGAAGTTATCGGTTGCCCTATGAGGAAGTGTCCCGGAGTTAAAGCTGTGAGATCATCGGGGCTTTCTGACATAGGAGTTAATGGTCTAGAATTCAATATACCCTCTACTTCAATTACAACTGTCTCGAGCTCTTCGTATGTAAGAGATGCTGTTGCTACACTTCTTAATAATAGATGCTTTGCTGATTTCACTGCAGCCTCCCATAAACCACCGAAATGGGGCGTTCTTGGAGGTATAAAATTGAATTTGATACCTTTATTGCTGCATTCATTTGTAATCTTTTCATGACCATCTGTTAAATGAATTGTGGATGCAAGTTCTGCTAATTTATTTTGTGCACCAACAAAATTTGTGGCGTTGTCACAATATATGTTTTGACAATGCCCTCTCCGACTGATGAAACGTCTTAGAGCTCCAAGAAAAGCTTCTGTAGTTAAATCTGTAACTAATTCGAAATGGACAGCTTTCGTAGCGAAGCAACAGAAAACAGCTATGTATGCCTTGTGAGGTCTCTTTCCTCGTATTTTATAATGGACCCAGAAAGGACCACAGTAGTCTAACCCAGTGTTGACAAAAGGTCGCGATGGAGTCACCCGAGTAATTGGCAAGTTTCCCATAACCTGTTGAGACAGCTGAGGCCTTGCTCTAGTGCACCTTATGCAACGCTGAACCGTTGCTCGAGCCATCGTTTTACCATTGATTGCCCAAAAACGTTGTCTTGACTGAGCTAAGAGTGCCTGAGGCCCGCAATGCTTGCTCTCTTTATGAATTTTCTCAAAAAGGAGTTTCACCAATGGGTCATTATATGGAAGTAACATTTGATGTTTGGCATCGAACGGCAGTTGTGAAGCCTTTAACCTTCCTCCAACTCTCAAGATATTTTGATCATCTAGAAATGGTGATAAGTGTATAAGTGAGCTGCTTTTGCTTACGACTTTGTGTTTTCTTAGCTGCTTGATGTCATCTCTAAAGTCAGCCCTTTGTATCACTCCAACGATGGTAATGAGCGCGTCATCAATTTCTTTCGGTGTTAACGAAATATCAGATGTCCGAGGACTACCTCTCGCATGAGATATGAAACGTCTCATATATCCTATGATTCTCTGAAGCTTCCCGAACGAGTTTGAGTGATTAATCGTGTAGATTAATGAACTGTTGTCAGTGGTGGCCAGTGCTGAAGGGAAATTCCGCCGTTTTTCGGAATCATCATGAATTATAGGCAGAATTTTCGAAGGCCATCCACTTTCTTTACCATGCAGAGAGATAGGACCATAGAACCACAAGTTGCATTCAATCAACTTATTTGGCGATAAATTTCTGGTCAACACATCGGCCGGGTTGTTCTTGGAAGTGATATGACGCCATTGTTCGGGTAATGTCAATTCTTGGATGGTAGACACCCTGTTGGCTACGAAAGTTTGAAATGTTGATGATGATGTGTTTATCCAGGACAGTACTATGGAAGAATCAGTCCAAAAGAATGTTGGTGAATCCTGGATCATCAAATCTGTCCTTACTCGAGTTGCTAATTGAGCACTTAGGACTGCGGCACATAATTCCAGTCTCGGCAGAGTTTGACGTTTTAAAGGGGCCACTCGAGACTTAGCACATAGTAACCTCATTAGCACCCTTCCATCCTCCAGACAAGACCGAATATATATCGCAGCGCCAAATGCCTTTTCGGATGCATCAGAAAAGGCATGCAATTGAATCGATTTTGGCTTGCTTCCGGAGAATACGTGTCGTGAGACCTTAAGGTTATTGATTTGAGGCAGCTCGCTCATAAATTTCGTCCACTTGGTGTGATATGCTGCAGGCAATGCTTCATCCCAAGACAATTTCAATTGCCACAGCTCCTGTATGAAAATCTTGGCAGTTACAACGACTGGTGCCAAAATTCCTAAAGGATCGAACAACCTTGCTAGATCAGAGCTGACTGAACGTTTTGTGATTCGTTGACTCAAATTAACGTTAACCTTGATGCAAAGATTGTCAGCTTTAGGAAGCCAGGTTAATCCAAGCGTTTTTACAGACTGGTCATTGCTATGTAATAAATCCAGGTCGACTTCTTGATTGTTTTCTGAAACCCCTTGAAGCAGTTGTGGGTGATTAGCACACCATTTGTGAAGAATGAAGCCAGCTGATTTTAAAATCTGCTTAAGTTGTTTCTGCGTTTCCATGGCTGCAACTAAACTGTCAGATCCACTCAGGCAGTCATCGACATAAAAGTTATTCGTCAAAGCTTGTGATCCAAGAGGATATTTTACAATATTTTTCTTTGCTAACGTTTGAAGACACTTAGTTGCGATGTATGGTGCTGACCTGGTCCCGTAGGTGACAGTGTTGAGTTCGTAGTATTCAATTGGTGAAGTAGGCTGCTCCCTCCAAATGATAATTTGGTACCTTCGCTCGTCTGGATGTACAAGAATCTGCCTATACATTTTCTCAATATCTGTCGTGAAAACGAAACGTGGTATCCTAAACCGTAGGAGGATGGAAAAAAGATCGCTCTGGACAACCTACAGTGTACTGTAGGTCATTAAGAGAATACCCTGAGGCTGTTTTAGCTGAAGCATCGAACACAACACGCAATTTAGTGGTAATACTCCCAGGCTGACGCACGCAATGATGAGGAATGAAATAACTTGGTGATAAAACAGACTCAATATCTATTTTTGTCATATGCCCTAGCGCCTTGTATTCTTTCATAAAGGCAATATACTGCTGTTTAGTTTCTTCGTCCTTCGAAAGCCGACGTTCAAGAGCAAGGAACCGGTTCAAAGCCACCTTTTTGGATTCTCCTAAGGCCTTCGGATTATCAGCAAATGCTAACCTTACCATAAATCGTCCGTCATTGCATCTGGTAGTATTTTGTGCGAAATGCGATTCACATCGTTGCTCTGATGGTGAGAAATTCTGATTGGTTGATTCTACTTCATCTAGCTTCCATAAGCGTTCAATTGCTGAATCCATGAGAAAGTCATCGTCAGTGCACATTCCACATGTTGCTGATTGTAATTGTTCACTTGCTATCTTTCCTGAAAGCACCCATCCTAAAGTTGTGTTCTGTAATGTCGGAAGACTTTCTCCTAGTTGAATTTGACCGATGGACAGCAGTTGATGATAAATTTCCGCCCCAAGTAAAACATCGATCTTATCAGGGCAGTTAAAATTTGGGTCAGCTAATTTTATATTTTCTGGAATCGGCCAATTCACAATGTTAAAATGTTGAGAGGGTTGTGGTGATATAATTTCTGATAGTGCAAAAGCTTCTAATCTTGTAGTGAAGCCGTTTATCTTTGAATGTAAACCGACGTTGACGCGATGCTGAGATCTTTTCCCGCTGCTGCCAATCCTCTGAATGTACAATGATACAGATTTTGGAGTGATTCCCAATCTTTTTATTAACCGACTGGAAACGAGATTAACTTGAGAGCCGGAGTCGAGAAGGGCTCTACAGTCTACGGTCTGTCCAGTATTGGATGCTAGGGTCACAATAGCAGTGCTAAGAAGAACATATGGGCGCAAGCTATTAGTTCTGGTAGCTGCAATTGTCATTGTTGTTGAGTCCTTTTCTGATTTCACAGCAACGTCAGCTTTTGGTTTTTCTTTAATTTCATCTTCTGTATGAAGTAAAGTGTTGTGTCTCTTGTTACATTTAACACAACTTCTAGATACGCACTGCCCTGCCATGTGTCCGACTTTCAAACAGTTTAAACAAAGTTTGTTGCTGCGTACGAACTTTAATCGTTCTAGAATTGGCATTTGCAAAAATCTTCTGCAAGTAAACATTGGATGTGATCCCAAACTACAGCATTTACAAGTTAATGCTGCAACATTTCGTGATTCCTTAGGCTTCGTTGCCACTAAGGAGTTTGCTCATTGCTCATTGCACTACTCATTGCTTCGTAATAGCGGAATCGACTTTCAAGGAAGTCAAGAAGTGATTTCATAGACGGAACAAGTCTTGGATTCACCAATGATTTCTCGAACAGCATTAAAGTTTGTTTATCAAGTTTCTTCAAAAGAATATGGATCAGTAACGGATCCCACGATGTTGTGTCTATCTGGATATTTTTCAATGAGAGTAGAGATTCTTTTGTGACATCATGTAATTGCTTGATGGTACTTGCTGAAGGTGAATCGATGTGCGGCTGCTCAACTAATTTTCTGATTATGGATTCAACAATAATGCGATCGTTGTCGAATCTGTCTTTCAAAATGCTCCATGCTGTTTGATAATTGGATTCAGTCATTGACAGATGACTGATAATCCGTTCAGCTTCGCCAGTCAAGCTGCCTTTTAAATACCAAAATTTCTGCACACTTGACAAAGGTTTCTTATCGATCACCTCGTTAAACAAACCCATAAACTGTTGCCAACGAAGATAGTTTCCATCAAACTTCGGGATTGATATTTGGGGTAGATTTGTTTCATTATATGAGACGTTGGGTTGCTGCTTTGCTAACCGCGCTGTTATTTGAACTAGCTTGTTCTGTGTATTACTTTCTAGTTCGACATAATTTTCGAGTTCGTAACCCAAATCTATTGGATCTTGGAAAGCCTCAAAAATCTGATGATGAAGTTGTTCAATTTGTTCCCACAACCTGGAAACACATTGACGCTTAACTTCCCAATATTGTAATTGAGTGCAACCGTCATCTGTCTGAAGTTGACGATGAAGCGACTGCTTTAACGCATTTTGTTTTCTT
>OZ016504.1:8956501-9004001 GCA_963966595.1 Physocephala rufipes | reverse complement strand
CCAGATGTGTTCTTTATGAAAAGACTTCATTATGAACATATAGGACTATTTGTAAAAGCACGTAGATTTTATTTTCGACATTTTTTATTTATGGTTTCTAAGACCATAACCTGTTTTGTATACGATATTCTCAAGATAAAGCTCAAGATAAAGTTCTTGCATATTACTTCCCTTTGGACTTCCAATATTTTCAGCTTTTGGAAATTTTTGTCTACTTCAAACGGTTTCTATCCTCACTATAAGCTGTATAGCGCCATTGTGTTCAAATTTTTGAAACTTCGTCGGCTCAAAAGCTTTATAGAATTCCCGAATCTTCATCGCAATTACAATTTTCTTATTTTATCGAGGTATTTCTATAGTGGACTTCCGCCACAAATTTTGATTTATATATATTTTTATTTATTTAAGACATACTCGCTACATGGAAGCGCGCAACCAAATCGACTCATCTATACTTGAGTGTAAATGGCAGCAAAACGTATTTAACTTACCTAACCGGGTTATTCTGTAAACTCACATGATGCGTTCAGATCCTGCGTTCAATTTGTCACATGATCGAAAACTACAAATTCTGTAAGGTTTCATAAATGTGGGATGGGAACTCGAAAGAAATAACCGATTTTTGCTTTGCCTATCATTCGTCATGTGTTTGTATTCTAGTTCAGTCGGCATAGTGTTACCATGTATAAAGCTGCTATGTATGAGTGCAGTCGTTTAAGTAAGGTCTCTCATATTTTCATATATATAACAAATTTATTTATTTACTAAATTTTTAAATAATTTTAAATGTTGAACATTTCCTTAATTTTTAACATTATATCAATTAAAATAAACTGTTTTTGTAGACGTTCTTTCAATTTTACCATGCAAATCTCAACAAGTTTAGCATTACTTTTAACATTACCCCCGTAATATCATATAAAAATTTGTTATGGCGTAACCTGGCAACAATGGCAAAGCAGATTCGACTGGTTATTTTATGCGTGCCATATGACACTTGAACGCATGCAATCGAATGTTATGGAATTCGTGTGTTTTCGGAAAATCTTTCGAAAAGCATATAAAAGTAGCAAAAACAAACGTCACAAAGACATGGGATGGGATGCGTTCGAGTTTATTTTTTTTTCTGACAACGGAACATCTGTTTTACGAAAATAACAAAAGAGAATAGAGAATAGAATCGAACTGAACGCATCATGTGAGTTTACAGAATAACCCGGTAAATATATGTTGAAAGTTAAATAGAATACTGTTATTTTAATTTTCCTCTTAAGATTATAAAATATTAATAAATGTTACATACTTGTTTGATATGTTAGGAAATAATTCATGTTTCATATTATAAATACTAATAAAATATTTGATATCAAAATCTTTCTAAAATTTCGTTAAAGAAGTACATTTACCCCCTCAAAATGTAAGACGAGGACGAAACGCGTCGTTGACGCCGACTTCGAAGAAAAACGCGCCGGTGTGGTCAAAATGTAGAACTTTCGTCATCCTTCGTCGGACTTCTACGATTGTAGTTCCATTTTCCAATGGTTTGTTGCTAGTGTTGGGAGCTATCGAACATATGCTACCTAATTATTCGGTAGTTATGAACTAACCATTTATTCGATAGTTTTTTCCGCTAGTTTTTAGTCATTTAGAAATCACTAAACGAGTAAAAGTGCCTCTCAGAATTAGTATTTACCAGAAATTATCGAATAATTCAACCATTATATTTAATTCATAGTTTTAGTAAAACACGAGTAAAACCCGATACCCAATTAATCAAACAAGAACAACGGGTTTGTGGTATTGTTGTATACACACACAACTCCTGCGGCGTTCAAATGTCTGAAGATTATGTTATCTCTGTGTTAAAAAGCAAAAAAAAAAGGCGAGTGAATGAAAGAATGAGAGAAGTGAATGAGTGAAAGAACTTCGGCTGTAGAAAGCAATAAAAACTGATTAATGATTTGACCGACGAAACCTTTTTGGTTTCGTTAGATTTCGTCGCAAATTTCGCCTGCCATTTTGCCCGTTGCTTTCGTTATCGCCTGGAATGCATTGAAAGGCACAAACAAAAATTGTTTATTTCGTTGGAGATGCCAGCGGCCATATTTTTATCTGCTGCTTTATCTAGAAGCTGTCAAATCGAGTAAAAACTGAGGACAACACAAAAGGGAGACCAAAAAACGTTGTACGTTTCGCCTAACATTTTGAGGGGGTTAATGTAGTCACAATTTATTGAATGGAAATTTAATACATTTGCAACACTGGTTAATAATTGATGCGAACCGAAGCGATGCCATCGATATTGTTGGTAATTCGTAATTCGACCATCGTGCACTCGTTTGGAATTGACGCTTCTGTCATAGGGAAAAGTAAACTAACGAAAAGTAAATGGCATAACAAGTAAAAAGGAGTTGAAAGGGAATAAAAAAGAAACAGGCAAATTCTGTCGATTTTCATTCGTAGACGATTATGTGCGAGTGCTTTGAAATGTAATAAGGCCGTGAATTTTTATTGAATTGAAACAAGAAACGAATGGCTATTCGTCTCAATAGTGAAAACCCATAAATAAACAACATTTAAAAGGAAATTTATATGGGCCTAAGTAATTGTGTAAAATTCGTGATATTTGTAAACCATTTAAAATATTCAGCACCGATTTTTTCTGGAAAGTTGACTTCGAACAAAAAACCGAAAACGTAATCAAGTTGCAGGAGCGGAACCGACTTCGACTACAGTCGTAGAAGTAGCATCATCGTCATCCGAAACAACGAGTTTACTTGCAACAGAAATGATAACTGATTCATAAAAACAGGCTTTGTGAATATCTTTTTGTATTTGCTACAATAAAAATACGCAGGATTAGAAAATAATAACAACAGAAATTGAAAGTCGTTTCCAAAGGGATTACAAGACCAACAAGCATCATCGCACTGTAACCTCCACCGCGAACAGCAGCTATCAGAGGCACCACCGCGCATACAGCTGCAGATATAAAATCAACTACTACCACATTTCCTAAACTCTCGCCTCTCTCTCTCTATATATATATATATATAAATATATAGATAAATAAATAAATATATATATATATATATATATATATATATATATATATATATATATATATATATATATATATATATATATATATATATATATATATATATATATATATATATATATATATATATATATATATATATATATATATATATATATATATATATATATATATATATATCCCTTATATATCAATATATATACTCTTATAAAAGAGTAAGCAGCTGGAACCAGAACCGGAGCTTCAGAAGCAGTTTTAACGTACGACACAATGACAACCGGCAAGGACACGGCATCCTTCTTCGAGAATGGCACTAATAATCAATTCGAATATTGCTTTAAGCTTTATCCCCAAGTTCTTAAATTAAAAGCCGAGAAACGCGGCAAAAAGCCGCAGGAACTAATACGTTTAGACGAATGGTATCAAAATGAATTGCCTAGGTTGATTAAGGCAAGAGGAAAAGATGCCCATATGGTGTATGACGAATTAGTACAGACCATGAAATGGAAACAGTCGCGTGGCAAATTCTTTCCCCAATTATCGTATCTTGTCAAAGTCAATACGCCTCGTGCTGTCATGCAAGAAACTAAGAAGGCCTTCCGAAAGTTGCCTAATCTGGAACAAGCAATTACTGCACTCTCTAATCTTAAAGGTGTGGGCACAACTATGGCCTCAGCATTATTAGCAGCTGCTGCACCAGATTCAGCACCATTTATGGCCGATGAATGTCTAATGGCTATACCAGAAATTGAAGGCATTGACTACACTACCAAGGAGTATTTAAATTTTGTTCAACATATACAAACAACGGTGGCGCGTTTAAATACAGAGGCTGGCGGTGAGAAACCTTTATGGTCACCTCATCGGGTAGAATTGGCTCTATGGGCGCATTATGTGGCAAACGATTTAAGTCCGAAGTTGTTGGATAACATGCCCGGTTCACGTACCGTTGAGGGTGGTGGAAGGGCGGGTTGTGTATGTAGAGGTGGAAAAATATCAAATGGTAATGCCGTTAAAGAGTTGGAGAGAGATGGAGATACGAGTGATGTTGATGAGGAGAGCCAAAGTGGGGGTAAGCCTAGAACTTCAAATTTCCTGTTTTTTAGGAAATATTTATAATTGCTCCTATTTTTTAGTTTCTCTGGAAAATGCCAGAACAGCGGAATCCGAAATTGACCATGACAATGATACTAATCCAGTTGCTGCAATTGCGGACGGAGATTCTAATTTTGTCACAAATGATTCAAGGACCTCACAGGAGCCACTCATCGATGAAAATACAACGCAAACAACAGCAAGCACAACAACAACAACCTCAACCTCAACTGATGACTATGATGGTGAAGAAATCGTCGTCACACCAATAGCATCAGATTCCGAAAGTAACCTGGAGCCACCACAACAACCTGCGCAGTATGTGACTATCATTCCGTCAGATGATGCAGCAGCAGTATTGGTCGCGGCGTCAATACATACTGCAAGAAATGGTGATGCTGTTACTGGTGACGTTTTGGGTAATGGAAATGCAACGCTACACAACAACAGAACAATGTCTCCGTTATCAGACATTCTTGATAGTCAGTTTGAACAAAAATTCTAAAAATTTAGCGGCTGAAATAAAAACGCCAACTCTTTTTTCTAAAGGTACAAATGACGACTTGATTGAGACATTGGAATTCAGCAGGAGCAATTTCGGAGCTGGGATCGTTGAAAAACGTGTACTACATTTAGAAGAAAGGGGAGTGGAGGAACAGCAGCAACAGCAGCCTGACTTAAAAAAAATTCGTAGCGATTAAGCATTTAAGAGTCCTCAAACTAATAACCCTGTTTGATAGAAAAGACAGAAATTCAAGAAAAAAAGTAAAACATTCAATTTAATTAAGTTAACAACAAAGAAATGAAGAAATCAATAACAAAGACGGCATCAAAAAGGAATTAAATACAATTTAGTAGACCTTTTCATAGATTTTGTTAAGTATCATTCATTTGAAAACCAGCAGAGAAGAAGCTCACTTATTCCCCACGACAAAGCTGTAATGATTAATTAATGTTCCGCTAATAACTATTTCTCTCAATTATAATTACTCAGACTATATATGATTATGATATAGACAGACTATATCTGATTATGATTCCCAACCAAGATGAAATATAGAATGAAGAGAATCAATTTACACAAATTCAACTAATTCAGTTTTGGTCGATTTGGCACGATATACAGCTTTCTCGATCTCCATAAGAAATGAAATTTTTGATCGATGATGCTATCGGATATGCACACTTAATTTGTGATCATAATCAGAAGACTCATTCAATAATTACACGAAAATTATAATCTCTAAAGTGTTAAACACATGCTGGGATGGAACTTCAAGGTAGGGCGCAAAAAATAGTTCGAAGTTAAATTAGTGGCAGAGCTGCATCTTCCATCAACAGTTCAAAATCAAATGTAAAAACAACGAAAGTGTAAACGAACACAAAAAAAGAATGTCTAATCTCTCTGCCGTAATAATTAGAATAAGCTCGAAAGTGGGAAGCAGCCACTCGATAGGTCAGCAAAATTAAAAACTTTCTCGATCTCCATAAGAACTCATACAATTTTGACGGCGAGGAAAATGAAGTCGTACTATGCTACTCAGTCTGTCTTAAAATCTATGATTTTACAACTCTGTTTATCGTGTTAAATAAACCTGTTTAAAAAGAAATTTAAATATTAGCTGCATCTAGAATTTAAAGAATATATACAAAACATAATTTAATTGAAAAACAATTTAGAAAATTAAAAAAGGTCGATACATGAGAGAAACATACTCGCCTCAGTGTTTACTGCTCGGTAGCTTAAATAAAAATTGCAGCTCTTCAAAGAAATTCATTAGAAATTTTATAATTATATTTGCGGTTAAGATAATGCTGTACTTTAAACCTCGATCCATTTCCGCCAACAGTTTTTCTGCATTTTTAAACAGTTATGCAAAAATGGTTTAAAATTTTACACAATTGTTTATTGTAATTTTTACATAATTTATTTTGCGTTTCGCTAGGAAATGTGTTTAAGGTCACAATCAATTCAATATATAACGCAAAATCCGCGTATAATAAGTAATACACACGGCGTTATTATTTTTAATTAGTAATATAGTAATGTATACTACTTTTTAAATTAATGCATACATACATAATTTTATTACAATATAAATCACGGATAAAGCGATATAAGTCTTTTATATAGAAAATTATATAGAAAAAATCAGGATATTGAAACGAAAGAACCACGTGGAAATAGGAAATCTACAGGGAGCAGAAAATCAAGTTAACATACTGCTCAGCGATGTAGAATATCTCCTACTTATTTAAGTCCATTTAAACATATTTCACCGGCTTCATTATATTGATATAAAAGTAAAAGCAATCCTTAATTTCGGTAATATAGAAATGCTTGCCATAATTTGAAGAAAATTGTTGCTACGAGCATTCCTAAAAATGTAATAATCTTAACCCTGGCCTGGCCAAAGCTCATGTACCCTACAAAAGTAATATCAATTTATAGGTTTCATCAATAACCAGTAGACGAAACTCGACCAATTTATTAGAAATAACATCTTATACCGTAAATTCTAAAATAATTAAATTCAAATTTCTTCACAAGCTGAGAAACTGAGTTAAAGGCATGGGACTGTTACAACTGCGCCCATCTTTGACACTAAATGGCCTTCAAAGATAGATAAATTCGTATTAGCTTTAAAAAGTAGGCATCGCGACGGTCTGATTTCGACCATTTCCATTAAACAGGCGGTTTTTAATGGAAACGGGCATGACGCGTTCTTTGCATTGGTCGTCATGGCAATTACCTATATTGGTTTTCTTAACCATTTTGTTAGCGGGCGAGCAATGCCCTTCCTTCAAGAATATATTTCTTCGAGCGAAAATGCGAAAATTCGGAAACGTATTAAAGGCTCTAGTATCAGAAATTGAATTAACAACACGGATAAATTTATTTCCTCTTTTATATAATTTTTTTCCAAACGTAACAATGGTGTTTTTACTTACTAACGAATCAATGAGTTGGTCATTATGGAATAAAAAGCCCAAAGCTACCTGAGATATATAATTCTTATAAAATTTAACGCTCCATATCTAAAAGCCGTTAAGCCAAAAACATAAAAGAAACGGAGAAACGCCTTCGTCTCGGTTTCTGTAATAAGGGCCTATTGCTATAATGCTTGCGAAAGTTTAATATCCTCGCCTAATTGTGTTGAAATTACAGACATGTTCCTGCTAACTTCAGCGACAGCAAGTTTTGATGTGACGACGCGACAACTGTCGCGAGGTTGTGTTTACAGCATAAGTTTTTGAATGGATTGGACCCAATTTCCCTCAACCCATCTATAAGCGAACAAACAAACACTGCTTCGGATATAATATGCGAACCAGTGATAAGGAGATAGGACACTCGCATTAATCCATGCGCATTTTAGAACACATTCACAGAAAGGCACAAGTTTCACTCGATACTTGTGGCCTGTGCGTTTTTGCACTGGTATCCCAGCAAACATTTTCAATCGCCGACTATAAGAAAGCGACTCGCCATGACAGTAAATTAGTTGCCGGCAATTATTGCTATCTGATAGCTTTTTAATTTTTTCGTTAACTCAAGTAGTTATAAATTTATCGCCACAGTATTGCCGTGTCAGTAGGAAAGTGAGTCGCCGTTTTCTTGCCAATTATCGTCGTCTATTTACCTCGCCAAACTATTGCTGTGACAATTAGAAAGCAAGATGCCGGAGCTAGTCATATACATTTATCGCCGAGGGATCGCTCAAATGTTTGCAGGGATCGGTATCGATTCTTAGGGCTTGTAGGTGAAAAACTATAGAAAATTTGTATGTATTCACTCAACATAAAAAAAAGATGATTTCTTATTTTTTAATCGTTTGATGAATAAATTATATGATTCAGTAAACAAAAACCCAAAATTAATATAGTTAGCATTTATTTCATTATAATAAACGAGAAACCGAACTAAAAAATCATTATAATAAACGAAAAACCGAACTAACTAAACACAACAAATTTAAATTAGAAAACGATGCTCGGGTAATTATGTTTCACTGTAATAAATTTGGTGGTGTATCGATATTAAAAATTAATTATACATATCTATAATTTCACAATAATCACATATTGTGTTCGTGAATTCAACAGATTATAAAAAATGGAAATAACGAATTTCCGATTTACAGCAATGAATGCCGTATCTCTTTACCTCTGATTCGAACCCTTAAAACTAGTCTACGAAAATGAAAACAGCCGCTACACAATAATGGACAAAAAAGGGGCCAAAGCAATTAACACAGAATCGCTGACAATTACCTTGCAAAAATATATCATAAAAAGGATGAGCAGGCACATACAGTAACAAATAACATCCAGCAAATAAATAATTTACTTAAGAATATAATAAAAAGAAAGAAATAAAATAATTATCATAATAGAAACTAAAAAAGTAAAAGGTAAGAAATAAATAAAGAGAATACATAGCGTTCCCCACGTTTCAGAACGTAATTAGACACCAGATTATCTCATTAGATTATCTCTGTTAGACACTGAAGATGGCACATCGCCGGAACCGGATTAAGGTGCGTCGGTTTTCTTTAATGCAACATCTTCGTCTATACCCCGAGCAAGACAATTTTATAGATTTCTAATCCGTGTTCTCCAACAAATAAATGACAGATAAAAAATAAAAACCAATATTTAAATTTTTACAATTTTATATTTACCCCCTTATTCTGGTTGAGTGACAAAACTCAACTCAATGACACATGTCATTCCAATGACTTATGTCACAAATAGCTATTCGGGTTAAAATTTAAAAGCTCTCCGGATGACATTTGTCATTTTTATTGTTATGATCTCAAAAGTAGATAACAAGAATATAATCAGGTTCTGAGAACCAAAAAAACCACTTGCGATGATAGAAATTCAGTGAAATAGTATTTGTATTCATTACTCTAACATTTTCTTTATACATTTTGAATTATATTGCATTCTAAGGTTAGCTAATCCGACCAATACAATAAAGCAATTCATACATAAAATATGTTTATTTCAAAATTATTTCAAAAACCTGTTGCTATTTTTTTATATGTCAAAATTAATAGAAAATATTGTTATTCAAAGTTCGAATCATACTTTCTCGTCTAACTTTTCCTGTTGCTTTTCAACTTTTAAATACTAAAATGAGTGATATCCTCCCAAGCATAACTATGCGAAATAGTTGAGAAGCAGCCGGAAAAAGCAAATGAGACAGAACGAATCGAATCTTGAATAATTGCTATCAATGGTGAATATAAAGAGCTTTCGTGTTGTCACCGCTTAACCAGAATACCGATCAGAACTTGAATGACAAAAATTATAACAAATTTGTTATATATGACTTGTGTCATTGCTCGCCAGAATCGGGGGTTAATTTTTAATTTTTTTTACATCTTCACTAATCTCCACCACGTATTTTCCGTCGCGTCCCGTTAAGTTATGCTGTAAACAGATAGAGACATACTAAAAACAAAATACATCTGTATTTCATCTCATTTTATCTTTGTGAAACAAAACAAGACATGCAAATACAAAATACAAATCTGTCATTATGGGTTATTTCCGTATTTGATTTCTAAACTTGTATTTTAAAATCCGTAAATATTCGATCAACAAGCTAAAAAAATGAATTCATTACATGAATATATTATTACTGTAACATCTATCGTGTGTTTTGTGTACAATGTTATAAAATGTTAAGCAATTTGCTACAATTGAAGAATTTAAATTTCAATTGGCGCGTGTCAGTAAAAATGTAAACAAGAATAGTAAAAGAAGAAGAACAAGCCCACATACAAAATGTCAAATTCCAAATTGGTGAAATTTTATCTACATACAAATGTATGTAGAAAAATGATTTTTTTCTCGTTTCCCATAAGAGCCTGTGTAATTTTGATGTATTTTGTCTTTAGTATGTCTCTATCTGTTTACAGCATTACGATATGACAACATCTACCTTTGCATATAGATATACACAAGCCCTGTATGAGTTTTTTATCTCATATGTGGTGCGGATTTATCTATGTTCTTTTTTATGTTCCTTTTATCTATTTTCAGATAAAGAGAAAAAGGCAGAGATAAAGGCAGAGATAAAGAGATAAGACACTCCAAATTTACCACGCGAAAAAGTGATTTGACGTCTCTTTTTTATGCATTGTTTACATTATATACACTATACGTGAACTTGTGCTACATTGTTGTTCTTTCATCCAGTTTCAGCAGAGATAACGAGATAGGAAACTTCTCTAACTACAACTCTGATTTAAGGTAGTGTTAGTGACTTTCAGCCCCAAACAAACAATGGAATTCCAGGAAATCGATGTTACAGACCCAAACAATTCGCGGAATCGCATGTTACGGACCCAAACAATATTTGAGTTTCAGACCACAATGACATTTCGGTCTAAAATTCCCACCACCTTTGTTTAGATATTCCAACTTAGATATTGAATTATAAAATTAAATTCTATTTCATGTACATTTTTATGCTTTAATCTATGTACATGCATTGTGTTCATACTCTGTTTGATGACAATAATATATCTAATAATTTATCGGCAAAAACATTGCGCTTTTGTAAGCATGAGGAAATAAATGGAATGAAATTTCATGCAATAATTTAGTGATTCGCAAAAATGGTGTGACTTATTTAATGGGACAAATAATTCCAAAGAGGGTAAAATAAATTAAACAAATATTTAAAACAATTTACTTAAACAAATTCTGTATGTTGCTTTATTAACATTACCCTAAATCCAAGTGAAAGGCTTTGTTTTGATTTTCGTGGATTTCTTTTTGCAGCTATTTACTTCCGGTGCTTTTTACTAAACCCATTTTTGGTTCAATATTTTAGCATGAGCTGATTCTTTACGCGTTTTCTTCCTAGGTTTCCTAACAACGTTCGCAACGGCTCGATTTCTACATTTTCGGTCTCAAAAATATCCGCGCATAGTATTTGATTTTGCTGTTTGCCATCACCGAAGGACGAGTTACTGCCATTATTCATGGCAATATTGAGTTAATCCGGGGTAATGTCAACATCGTCCTCAACTCTTTCTTGCTGTTCCTTCCTACGGGATTCCAAAATATTCATCACCTCTTTATTCTATTTTGGGATTTGTGGTGACATGAAAATAAGACACGTGGTGTTCTACTTTTATGTATTAATAATTTTTGAATTTAAATTCTTGTTCGTGACTCTTTTTTTATTATTTTCACTTTAAAATAGAGCACAAAATGTGCTTTCAAATCAAGCCGCGGAACGAACTGTTGTTTACATATTTTCATGAAAAGTCATACGTGACATTTAATTTGGTGATTAACGAATACATATACATAACCCCTGTACGTGAGTTTCGGTCGTGTAAAATTTTGCCATTTTTTTGACACATTTTTTTTCGGGAAAAGAGTTTCCTATCTCGTTGTCTCTGCTGTATGGCTCTGTCGGACACATTAAAGAAAATTTCCCGGACAGGTCGGAAATAAGTCCGAAACGCGACATATGTCCAGGGCATATTAAGATCCGGACCTACCCATCTCTAGAGTAAATGCATGCGGATTAGTGCGAAGTGCCCTATCTCTTTATCTCTGTTGATAGGTGTTCTATAATTTCTCTCCAATATGAATGCTAAAGATGCTTCCGAATATTTTCGGTTGATCACAGAAAGGTGGAAAGAATTAGAAGCCAGACCTGGAATATTTGCATACAAGTTAAACATTAGGGAGAAAAGATATTTACCTGGCAAATGGGGACTTTTTGTCGAGGTGGGCATTAGTTGTGCTTAAATATACCGTTTGTCTTCCGGCAGTATTATTTTACTGCTTTTGCAGCTCAATGAAGATAGATCCAACCTCCGTAGAGTTCCACAAGTAATAAATACATTGAAACCAATGTTTGACGAGTCGGTATTCAATTTTAAAAAAGTTGACCCCGGTGAACACTTACTCGACATCAACTTTGAAGGGAAAGTTATATCTTTAATAATAAACAAAAGTCCTTTAACTGAGTATCACATATTATTATGTCCTGATTTAAGCTCTGGTTTACCTCAAATAATCACAGGAGAGGCTATCAATTTCTGTAGTGCATTCCTGATGCAATTAAGGGATAGTAACGCTATACGATTTGGTTACAATAGTCCCGGAGCTATGGCATCGGTTAATAATTTACACTTGCATATGGTGTACATCGATTTCGATTTGTACATTGATTTGGCTGTATATCATTACGATTGGTCTTATTCTTTTATTGGTAATTATATCATACTTTATTAGGATTTGGAACTCCTGGCAGAAGACTATATCTACCGTTTAAGCAAACTGATGCCAACTGAAGCCATCTGCTTTCTAATGGAAGCAAATGACAATGAAGAGAAGCGAAGAACTGAATTAAAGCAGTTGAAGGATTTCTTAGAGTGGTTGTGTGTTGCTAACTTGCCGCACAATATTTTTATCACTCCATCACGCGGCCCGGGTAGTCGGCATGACTGTATAAAAGTCTTTATATTTGCAAGAGAACGACATTGTATCATAAAGGATTTGACTACGCTTAACATTGGCTTCTGCGAGCTGACTGGTTACTTACCGGTGGGATGTAAGTCATTCATTATTATTTTCTTCCGCTTAAATACAACTAAACTACTTTCTTAATCTTAGCTGAAGATCTCTTTAATAAATTAACTGAGGACAAGGTTATTTCAAAAATTTTGTCAGAAAATGGTGAAGCCTATAAGAGAATATATAGATATTTTGTGGAGAATTTTAAATCCTCGGATAATTAAAACCAGAACAAATTGTAGTGTAGTAATATTTGTTGTCAATTCAACTTTTTATGAATATTCTCATAAATATATTTTGCTTTATCATATTGCTTTATTTAAAAGTGATCTAAATTACGAAACAAAAGTCGGCGTATATAATTTAAATCGATTTAAAAGTATTTATATTACATCACATATTTGGTAAACGTTTTTATTTAAATTACTGAAAAAGTAAACTCAGAAAATGGTTAATGACAGCCATAATTGTCTAATCGAACTGCTAAACGCATTTACATAAAATATTTCAAATTTGAGAAGTTTTGTAAGATGACATTGACTATTCGTTGATTTAAATAGATCTATTTGACTAATCGATAGATTTGTATCATAATCATGACTATAAAAAATGATTGAGGTTTAATTGAATGTTTAAAAACAGTTAAAACATTCTTTTATTCATAGACTTTATAAAAAATTCACTTAGATTGAAATATCTAGCCATGCTTGACTAAGCATATATACTATATTTCATTTATTATTGTATAATCAACTTCCTTTCCGCCTCCTTGAAACTTTATTAAATTTATCAAATGTGGGAGATTGTCACTTTTTATACTGTTGCGAATGGAGGAAAAAAAAGTCATGTAATGATGAAGGTTGTGACTGAAATGAATATGAAATAAGAAAGAATCAAATATGCACGTCTTGTCTATTATAATACTTACATCATTAAGAGGATATGTCCCAAAAGTTCTTTGGTTTTGTATAAATGATAAACATAAGCACGAGTATGTTTTCTGCATGTCAGACAAGCGCAGTTCGTGGCGATTGGCTCGAAATGATCTTTTAGTCTTTAAAATAATATAAAGGAAATGGTTACAACTGGTATAGCAGTAAAAATCATATGAAATTTACCTTTCATCTTTCAAATCCAGAAACGGAGAGAATTTCTGATTATTGGTGGCAGTAGTATATATTTTAGAGTTTAAATCAAAATCAAAAATTAATGCTCTAAAGTTTATTGCTGCGCAGTAAGCATAGGAAGAGTCAAATATATCGACACCTCGTTGAATAAGTTTTAAAACAGCAAGTGGAGTATAAGCTCCCAGCATCATTATTGGCTTCTTAGCATCTATTTTGCTAATACAGTACTCCATAATCTCTATTAACTTTTCTGAATTAACCTCAGTTGCGCTGAATCCGCAGCGATGAAAGCCTTCGAACAGATAGCCATTGAACGAATACTGATGTGACTTAGTGTGGTTTATGGATTGTTCTCTAGCATATATGCTGTATCCTCCAACAATTGGAGCTGCAAATATATCTTTATTAATTTACAACAAATATTAATTGTTTAGTAATTAACAATTAGTACGATACCAAATAGGGTGGATTTGCTTAAAATTTTCGAATTTCCTTGACGTTCATAGCATTGATTCATAAATTTTACAGTGCGATCAACTGACTTCTGTACTCGCTTATTGGAGCTTTCTAAAGTTGTATCTGAATCACATAATCCTTGATAGATATCAGGTGAAAAGGTTTCCACCATATCCATGTACCTAACACAAAAATGATGTATTTTGTATGTTAATGAATATATTAAATTTTTTCTATTATCACTTCTCGGCAGTGAGTTCTTCTTTCCCCCGTCTAGTAAACAAAGGAACAAAGTCTCTATCGTTTAGACCAATTGGAATGCTCTGACACGGGTCACGTATTGTCAGTATATTGGGATAGTCCTTGAATCCAACATAAGCCGACAGTGTAACTTTATGCAACGATATTGCCTCAACCATATGAACCATTGTGGACAATGACATCTGCAGAATATTGTCATATTTAGTTAGACAATTGAATACATCGCGGCTAAGGTAAGGTATGCTTCCACCCTGAAATTAAACGTGGATTGAGGGTCTCATCGGGAGATAGTAAATAAGTTAACTCACTTTTGTTGTTTGTAAAAGTATGGGTGTCTCAAATTTTTTCCCAGTTTCTGTTTGGAGCAAATATCCAAGACGACCAGATGACTTACTAACGGTTTCTATTACAAAATTCATATTAGAAATCTAAATGAAAAATAAAATAAATTTATGAGAATCAACCCTACAGATTTATATCAGATTTATGGCCTCAGTGTATGACGATGTCAAAATCAGAGATAACCACCATAACCAGAGTTGTCTCTGGTCAGAACGAATCGTTTACGCCGACTTCGAAGAAAAACGCGCAAATATCGGTAAAATTTAGAACTCTCGTCATCCTTCGCCCGGCTCTTCAACTAATTATTTGGCAGTTGCATGTCAATCATTTACTCTAGTTTTTTTACGATAGTTTTTAATCATTTTATACTATGTTCGCACTAGGCCGAAATTACGCAATTTCGTTGCCCAACTCAATTCCGGGTGAAATTGAGCCAATTTATTCAATTTCGACGTACAAAACATTATCAATTGAAATTAAGGTAGTGTTTAAAATTACTTCAATTTCAGATTTTGTTCTAAAATATGTGCTAAATTGGTATTAGTTGGGAATTCTTCTTCTTTTGACTTTTTTTGACATTACTGAAATTAGTTTTTTGTTTTGAAAACTTCCAATATATGAATATGGACGATAGGAAATACAAAGAAAGGAACTTTGCGAAGCGAACATTATTTATGGTGTATAAACTTTGTGTTCATAAAACGCATATATCTGGCGGAGGACGACGAAAGTTAAGGATTTTGCCGATATCTGCACGTTTTTCTTCGAAGTTACCGTCAACGATTCGTTTCGTCTTAAACATACATTTTAAGACCATCAGTTGGAATTTGGTACTTATTTCATAGGGAACGCGTACTTGCGTCAACAACATTCAAAAACTTAGGATTTGAGTGGGGGCGCTTGCATTTTAGGCGTCAGAGGTTTGGTGAATATGGTTAAGCCTTCTGAAGACTTTGATAAATTTTTTCACAAAATTTACTCCGTGATTATTACAAAACAGTTCAAAGTTAAATGGGGAGATAACTGTGTGGAAAGTGGATCATATTTTTGGTCTCTCAAGTTCACGTATAGTGTAAATTATGTAAACAATTTTTTCAATTTCAATTAAGAAAATTCTTTTTTTCAATCCTTTATTGAGACTTTTGCATAGTTACAATGCGATTTTGACAACTTATGAATTTCGTATTCTAAGACTGAAATGTAACATCTAGAATGATTGACGTAGGTTGCAAATGTTCACTGCAGTGTTGCATAGCAAATATTTACACCCTTATTCACAAGTTCACTTTTTCAGAGACGACGTCGTCAAGAACTAGTTTTTTCGGCAATATTTTTTGATTATTATTCACAAGTTCACCTTTTAAGACGACGCCGTCCAAACAAACGTGTTTGTTTACATTTCTAAAGACGACGCCGTCGAGCTCTGAGGAACGATGTGAGATTGATTACTCACAAGTACGACATCATTGACGACGACGTCTAAAAATTGGACGACACCTAGGTAGGTGTCGTCTTCTCATAAAAATGAAATTTTTAAAGCAAAATATTTTATGATATTGCATATTTTCAAAATGTATTTATTATTTACATCTATTTGTTACTAATTACATATTATAATGTTAGTATTAAAATAATTCAATACTTAAAATACAAATTAATGATATTGTCAATTTTACTCATATAATTAATAAAAAGAGAAAGAAAAACAAGATTGCTTTCTTTTAAACGAAAAATGCGTAAATATAGTGGAATTTGTGTTGGTATCACTTTTTTTCAAAATTTCAACAAGAGTGAAAAGTAACAAAAAAATTTCAACAAGAGTAAATGAAACACATGTATTGTGCATGCGCTGGAACAAAATAAGAATAGAGACGACGACGTCTCGAGATTCACCTTTTTAAAAGTGAACTTGTGAATAATAAAATTTTCACTTTGGTGAACCTCGAAGGTGGACGGCGTCGTCTTGAAAAGTGAACTTGTGAATAACGATATTATGTTGCAATATATATATACTAGTGAGTAGTATTAACGGAGTTTTGCTCCTAACTCCATTTTAAACGATAGGAATTTTTTCCTATATAACTAAAATTACTTATATCTACAATGCTAAAACTAAAACTAATCCTCTCATAAAATAACATGAGTAATGAAAAGGGGAATACAATTTATAAATAATAACTTAAATAAATTAAACCATATTTTAAGTATGATATGAAAAGATATTTTAAGTGAAAGCCATAAATTTGTCTTAATTTTTAAACTTAGATAATACGGCAGTATTAAATAGAGTAGTACGGGGAAATAAAGGAAATTATCAGCCTTTGTAATAGTTAATGTGTGTTGATGTGAAAAAATCAGGCATGTAATCGGAAACAGGTTGTTGCGTTGGTATCTCAGCATTAAAAATTCCTATTGGAGGTAGGTAATATAATGTGTCCCATTTTTTATGAACGCTAGATTATGAACGAACCTTTTCTGGAGGGATAGAGCATAGTAAAGTAATGAGGTGATTTGGGCTTTGCTATATATGGATTTGTTAGAAAATCTTTTTGTAAGAGAGATGAAATTATGATTGAGGCAAAGTCTTAATATTTTTCTTTCGAGGTATTTTGCTATAGAGAGTGATATTGTATAGCAGATGGGAAAGGCGTACAGGCTAGTATAACGTATGCTGACTTTGTATAAGAGTAATTTGGACTTTTGGGATAGAGAGTTGGGGTAGAATAGTTAGAGAGCATGTAAAATAGTCTCCTGGTCTTTTTTAAGGTAATACGTGAGTGATCACTAAATTTAAATAGATTATTGAAGTGTATCCCCAGGTATTTCAAGTTGTTAACGAAAGGAATCTCAATGTTGTTAAATTAGATTTTTAAATGTTTGCTTTCCGGCGCAACATTTCTGGTTGTTTTACCGGTTGCGTTTCTGATGAGATTTTCTTACTTTAGTCTTAATATCCCGATTGGAATAGTAATTACTAATGACCTCAAGATAATTTTGAACTTTCTGTGTAGCTAGTAAAGAATAGTTTTTGAACCATTAAATGGGTGGGGAAAATCGTGAATTAGAATGTTGTATAAATGAGAGGCAAGAATTGAGCCTTGCGGAACACCACTATCGATAGATCCTGTAGAAGAAAATACATTACTTATACGAACCTTGAATTTTCTTTGAGAAAAATGGAAAGGATTTTAATTATAAAGGGGTCGAAACCGATCTTTAGTAGTTTAAATAATAATCCTTTATGAGAAGCTCTGTCGAAGGCTTTCTCTATGTCTAGTGACACTGCTACCGTGCATTAGAGTTGTGTAGTTCCGGACATGTATAGTTCCTGGATATGTCTCCGATACCGGAGATGTTTGTAATAGTTCCGACTAAACATGTCCGAGTAGTTTCGACCTCTCCATATTCAATTATAAAAGACCACAATTGAATTGCAGTAGCTGTGTCTGTCTGTCTCTCTCTCGCTTATTGGCATTACCATCATAAGGAGAGAAACAAATAGTTTCCATTTCAGAGTTGAAATATTCAGAAATCAACAAAGCTTTCGTAATTACATTGATATAATTTTTGTTGGTTTATGAGTAGTTGCAAGCGTCTTGCTGATATAGGGCAAATCTAATGATTACCCAAAATGGTGTAGTGATGCACGTGTAACAACGGACGTCAGTTATGAAATTAAACAGTTCCCGAGGTTAAATCGTTCCACGGAACGAAATAGTTCACTAAAAGTAAACATGACCTCGGAACTATTTATTCGGAAAGTTACCGATAGAATTTAATAGTTCCGAACCGAAATATATCCGGAGATGATTATAAATACGAATTAAGACTATTTTTGATTTCATTTTCGAAATCCTTTCAAATCCTTAATTTAAGATTTTCCAAAAAGGTTCTATGTAATGAGATTTTTTATGAACATTATTATAATGTAAATATTTATAACACCTAAAGCAATAAGTTTAATAGGTGAGCGTACACATATAATCAAGACATAAGTAATAATATTCATTTCTTAATTTATTGATAAATTACATATTATAATTTAATATATTTACTATTTATAAAAAATTATTGTTTATAAAAATGTATTACTATAAATAATAAAAAAATATTATAGATAATAGTGTCTTTTAATAAATGCGATATTATTATTTTTAATTTCGGATCCTCTTTTTTTATTGCATATTGTTAAAGATTTAAGGGTTAAAAATAAAAACCTGCACGTATTAAATGCAATATGTTGAATGCGTTAGGTTTTCATAAATGGAATAATTTTCAAGTGCATGGATAAACCGAATTTTTGAAGTGAAGCAATTATTTGAATTTACGCATCTTCTGATAAGTGATCAAGCGCTTCATTGATTTTGAAGTGCTAAAGTGAATTTGAAATAAGAATATATAAAAAATATACCAAAATATATAAAAATATATCAAAAATAATATATAAAAAGAGGATTTTATTACACTTTTTTTCGTAATTACTGAAAACATATTAGAGATACAAAATACAACACAATCAATTTTTTATATACGCATTATACAACACAGAATTTTTTATGTGCTTTAGGAAAACTAAGCAGGCACCTAAATAGAAGGCATCCCACAGTAAGTTTTTTCTTTTTTGCAATTCACATGTTATAAAATATTTAATCAAATAAAACAGAATAAAAATTTGTACCTTGCGCCTAGCAATATAAAACCTAAATTTCGATCCATTACATTCTGCTTGAAAATAATAAAAATAGTTCCGGACATATCCAGAACAAATGTCAAATAAAAAGTTCCGGACATGTGTCCGGAACTAGTTCCGAAGAATAAAGGAATCGTTCCATGTCCGTTCCTTTTACGGAACTATTTAGCCCAACTCTACCGTGCATTGTTTTCGTCTTAAATTTACGAACTAAATTTACTGTTACGTCGTCGTAGAATTTCAGTAGTGCGTGCGTAGTTGAGTGCCCTGATTTGAATTCGAATTGTTGAATTGGAATGTATTCCTTTTCCAGAAAAGCGTTAAGTTTTATTTTGATTACTTTCTCGAAAAAGTTTACCGATATTGGATAACAGAGAGATAGGTCTGCAGTTCGAGATGCAGTGAACGTTTTCCTGTTTCTGAATAGGAATTATATTTGAAATTTTCCAGGAGGATGGAATGTATCCAATATTAAGGCAGTTGTTAAAGAGTATAGTAAGAATGGATAAAACTTGGTTTGTGAATTTTTTTTATGTTGAAATTGTATATAAGATCTGGGCCTGCGGATTTGTTGGAGTTGAGGTTTGCGATAATAGTTTTTAATTCGGCGACGTTTGTAAAATGTGTCAAATCAGAATTGTCAATGCGCAGAGTGCATTGAGACTATTGTTGAAATTATAATTGGAGATATTACAAGTCTGAAAGTAATTGTCAATTATCGAGTTATTTTCTGTCATATTAGCCGTGGTTGGTAGATTAGTTTTGTACAGTGCTCGAAAATAACTCTTATTTTCAAAACTTTTATTTAAAGGTAACCTTTTAACTTTTATTTTTAAAAGTAAAAGTTAAAAGTTTACTTTTAACTTTTACTTTTATTTTTAAAAATAAAAGTTTACTTTTAACTTTTACATTTATTTATAAAAGTAAAAGTTTACTTTTAACTTTTACCTTTATAAATAAAAGTTAAAAGTTGACTTTTAACCTTATTTTAAAAGCTTTTAATAATAGTTATCTAAGACTTTTTCGTAATAAAAGTCTTTTGTTGATGAGGTGGATGGTGGTCAATACGAACTAACATTGAGCTACGATATGATAAAAAGAATGGATCTTAGTTGGTGGTTGGAAGATGTAAATATATGGAAAATATTGAGAAATAGATTTTTTACATACTGGGAAGTGGGCGGGGGCCACTCAATACCGCCAAAGGGGCGTTTCTTACGAAAAAATGACTTCGCGTCAATCGGTAGCAAATGTCGCGGATCGGATATAAAATCAGGTGGGAGGGGGAGTGGCCGCCCCAAAAGGGCGTAGTGAGCGGTTTTTGACAAAAAACTACTTTGCGCTAATCGATAGCAAATATCATGAAAGGTATTTGGGACATTGTGGTACGGGGCGTGGACTCCACAAAAGGGGGCGGATGGGGCTTTTTTCAAGACCCATGTATTAAGTATTTTTGTTATGAATTTTCAAAAGTAAGATGCAGAGAAAGCCTCATACTAAATATAATAATTTCATACAACAAAGGTAATTAAAGATCGTTGGCACTGTCGTAAGCATTCTTCCGAAAACCATACTTCCAGTCTTCAATAAACAAATCGGCCCATATGCACAATAGACTGCATTCCATATAAATGAACTTATGCATCCATCGAAATAGCGGAAAAAATAGACAGAAAAAGACAGAAGAGGTCAGAAAGAATGAGTGACGATCTTTTGAACATTCATAACAAAAATACTTAATACTTTGGTCTTGAAAAATGCCCCTTCCGTCCCTTGTGTGCGTCCACGTCCACCTTATACCGTGTCCTAAGCCCATCTCATGGCCTTCGACATTGATTAGCGCATTGATTAGCTTTTGTGGAGTCCACGCCCCGTACCAGAATGTCCCAAATCCGTATCATGATTTGCTATCGATTAGCGCAAAGTATTTTTTTTGGTAAGAAACGCCCCTTCCTCCCATTTTGTGGAGTCCATTCCCCGTACCACCATGTCATAAATCCGTTTCATGATATTTGCTATCGATTAGCGCAAAGTAGTTTTTTATTAAAAACCGCCCACTACGCCCTTTTGGGGCGGCCACTCCCCCTCTCATCTGATTTTATATCCGTTTCGCGACATTTGCTACCGATTGACGTAGTCATTTTTTCGTAAGAAACGCCCCTTTGGCGGTATTGAGTGGCCCCCGCCCACTTCCCACTACGTAAAAAATTTATTTCTCAATATTTTCTATATATTTGCATCTTCCAACCACCAACTAAGATCCATTCTTTTTATCATATCGTAGCTCAATGTTAGTTCGTAATGACCACCATCTACCTCATCAACAAAAGACTTTTATTACGAAAAAGTCTTAAATAACTCTTATTAAAAAACTTTTAAAATAAAAGTCATTGAATAACTCTTATCGAAAAACTTTTAAAATAAAAGTCATCGAATGACTCTTATCGAAAAACTTTTAAAATAAAAGTCATCGAATAACTTTTATCGAAAAACTTTTAAAATAAAAGTCATGGAATAACACTCATCGAAAAACTTTTAAAATAAAAGTCATCGAGTAACTCTCATCGAAAAATTTTAAAGTAAAAGTCAACGAATAACTTATCGAAAAAGTTTTAAAATAAATGTCATTGAATAACTCTTAATTCATGGCTTTTATTATAAAGGTCATAAAAATTTCGACCTCTGGTTCAAATCGATTTGGAAGGTCCGAAATAATGGATAGTGATTCCGAAATTAGTGTGTTTAACGCATTACATGGGAAGTAAATGCTTCCTAAGAGTAATTCCTTTGGGAAGCCATTTATTAATAAATTTAGTGCGACAAAATAATTTGGAATTTGTAGATCTGGAATTGAAAAACTATTGTATTTGAGGCATTTGATGATTGCGATCTCCACTCCGGTTGACGAGCCGTCATTTAGAAATATGTAGTTTTCTAGGTTAATAGTAGTGGCATTCCTACCACTACTACCAGGATTTTATAATATCTGAGAAACTCTGCAATTCTAGAGGATTCTAGAGGCGTGTAATCTGGTTCATTGAAGCATTTTGCCAGATTTAAAAGTTAGTCTATTAAAGGCGGAATTGAACTTTGAGTTTCGACTTTAGTCTATCGCGAAATACTTTGGAACAGACTTGCAAAGGATTTATTGGGGGATACTACAGAAGTTCCTAAACCAGTAGAGAATATTCTTTTTTCTGCTTCCAATATTCTTTCTTTATTTGCGTTAAACAAATTTTGCTGCTTTTGTACATAGAGTCTGTATGCTGGACAGCCTCTATAGTTGGCAGGGTGCCTTTTGCTGTTGCCATTTATGCAATATGGCTCACCTTGTGGACTAACCATGGCACAGTCGCCCGGTTCCTGATATTGGTCACATTTGACGCAAGCATACTTTTTATTGCAATTTTTTGCAGAATGTCCCCAGAATTGACATCTTTTGCATTGTAAAATATTCCTATGCGCTTTGGGAGGTTCCCATGTTATAGTTTGATTTAGCTAATATTTTACTTTCGTGATGTCTGTGAATCTTGTCCCTGGTACTAGGGTGACCAAAAAAGGCCTGTATCAGAATTATTTTTGACTGAATGGCATTATGAATTTTTTAACCGTGTCAACAATTCCTGAAATTGGGGTTCCAAATCAGCTTTTATGTCTTCTACTCTAGTTTTAAAATACAGTCCTCGCAATATTAAAGATTCTCAGTTCGGGCGGAGTGAATGAGTATGATTCTATTTGATGTTTTTGTAGGAACTCAATCATTTTCATGTGGGTGACCGTATTATCGAGGAAAAGTTTGCTTTTATATTTATTAATGTTAACTATTTTGTAATTAATTTTAAGCACATGTGGATTTAGTTGCCCTACTAAGGCATTAATATGAATATTGAAAATAAAAATTGGCGGACAAAATCTATTTTTTTGTGAAATGTTTGGCTCACCCTTTCCGATATTGCCTGAATTTTTTTTGAGCTGATGTGCTGGGGGCATTTTTTGTGCTTTTTCCTGCTAACAAGAAGAATATATTTGCCCTGTTTGGATCTGATGCCACGTTAAGATTATTAATGTTTAAATTTAAGCTAGATAATATTTTTGAGGTGTCCTTTAATTGTGTGCCAGTAATTGTTCTTTTTCGCCTCTTCTGTTGAATCAGTTGGAAGCCATATCTGTCGTTTTCAAACGACGCCGTATTGTTTATGGATTGAAGGTTCATTAGTTCCTTTGCTAACTGGATAGTTTGCGGCGAGGGTATGGTCCCGAGGTCCATTGGTGAGAATGATGACATACCTTTGTTATTTGTTCTTGTTGTCGAACATATCCCGGCCTGATGATTTGGAAGCGTGTCGCAAAGAATTGCGCTCATCTCCATTGCCAGCGAGGCGCTTCTATTTTGTTGGTTTCTCCCGCGAAGTAAATTTTGTTAATTTTCTGTTGGAGAAAGAAATATTTATTATTAATCTTTTTTTGGTAAAGGGTTTGGTTGAAATTTCACACACTAACAAGAAATTTAATTCATTTTTTTTTGAAAACGGCTTATGTAGTAGAGTTGGGTAACTCCTGCTCCTGCCACTCCAAATGAGTGAAACAAATTTTCGCCACTCCAGGAAATAACTCCGGGGTTGGAAAAAACTCCGACCACTCCGGATTTTTTAATATGTTAACTCCGCAAATAACTCCGACCACTAATATGTCCGGAAAGCATTGCTGAAGCTGTCAAACACTCAAACTCGAATATGTCCGGACACATTAATAGTGTTAGCATGAATCGACGCTACTCTCGCTCGACACGCCGGCGTTTTTATTTCAAATATTTTCCATACATTTTTTTAATAAACTGAGTAGTCGCTGCTTCATTCTCTGCGAGAGAGCATGACAGAATTCAAAAAGCAGAGAAAAAATTCTGACACTTCGTCGAGCGATATTTTGTTGTTGTTTCTTATGCTTATTACGCTTTTTAGCGAGCAAGAAAATCACTGTCGTTCGAGAAACTTGTCAAATGCCGACGAGAGAAAATTTGTTCTCGTATAAATTCAGATATTTGAAAAATAGATTGCAGCTATATTTCTAAGTGGTCTGAGCACAAAAATTGGATATGAAGAAGTAAGTACAAAAGTTTTTTTCCATATACTACTCAAACCGTACCCGGCATAAAAACTTTTAAATACATCTTTATAATCTTGTTAGATCTTTATAATCTTTATAAGCTTGTTAGAACTGTGGACGCATACAATTGCAGCATACATACATAATAAAAATACAAAATACAAAATAAAAATTGATGCTGCCATCTAAATGTAATTTTTAAAATACACTTAAGAGCAAAAATATTTGTTGTATAATTTTAATATTGATTTTTTTCAATTGAATACAATTCAAATGAATTTCCCAGTGCAGAAATTTCCAACAATTCGGCCATATTGTCAGAATCCAAGGATAATCACGATCCTTGTAGTTGTCCGCGAACCATGAATAACATTAAGGTTGACATGGTTTATTGAATCAACTGCCAAAAGGAAGGGCATCCAGCAAGTTATTTAGGATACCCGAAATACAAAGAAAAGCCGGAAGCACGCCAAAAAATTTCTCAAAAGAGAAAGCAACAACATCAATTGTGGCCCATCGAGGAATTAGAGGAATAGACAGGCATCCAAACAAAACAGCAAGTCAAGCAATTTATCTGCTACTCTCTCATGTTTCGTTCATGATTTTTGACGACTCCAGAAGATTGTTTGGAACTGATCTATTTCTTCTACAGAAAGCTAGAGGGATTACCCCAAAAATTATGGCGCACCAAATGACGGAGCAAAATCACTTATCTTGGTTCGACTTGTTTGTGAATTACGTTCACAATAAAGCGACAAACACTATCCTATAATGTTGACTCAATTTAATCAATCGCTAAACGGATCTCATTAAACCTTTTCGTAGAAAAGGTAGGACCCGATCTTCTATTCTTGCAGGAAACCAACCAGGCACTGCAATTTTACTCTGTATCTCTATATCTGGACGCGTTTGCTCTGAGGCAACTGCAATCGCCATAAAAATTATTCCTGTGAATCACTTTTGTTCATTTTTTCTGCGGAAGCTCCAAGGCTAACATAAGCAAATATCTTACAGTTATCCAGCAAATATGAAGTCAACATAAGTGTTTTCTGATTAGAGAGGATTTGATTGCTAGGCATCAACTCTGGCCGACGACAGTAGCACAACAGGAAGTGAAGCAGTGGTAGACTGGCTTCACGAGCACAGCTATAAGCACTCTTTCGTGATTATTTCACAGCCCCAAAAGACGTTTCCCAAAAGACTTTTCGTTTTATTTCAAAGCCCCAAAAGCCCCAAGGACACCTCCATTGTCAGACTTTTTTGGACTCCTCAAATATTTGTTGTATACATCCGGAACTTCGGAACTATTCTCCTGTACTGTGCTTCTAACCGACTCTGACCATCTAACTGTTGAACTAAATGTCCATCTTAATCATTACGTGCTCTCTGAGCATAGAACGGATAATCGGAATTTAATTTAGCACAAAATTAACTGACCACTTCTCCAGAAGATTTCAGAGAGCTTCATAAGTGTGAGCTTCACCCATAAACTGTAATCTCTCCAACCCTCAAATCGATGAAGTGATATCAAACATTGAATGGGCAGTCAATAACGCAGTTGGACTGCAGAAGGTACCTTTGAACACCAAGGTTAGATTTAATGTGCTCCCAAGAAACACTCAGGCAATTCAAGCGCACGGACAATGACTTGGAAAAAACCTCCAGCGCATTTTTCATCGCACACTTAACCGTACAAATATACAATACGCGATGGTCCAGTCAGAATTGCATTGTACCGATGTCATAATAAATCCGGGCCCTGACGTCCTCCATCAGAATGGATGTATAGTTGGGACGAAATTTCTTCTTCCGGACGTCACCACCGATGGAAGTACTGATTTCTCTCAGAATGAGTTAAAGGCCAGAGCTTTTGCAGAATATTTCGAAGAAAATTTCAAAGATGAGCCACCGGCGTCATTCAGAGTTCATGATTGCAATTGAAAATATAATAATTGAAATCGATAAAATTGGTCCAAACCAGTCAACGTTTCCAGAAGGGTATTCAACAATTTTTCCGTAAAATTGTGAACTATACACAAATCCCAACGAATTCAAACAACTTACTGAGAGCTCGAATTCCGAGAAATCAAGAGGAAGGGACAACATTTACAACAAAATATTTCATAAACTTTCAAGGAGGTTTTTCATATTTCTAGCAGTAACTTTTAACAACTATCTGAACAATTGCTATTTTCCCTCAATCCTGAAAGCAATCATAAATCATACCATGTTAAAAAAAAACTAAACGAACTTATATATCAGATTATCGTCCTATCTACGTCATCTCTTCTGTGAGCACTGTTGCTCGTCTGCTTGATATTCTGAAGACATTTGACCCCGTTTTGATGAAAGGTCTTATTTACAAAACGGATTTAATGGGATTCCTTCTCCCCTTACTAAAATTAATTACGACCTTCCTCAGCAACAAAACTTTCTTCGTTCAAGTTGTAAAGGTCAAATCTACAATGAACCCAATTGCTGCTGGTGTTCCACAGGGTTCTAGGCTCGAATCATTACTGTTTAATATACATACATCCGATCAGCCCCTCAATGAAAACCGAACGAAAACTATACTCTATGTTGACGATTCAATAACCTTCGCCACTTCCATCTCGCCAGAAATAATAACGAGAAGAGTAGAGCAGCACACCCACCGCCCCTTGTCCTACCGACTATCGGAATTGGGGACTAAAAATAAATGATTCTACACCTTTTTCAGTTGTAGTTCAGAAATTTTCATTTGTAGTTCAGAAATTCCATTTGTAGTTCAGAAATTTTCATTTGTAGTTCAGAAATTCAATTTGTAGTTCAGAATTTTTCAGTTGTAGTTCAGAAATTTTCAGTTGTACAGAAATTTTCATTTGTAGTTCAGAAAGTGTCTTTTTTATATAATTAAAAGAAAAATTGCAATTGTGGAAGTATATGAATAATGCATATTTTTTTTAAAAATGGTATATTGTATGTATGTTAAAAATTGCTACTAATTACTACATACATAATATTGTATGTAATAAATAATAAAATAAAATAATAATTATTGTTGTAATAAATAATACAATAACTATGTGAGTATAATATACGTATAAGTTATACCTTATAGTTTACATGCAATTTATATATGCAATAGAAAAATATTCACTAAGCAGTGTAAGAGGGTGAATACTCGTATGTATGTAGTAACTTTGGAAAAAAATCAAAATAAATAATAAAATTTTTATGAATTAACGTGTGTAAAATTGATTCTTTGTTTTTAAAATGCAGCTTAGTGATAACTGTAGTATTTGCTTAATAACCCTTTTGCGAAAAGAAGTATGCAGGGTTAATTGCAACCATTTATTTCATTTAAATTGTCTAGCATTAATATCCTCCGGAAGCGACCCATTATGTCCCATTTGCAGACGATCTATTACTGGTAAGTCTGTTAGGCTATTATATTATACTAAATATGTAGTGTGGCATTTGTGTGCATTTATTTTGCTTTCGCTAATTTGGATCTGTTTTTTTAAGGGAAAGAAATCATTAACAGAAAAGTATATAAAGTTCATACCCCGCGAGATCGCAGAAGAATAGTGGAAGCCGCAAACAAGGGCGAAGATTGGGTAGCGCTCGCCGCGTCTTTAGGGGTCCCATATATAACTGCGTACGCATGGGTGGCTCAAGGGCGTTCCGATTTTGAAAAGAAGGGCGGAAAAATGAAAATATTATCCGAAGCAGAGGTGGACCAAATTATCAGGTGGGTGGAGAGTGACTGTAGCATTTCACTGAAAATGATAGCGACGCGTTTGAAATTGCAATTTGCAAAAGTTATTGCTGTTTCAGTCATTCTGCATTGGAATCTGCTGTGGCTCTACACTCAACCGATCGAGCAAAAGTCTTGCATCTTGGACCATATTCCCCAATGCTCAATCCCATTGAGATAACATGGTCCAAGATCAAGACTATTGCTAAGCCGGAGATAAATATTCCGCAGACGGTTGGCACAGGGCTGATGGAACAGCGTTTGACCTACTTAGAAGGTGTCATAGACAGAAGCATTTCAAGAATAACAAATGGAGATCTGAGCTCATCTGCTTTATAAATTCATGCACTCAAGGGCGTAAGAGTAGGAGGGATTTGCTAGACGTTGCAGGCAGCTGAAATTAACTCTTCCTGATATTAACATGATTAATATTACCGGATCTATCAAATACTTGAGGATGTTATTCTCGGAGAGATTCACATTAAACTTGCACGCCAAACACACGCTGGTAAAAGTGAACTACGCCCTACAAGTAGTAAATCCACTGCTAAGAAAATGCAGCGGACTCACTAAAAACACGGAAATGCTTAGACAGCTAATCAGGCCGATCATCACCTATGGTTTTCCGTCTTGGTTTACAATATCACCCACCGTCATGCAAAAAAATCTGTGCTTTCGAAAGAAGGATTCTTCGTTCCTGCATCAGGCTATGGCGCGACCTATTCACCCACGATTTCCATAGTGACTTAAACCTACATCTACCTTCAAGCCTACATCTGTCCAATTAGCAATTATCTACTAAGCCAAGCAAAAAGTATTCTACAAAAGCTTGAGCAACACGAAGATGGGACCCTTAAGTCAATTCCTTATCAAGATATGTATCCATCACACAAATACCTTTACACCTCAATTTTAATAAATACTACTTTTGAAAATGAAGGGGAGGTTCTAATTTTTCGTTAAATATATCCTATAATTAAAAAATTGACTTAACCTATTTATATATATTGTTATTGATTTATGTTAATATTTAATTTCTCGTTTATCTTGAGTTGGGTCTCTATATCATGTACGAACTATTTTATGTTAATTTTAAGCAATGATTTTTAAACAATTGGACTTATATTTACATGATCGTGATAGTACCAATTTTTTGGTCGTTTTTTATCGATTTAGTTCTTCCTTTCTAACCCTAACAAACATAAAAGAAATTCCCCGCTATATCTTGCGGGTCGGGTTGGAGCCCATCGAAAGTTAACCGAAATTGAACCGCTAGTAAGCTTATATAAATTTCAATAATTTAAGTTAAAAGACATTTTATCGAAATGTTTTTGAAATAAACTAAATCCTAACATGCCTTTAATACCTTTCAATACCTTTTGGCCCTCAAATTAATTTTTTTCTAAATAAAGTGTGCGGTTAGTTCACGCCGTTATCTTAAAATAACATTTCAGCTTTAATACAAAATTTCCTTCGTGCAGATCGGTGATTTATTTATGGAGAAAAACCAGTTTCAAATTTACAACGAACTACCTTTTGCAATTAGTTGTTCGTACACTTTTTGAAGAAAATTCACCTGCGGCGCTATTTTAAAGCAGAAAAATGTTTAAGAAAAATCGTTTAAGAAAAAAACAAAAAATTTTTTGTTAAAATAAACGTTTATAATTTATAAGAGTCAATATTGCATACTTTATAAAGTCGTACTATTACAAGAATGCATAATAACAAAATTCAAAAGTAGTGCTTCAAACTTACATAAAAAGTTTTCTCCATAAATAAACCACCGATATACATGAAAGAGGTTTTGCATGAAAGCTTATATAATATAGTTTTTTATTTTAAGCACAACTGAATGCACTGACACATTTTATTTAGATAATATACAATATAATAAATTTTACTTAAATAATTTACAGATTTTATTTCATTTGGAATACAAATTATTTAACAAGAGGATAAGTACTAAAGTGTTGAAATATCGTTTATTTCGAAAACTATTAAAATTTCGATGAAATGTCTTTCTAGCGGCACTAAATTCACCAGAATAGCTTTCGTAGTTTAAGAGATCAATAATTATTTCTTAAATTTTAAAAGTCATCAGCCCAGCCCCCAAACGATTGCGGGAATTTCTTTTATGTTTTTTAGGGTCAGGAAGACAGCACAACAACAACAAAAAACAAAAATAAGGGAGCTAGTACGATTCTGTACATATGTTCGAACAACTGTATATATGCGATTTAATAAATTAAAAAAATAAATAAAAAGGATTGCTGTTTATTCAAATCTGGCTATTGAAGTGAAAACATCGTCGGATTATAAAGTACATTATTTAAGTCGTGAAAAGAAGGAAATACTGTACTGTTTGAGAGTTCATATCGATAAAAGAGATTGCGACCTCGATGTTGGATTAAGAGATATAGCTAGGTGTAGAAGTTTGGCTGTTGTCTGTTCGACTTTTAAATTCTTACATGATCTGAGTTCAGACCGGTGTGAGCCAGGTTGGTTTCTATCTTCTATCTTATTATATATTTTAGTACTAAGGGACCAAATATATGAATTATAAGTACAAACAAAGTCATACTAAAAGCAACAGCAAATTTAAGTGTTTTATTGAATTATTCCCAATCCCGTCATCGAACCTGAAATATTCACAAGAGTTTTCCAATATCGTAACACTGTTTTATATATTATAGGCGTCGAAATAAAAAATAATAATTTCTATGTTCAATGAATTCAAACAAATTGTGTATTGTTTTCTACCTGTAACCTGGCGTAGAAACGATACCAATGCAATAACGCAAATGCGAGTCACTTTGGTGAGGCCGCAAATGTCTTGATATCCTTATACCTAATTCCCAAGAGTTCAGCATTTTGTGAATGGACGCAAAAATTGCGAATGCACTAGTGCAAATGCCGTACCTCATTATCACGAGTTCAGACTACGGTTTTTAACAAGCAGAGCTAAAGAGACGGGACACTCCTCACTAAAACACAACCATTAGTTCCATACAATTTGGCGCATTTATGTCAAAAGCCTTAGAAATAAGGATTTTGGAAGAGGGGGCATTTTGATTTAATTCGACAATGCTTTGGTGAATATGGTTGAATCTACTGAAAAGTCTTGTGTATTTTTTAAACATTTTTACTTATTGGGTTTTTACTTATTGGTAAAATTGGATCTACCTCAACGTAATTTTTTATTTATTAAATTATTGCAAAAAATCTAATTTTATCGTTCAATGCATCAGTGCTTTTCACCTAGAACGATCACCTAGAAAGTATACCTCTTTAAAAAAAGGAAGTGGCGGTGACTTTATTAGAAATATGTATCTGACTTCGTGGAGTGCGGATTTTATGTGCCGAAAGTGTGCGCCGAAATTTTTTTTGAGGGCTTCAATACATGGAAAAGCTGCTGACTGCGAGCGACAAGAAGCACCTAACTATTGAACACATAGGTGTACTCGGCAGCTGGCCGAAAAAGCAAAATTTAAATACCAAATGTTAGGCAAAATGTAAACAAAAATAAAGAATGGCCAAAGCTAACGGTAAGCAGCAAAATTTGAAATGTTCAATTGAGCAGAAGAATTAATTTTTCCCCGTTTCCCATTAGAGCCAACGTAATTTTGATAGCTGTCATGTCGAAAGTAGCAGTGACCATTTCGAAGTGTTTGTGCTGTCAAAAGTACCTTGTGTCTTATCTTTATAACTTGGGTTCGAATTCCAATTCAACAATTATCTCTATTATCTAAATGTTCAATTTTATTTCATTCAGAATAGCCAATTTAACAAAGTTAAAAATTTAACGCTGAAGCAGTTTAGAACGCAATACATGCATATTTTTAGCAATTATACATTTTTTTACATGACTTTTAATAAACTGAAAATTAGAGCTCGTAATATATAAAATTATACAACGCTTTACGGTGGGTTATTCAATTTCAACATGATTTTTTTAATATATCATTTGAAATATTTTAAAAATTATCAAATTATTTCGCTTTTTAAAGTAATCGATTTTTAAAGTAAGCGGTTCTTTTTGTTTTTGTCACGCGTATACGCATATTATCGACATTACAAGAAGAAAGACCTTCGTTGCTTAGGTATGTTATCCAAACCTGGAAACATTATAAAAAATATTATTCAAATATTAAAAGATAAAAATTGGCATGAGCGATATTACAACGTAAATTTTTGTATGATATGACTTTTTTATAGTAGTAAGTTTATCGCTTGTTTTTGCCCCTTCTCTTGCAAACTAATAATAAAATCCAAGCTCGGAAATCGAGCTCCGAGTGCAGCACACTCCGCCATCAATTATGCTTTCATTGTGTCCTCTCACTCGCATCATCTCCGCAATTTTGTTTCTCCAATTTTCTCCAATTTCTTTTCACCTTAGTGGTGCCTGTGTTTGTTCGGGCAAAATCGGTTTGATCTGACGATAACCGACCACTAAACACAGAGGCAGTGTGAAGCAATTAAACTCCCGTGAAGTGCTCTCAATTTTTTGTCCAGCCAAATTAATTACACACAAATTTCTCCGAAATGGTGATAAAAATTGTGAACGTCGTGTGCTTTTGGTCGGAGCAGCCGATGTTGCATAATTTCATACTTTGGGTTTGTGATACTGGTAGGTAGCAGAAACAAGGTTAAGAAGAGTATCTGGGACTACGTTTTCAATAGACAAAAAGAGGAAGGATTACAAATTATGCTTTGTATATAATTGCAGTACTGCTTTAATGGGTAGACGACTTTATTATTATGCTTTTCTTGTAATTAAGCTCTGATTTTATTTTTTTATGGATATGGATAATGTTAAAATATATTTTGCAAAATTCTAAGGAATAGAAATTTGGAATAAAATTTCAAGGAATAGAAATTTGGAAATTTCCTATCATATATTTGCATTTACATGATCCGTGGTAAAAACAGGTTTTTTAGTGTCCTTTAAATATGCAACTTATAAAATGTGAATTTTTCCTTTAAAAACTGCAGTGCATATACAATGCATATATAACTTTGTAACGAAGTTTTTCTTGCCTTGCCTGGGTATTACTCGCCGGTGCCAGGATTCTACTTATTTTTATCAAAATATAACAAAACACCGTGTCTTTTATTCTCTTATTTTATTTATTTATTTATTCCTAGTTTTACATGTGTATTTGTTTCTTGTTGTATATATATATATATATATATATATATATATATATATATATATATATATATATATATATATATATATATATATATATATATATATATATATATATATATATATATATATATATATATATATATATATATATATATATATATATATATATATATATATATATATATATATATATATATATATATATATATATATATATATATATATATATATATATATATATATATATATATATATATATATATATATATATATATATATATATATATATATATATATATATATATATATATATATATATATATATATATATATATATATATATATATATATATATATATATATATATATATATATATATATATATATATATATATATATATATATATATATATATATATATATATATATATATATATATATATATATATATATATATATATATATATATATATATATATATATATATATATATATATATATATATATATATATATATATATATATATATATATATATATATATATATATATATATATATATATATATATATATATATATATATATATATATATATATATATATATATATATATATATATATATATATATATATATATATATATATATATATATATATATATATATATATATATATATATATATATATATATATATATATATATATATATATATATATATATATATATATATATATATATATATATATATATATATATATATATATATAATATATATATATATATATATATATATATATATATATATATATATATATATATATATATATATATATATATATATATATATATATATATATATATATATATATATATATATATATATATATATATATATATATATATATATATATATATATATATATATATATATATATATATATATATATATATATATATATATATATATATATATATATATATATATATATATATATATATATATATATATATATATATATATATATATATATATATATATATATATATATATATATATATATATATATATATATATATATATATATATATATATATATATATATATATATATATATATATATATATATATATATATATATATATATATATATATATATATATATATATATATATATATATATATATATATATATATATATATATATATATATATATATATATATATATATATATATATATATATATATATATATATATATGCACTTAACAGAGCAGGAAGAAGCAGCTGTAAAAGTCACGAAAAATCGTAAGCAAAGCGTGGATGAATTCCTTAATGAAGAACTGGAAAAAATTTGACACTCTGGAAGGACCGTGTAATATCGCCTCACATAAAATAATAATGAAGGACGACAGACCAATGAAGCAGAGGTATTATCCCAAAAATCCAGCAATGCATTCGATAATAAACGAAGAAGTAAAGGATTTATTGGAAAAGGGCCACATCGAACCATCGAAAAGTCCTTACAGTAAAGATTGTTCTAGTAAAGAGGAAAAATGGAAAGTGGCAATGGAAAGTGGAAATGAAAGATGCATATCCCCTACCGAGGATTCAACACTATCTAGGCCGTTTACGTGATGCAAAATACATAAGCAGCCTTGATCTCAAGAAAGGTTACCGGCAAATACCCATGAGTCCAAAGAGTAAGCAGTATACAGCATTTACAGTGCCAGGAAGAAGTTTATTTCAATGGTGCGTAATGCCGTTTGGCTTGCATTCAGCACCCGCGACATTTCAAAGAGCTTAATACAGGATAATTGGACCGGAGATGGAACCACATGCCTTCGCTTACCTCGACGATATCATCGTGATTGGGAAAACATGGGAAGAACATATGGTTAACTTAAGGGGAGTGTTTCGACGTCTACGGGTGGCAAATTTAATGATCAATAAAGAAAAATTCGTGTTTTTCAAGGAAGATTTGAAATACCTAGGACACGTCGTCAGTCGGCAAGGGATCCGTACCGATCCAGATAATGTGGCAGCTATTAAGGAGCTGACACCACCAACTGACGTGAGAGGAGTTCGCAGATTTCTTGGAGTTGCATCCTGGTATCGACGTTTTGTACCCGATTTTGCAGAATTAACCGCCCCACTTACCAGCATGCTTAACAAAGGTAAACGATGGAGCTGGAGTGACGAACAACAACACGCATTCGACACCTTGAAGCAGAAACTCACGGAAGGACCGGTGCTGGCTTGCCCAGATTTCTCGAAAACATTTACGCTACAAATAGGCCCGAGTCATTATGGATTAGTCGCTGTACTTACGCAAGATGATGAGGAAGGAGGGAAAGTCATTGCCAACGCGAGCCGGCGATTTAATCAAGCTGAGCGAGACAATTCGACGACGGAGAAAGAGTGCCTTGCAATCATACGGGGAATTAGGAAGATGGGGCTAGAGGCTTCTAGGCGTACCTAGAAGGTTATAGATTCTGCGTCATTACAGACCATCTCTCACTGAAGTGGTTGAACTCTTTGGAAAACCCTTCAGGACGAATTGCAAGATGGGCACTGGAACTACAACAATACAAATTTGACGTGAAGTATCGGAAAGGAAAATGGAACGTTGTTGCAGATACACTCTCACAACAGCCGTTGGAGAGTTTCAACAAGGTTTCGACGAGCGAGGAAAAGTGTAACTGGATTACAACTAAAATGACAGAAGTTAAGAAAAATCCAGAAAAATTTCCTGACCACATCATTGAAAACGGGCAACTATATCGGCATATCCCTGGACAGTCAAACGACGAAGATTGCGCGGCATGGAAACTTTGTGTTCCAAATTATCTAAAGAAACGAGTCCTTGAGGAAAACCATGATGCTCCAAGTGCAGGCCACCCAGGAATTAGGAAGACGATGTCGAGAATAACCAATCTATACTACTGGCCAGGTATGTTTAGGGATATAAGGAAGCATGTACGCTGTTGCGAATCGTGTCAGAGATACAAACCAGTGCAGGACAAGGTAGCTGGAAAGATGCTTACACAGTTACCTCAGGAACCATGGTCTATCGTATGTGCAGACTTCATCGGACCCTTACCATGGTCGAAACACGTAAACGCAATGATTTTAGTCTTCTTCGATAAATCTTCAAAATGGACAGAAATAGTACCACTACGACAAGCAACTATGACAAGCCTGAAGAAGGCTTTCAGAGAGAGAATACTGGCGAGATATGGAGTACCGAAAGTGCTCATCACAGACAACGGCGTTCAGTTCAGCAGCAGGCCGTTTCAGCGATTTCTCCAGGATCTCGGGATCAGTCATCAATTCACAGCTCCATACACACCGCAAGAGAACCCAACGGAAAGAGCGAACAGGAATGTTAAAAGAATTTTAGCCCAGGTAACCAACAACAAGCAAACACAGTGGGACGAATTCATCCCAGAAATTTCATTGGCCATCAATACCATGACATCAGAATCAACCGGGTTCAGTCCAGCTTTCCTCACCCAGGGACGAGAACCGCGATTACCAAGAACACTTTTCGACGAAGTTACCACAGGCACAGGAACCGCTCCACAGAGTCCCGAGTACAAAGGGAATCGTTTACAAGAGATTTTTCACATCGTTCGAAGAAATCTGGAGAGAGCAGCAAAGGATCAAGGTCTAAACTACAATTTACGGCGACGGCAGTGGAATCCAGCAGTAGGAACACTGATGCTAGTAAAAACGCACCCTTTATCAAAAGCAGCAGAGAAATTCACAGCAAAGTTGGTTCCGAAGTATGAAGCTATAACCAGAAGGAACAAAAAGAGTAAAGTAAATTTACAACAACAACATCTGAAATGCAGATATTTAGAAATTGGACTTTGACCATATACCAAATCATGGACAACAACAACATCTGAAATGCAGATGTTTACAAATTGAACATTGAACATATACAAAATCATGTACAACAACACAATCTGAAATGCAGATGTTTAGAAATTGAACATTGAACATGTACAAAATAACAACAACAAGCAACAAAGGGAAGAATTTAAGTTCAGAATTTACGAAACAATTACCAAGCAATCATGGACAAAAACAACATCTGAAATGTAGATGTTTTGAAAGTTGGACTTTGAACATATAATATATATATATATATATATATATATATATATATATATATATATATATATATATATATATATATATATATATATATATATATATATATATATATATATATATATATATATATATATATATATATATATATATATATATATATATATATATATATATATATATATATATATATATATATATATATATATATATATATATATATATATATATATATATATATATATATATATATATATATATATATATATATATATATATATATATATATATATATATATATATATATATATATATATATATATATATATATATATATATATATATATATATATATATATATATATATATATATATATATATATATATATATATATATATATAATATATATATATATATATATATATATATATATATATATATATATATATATATATATATATATATATATATATATATATATATATATATATATATATATATATATATATATATATATATATATATATATATATATAACCTAATATTGGCCACTCGGCCAATATTATTTCTACGACGATTTAATTTTCTACCATGTAAGTAAATTCAGGATCTAATATAATATTAGCCGACACATAAGAATACTGGGCCAATATTATTTCTACGACGATTTAATTTTCTACCGTGTAAGTAAATTCAGAATCTAATATAATATTAGCCGACACATAAGAGCACTCGGCCAATATTATTTCTACGACGATGTAATTTTACGACGAGAAAGTGCAACTCACCTGAAGCAGGGTTTTCCAAAGAGAACCTTTGTAACCTGTGTTCCTCTTTTATAGCCAATTTTCATGCTTGAGTCCTTATTTACTTATTTAAGTTACCGTTCATGTTTCTTTTGTATAGTGTAGTTGTTGCTAACGGCTTTCTTAAGAACAATTGTTCAGTGTGGTTGTTACTTTTGTTTCGCGTATTATATGTTCAAAGTCCAACTTTCAGAACATCTACATTTCAGATGTTGTTGTCCATGACGACGAGAAAGTGCAACTCACCTGAAGCAGGATTTTCCAAAGAGAACTTTTGTAACCTGTGTCCCTCTCTTATAGCAAATTTTCATGCTTGATTCCTTATTTACTTATTTAAGTTACCGTTACCGTTACCGTTACCGTTACCGTTACCGTTTGGCTTGCATTCAGCACCCGCGACATTTCAAAGAGCTTAATACAGGATAATTGGACCGGAGATGGAACCACATGCCTTCGCTTACCTCGACGATATCATCGTGATTGGGAAAACATGGGAAGAACATATGGTTAACTTAAGGGGAGTGTTTCGACGTCTACGGGCGGCAAATTTAATGATCAATAAAGAAAAATTCGTGTTTTTCAAGGAAGATTTAAAATACCTAGGACACGTCGTCAGTCGGTAAGGGATCCGTACCGATCCAGATAATGTGGCAGCTATTAAGGAGCTGACACCACCAACTGACGTGAGAGGAGTTCGCAGATTTCTTGGAGTTGCATCCTGGTATCGACGTTTTGTACCCGATTTTGCAGAATTAACCGCCCCACTTACCAGCATGCTTAACAAAGGTAAACGATGGAGCTGGAGTGACGAACAACAACACGCATTCGACACCTTGAAGCAGAAACTCACGGAAGGACCGGTGCTGGCTTGCCCAGATTTCTCGAAAACATTTACGCTACAAATAGGCCCGAGTCATTATGGATTAGTCGCTGTACTTACGCAAGATGATGAGGAAGGAGGGAAAGTCATTGCCAACGCGAGCCGGCGATTTAATCAAGCTGAGCGAAACAATTCGACGACGGAGAAAGAGTGCCTTGCAATCATACGGGGAATTAGGAAGATGGGGCTAGAGGCTTCTAGGCGTACCTAGAAGGTTATAGATTCTGCGTCATTACAGACCATCTCTCACTGAAGTGGTTGAACTCTTTGGAAAACCCTTCAGGACGAATTGCAAGATGGGCACTGGAACTACAACAATACAAATTTGACGTGAAGTATCGGAAAGGAAAATGGAACGTTGTTGCAGATACACTCTCACAACAGCCGTTGGAGAGTTTCAACAAGGTTTCGACGAGCGAGGAAAAGTGTAACTGGATTACAACTAAAATGACAGAAGTTAAGAAAAATCCAGAAAAATTTCCTGACTACATCATTGAAAACGGGCAACTATATCGGCATATCCCTGGACAGTCAAACGACGACGATTGCGCGGCATGGAAACTTTGTGTTCCAAATTATCTAAAGAAACGAGTCCTTGAGGAAAACCATGATGCTCCAAGTGCAGGCCACCCAGGAATTAGGAAGACGATGTCGAGAATAACCAATCTATACTACTGGCCAGGTATGTTTAGGGATATAAGGAAGCATGTACGCTGTTGCGAATCGTGTCAGAGATACAAACCAGTGCAGGACAAGGTAGCTGGAAAGATGCTTACACAGTTACCTCAGGAACCATGGTCTATCGTATGTGCAGACTTCATCGGACCCTTACCATGGTCGAAACACGTAAACGCAATGATTTTAGTCTTCTTCGATAAATCTTCAAAATGGACAGAAATAGTACCACTACGACAAGCAACTATGACAAGCCTGAAGAAGGCTTTCAGAGAGAGAATACTGGCGAGATATGGAGTACCGAAAGTGCTCATCACAGACAACGGCGTTCAGTTCAGCAGCAGGCCGTTTCAGCGATTTCTCCAGGATCTCGGGATCAGTCATCAATTCACAGCTCCATACACACCGCAAGAGAACCCAACGGAAAGAGCGAACAGGAATGTTAAAAGAATTTTAGCCCAGGTAACCAACAACAAGCAAACACAGTGGGACGAATTCATCCCAGAAATTTCATTGGCCATCAATACCATGACATCAGAATCAACCGGGTTCAGTCCAGCTTTCCTCACCCAGGGACGAGAACCGCGATTACCAAGAACACTTTTCGACGAAGTTACCACAGGCACAGGAACCGCTCCACAGAGTCCCGAGTACAAAGGGAATCGTTTACAAGAGATTTTTCACATCGTTCGAAGAAATCTGGAGAGAGCAGCAAAGGATCAAGGTCTAAACTACAATTTACGGCGACGGCAGTGGAATCCAGCAGTAGGAACACTGATGCTAGTAAAAACGCACCCTTTATCAAAAGCAGCAGAGAAATTCACAGCAAAGTTGGTTCCGAAGTATGAAGCTATAACCAGAAGGAACAAAAAGAGTAAAGTAAATTTACAACAACAACATCTGAAATGCAGATATTTAGAAATTGGACTTTGACCATATACAAAATCATGGACAACAACAACATCTGAAATGCAGATGTTTACAAATTGAACATTGAACATATACAAAATCATGTACAACAACACAATCTGAAATGCAGATGTTTAGAAATTGAACATTGAACATGTACAAAATAACAACAACAAGCAACAAAGGGAAGAATTTAAGTTCAGAATTTACGAAACAATTACCAAGCAATCATGGACAAAAACAACATCTGAAATGTAGATGTTTTGAAAGTTGGACTTTGAACATATAATATATATATATATATATATATATATATATATATATATATATATATATATATATATATATATATATATATATATATATATATATATATATATATATATATATATATATATATATATATATATATATATATATATATATATATATATATATATATATATATATATATATATATATATATATATATATATATATATATATATATATATATATATATATATATATATATATATATATATATATATATATATATATATATATATATATATATATATATATATATATATATATATATATATATATATATATATATATATATATATATATATATATATATATATATATATATATATATATATATATATATATATATATATATATATATATATATATATATATATATATATATATATATATATATATATATATATATATATATATATATATATATATATATATATATATATATATATATATAACCTAATATTGGCCACTCGGCCAATATTATTTCTACGACGATTTAATTTTCTACCATGTAAGTAAATTCAGGATCTAATATAATATTAGCCGACACATAAGAATACTGGGCCAATATTATTTCTACGACGATTTAATTTTCTACCGTGTAAGTAAATTCAGAATCTAATATAATATTAGCCGACACATAAGAGCACTCGGCCAATATTATTTCTACGACGATGTAATTTTACGACGAGAAAGTGCAACTCACCTGAAGCAGGGTTTTCCAAAGAGAACCTTTGTAACCTGTGTTCCTCTTTTATAGCCAATTTTCATGCTTGAGTCCTTATTTACTTATTTAAGTTACCGTTCATGTTTCTTTTGTATAGTGTAGTTGTTGCTAACGGCTTTCTTAAGAACAATTGTTCAGTGTGGTTGTTACTTTTGTTTCGCGTATTATATGTTCAAAGTCCAACTTTCAGAACATCTACATTTCAGATGTTGTTGTCCATGACGACGAGAAAGTGCAACTCACCTGAAGCAGGATTTTCCAAAGAGAACTTTTGTAACCTGTGTCCCTCTCTTACAGCAAATTTTCATGCTTGATTCCTTATTTACTTATTTAAGTTACCGTTCATGTTTCTTTTGTATAGTGTATTTTTTGTTGACGGCTTTCTTAAGAACAATTGTTCAGTGTGGTTGTTACTTTTGTTTCGCGTATTATATGTTCAAAGTCCAACTTTCAGAACATCTACATTTCAGATGTTGTTGTCCATGACGACGAAAAAGTGCAACTCACCTGAAGCAGGATTTTCCAAAGAGAACTTTTGTAACCTGTGTCCCTCTCTTACAGCAAATTTTCATGCTTGATTCCTTATTTACTTATTTAAGTTACCGTTCATGTTTCTTTTGTATAGTGTATTTTTTGTTGACGGCTTTCTTAAGAACAATTGTTCAGTGTGGTTGTTACTTTTGTTTCGCGAATTATATGTTCAAAGTCCAACTTTCAAAACATCTACATTTCAGATGTTGTTTTTGTCCATGATTGCTTGGTAATTGTTTCGTAAATTCTGAACTTAAATTCTTCCCTTTGTTGCTTGTTGTTGTTATTTTGTACATGTTCAATGTTCAATTTCTAAACATCTGCATTTCAGATTGTGTTGTTGTACATGATTTTGTATATGTTCAATGTTCAATTTGTAAACATCTGCATTTCAGATGTTGTTGTTGTCCATGATTTTGTATATGGTCAAACTCCAATTTCTAAATATCTGCATTTCAGATGTTGTTGTTGTAAATTTATTTTACTCTTTTTGTTCCTTCTGGTTATAGCTTCATACTTCGGAACCAACTTTGCTGTGAATTTCTCTGCTGCTTTTGATAAAGGGTGCGTTTTTACTAGCATCAGTGTTCCTACTGCTGGATTCCACTGCCGTCGCCGTAAATTTTAGTTTAGACCTTGATCCTTTGCTGCTCTCTCCAGATTTCTTCGAACGATGTGAAAAATCTCTTGTAAACGATTCCCTTTGTACTCGGGACTCTGTGGAGCGGTTCCTGTGCCTGTGGTAACTTCGTCGAAAAGTGTTCTTGGTAATCGCGGTTCTCGTCCCTGGGTGAGGAAAGCTGGACTGAACCCGGTTGATTCTGATGTCATGGTATTGATGGCCAATGAAATTTCTGGGATGAATTCGTCCCACTGTGTTTGCTTGTTGTTGGTTAGCTGGGCTAAAATTCTTTTAACATTCCTGTTCGCTCTTTCCGTTGGGTTCTCTTGCGGTGTGTATGGAGCTGTGAATTGATGACTGATCCCGAGATCCTGGAGAAATCGCTGAAACGGCCTGCTGCTGAACTGAATGCCGTTGTCTGTGATGAGCACTTTCGGTACTCCATATCTCGCCAGTATTCTCTCTCTGAAAGCCTTCTTCAGGCTTGTCATAGTTGCTTGTCGTAGTGGTACTATTTCTGTCCATTTTGAAGATTTATCGAAGAAGACTAAAATCATTGCGTTTACGTGTTTCGACCATGGTAAGGGCCCGATGAAGTCTGCACATACGATAGACCATGGTTCCTGAGGTAACTGTGTATGCATCTTTCCAGCTACCTTGTCCTGCACTGGTTTGTATCTCTGACACGATTCGCAACAGCGTACATGCTTCCTTATATCCCTAAACATACCTGGCCAGTAGTATAGATTGGTTATTCCATCGTCTTCCTAATTCCTGGGTGGCCTGCACTTGGAGCATCATGGTTTTCCTCAAGGACTCGTTTCTTTAGATAATTTGGAACACAAAGTTTCCATGCCGCGCAATCTTCGTCGTTTGACTGTCCAGGGATATGCCGATATAGTTGCCCGTTTTCAATGATGTAGTCAGGAAATTTTTCTGGATTTTTCTTAACTTCTGTCATTTTAGTTGTAATCCAGTTACACTTTTCCTCGCTCGTCGAAACCTTGTTGAAACTCTCCAACGGCTGTCTTGAGAGTGTATCTGCAACAACGTTCCATTTTCCTTTCCGATACTTCACGTCAAATTTGTATTGTTGTAGTTCCAGTGCCCATCTTGCAATTCGTCCTGAAGGGTTTTCCAAAGAGTTCAACCACTTCAGTGAGAGATGGTCTGTAATGACGCAGAATCTATAACCTTCTAGGTACGCCTAGAAGCCTCTAGCCCCATCTTCCTAATTCCCCGTATGATTGCAAGGCACTCTTTCTCCGTCGTCGAATTGTTTCGCTCAGCTTGATTAAATCGCCGGCTCGCGTTGGCAATGACTTTCCCTCCTTCCTCATCCTCTTGCGTAAGTACAGCGACTAATCCATAATGACTCGGGCCTATTTGTAGCGTAAATGTTTTCGAGAAATCTGGGCAAGCCAGCACCGGTCCTTCCGTGAGTTTCTGCTTCAAGGTGTCGAATGCGTGTTGTTGTTCGTCACTCCAGCTCCATCGTTTACCTTTGTTAAGCATGCTGGTAAGTGGGGCGGTTAATTCTGCAAAATCGGGTACAAAACGTCGATACCAGGATGCAACTCCAAGAAATCTGCGAACTCCTCTCACGTCAGTTGGTGGTGTCAGCTCCTTAATAGCTGCCACATTATCTGGATCGGTACGGATCCCTTGCCGACTGACGACGTGTCCTAGGTATTTCAAATCTTCCTTGAAAAACACGAATTTTTCTTTATTGATCATTAAATTTGCCGCCCGTAGACGTCGAAACACTCCTCTTAAGTTAACCATATGTTCTTCCCATGTTTTCCCAATCACGATGATATCGTCGAGGTAAGCGAAGGCATGTGGTTCCATCTCCGGTCCAATTATCCTGTATTAAGCTCTTTGAAATGTCGCGGGTGCTGAATGCAAGCCAAACGGCATTACGCACCATTGAAATAAACTTCTTCCTGGCACTGTAAATGCTGTATACTGCTTACTCTTTGGACTCATGGGTATTTGCCGGTAACCTTTCTTGAGATCAAGGCTGCTTATGTATTTTGCATCACGTAAACGGCCTAGATAGTGTTGAATCCTCGGTAGGGGATATGCATCTTTCATTTCCACTTTCCATTGCCACTTTCCATTTTTCCTCTTTACTAGAACAATCTTTACTGTAAGGACTTTTCGATGGTTCGATGTGGCCCTTTTCCAATAAATCCTTTACTTCTTCGTTTATTATCGAATGCATTGCTGGATTTTTGGGATAATACCTCTGCTTCATTGGTCTGTCGTCCTTCATTATTATTTTATGTGAGGCGATATTACACGGTCCTTCCAGAGTGTCAAATTTTTTCCAGTTCTTCATTAAGGAATTCATCCACGCTTTGCTTACGATTTTTCGTGACTTTTACAGCTGCTTCTTCCTGCTCTGTTGCTGTATTAAGTGCCTCTGTCGTGTCTTCCATACTCTCAGCATCTATCTCTACGTCTGTTGTTCGAAGTGTAGAACATGCTATGCTTTCCTCCGTTTGTGTCTTGGCCCCAAAGTTATGGTTTCTCCACCACAGCTGAATGGTGGATGGTGAGAAAATCGAGACGAAGAATTACGTTGTCCGTGGCATCGCGTAGTATTAAGTATTAAAACACATAGATGTTTTATGACTATAAACACATAGTGGTATTAGTGGTATCTTATGACTATAAACACATAGTGGTATTGTGTATTTCTATGTGCCCAAACGTATACAAATATTCAGAGCTTCTTTAATCACTTGTATAGTTCCGTCAGCCATTTTAACCTTCACGTCCGTCCTCATGATTTCGCCGACGATCATCATGGCTGCCGCCTCGCCGATAAAGCTTTTTGAAGCTCCTGTGTCAATCGTTGCAGTGATGAGCTCCCTTCCCAAAGCAACTTTTGCGTATATTCTGTCCTTGGAGATGCCTAAGCATTTCGTTGGATACGAGGAGTGGTTGTTTTCATTGGTTCCAGCAGCCCTCGCCCTGCTGGACACCCAAGGCGTTCTTCTGTGCCTTCCTGCAGCATTCCATTGTCTTGATTCCTTGTTTTCCACATTCCCAGCAAAACAACTTCCATTCGTTGCTGCAGTTTCGTCGTAAGTGGCCATTTTCACCGCATTTCCTGCAAGCGGTGCGTGGATCTATTCTTGATCCGACAGGCAAAGAAGACATCATCCTGTTTGACTCTGGCAGCTGCCGGCGTTGAATTGGAACTGTACGTGAAGTTTCAGGCTCTTGACGAATTCCCTCAAGATCATCTGCGAGCGCTATTAATTCTTCAAGTGTTGAAAAATCGCTTCTTTTGATGTAAAGAAGATAGTCACGCTGACTATTTCTATATATCCTTTGTAACTTTTGCCCTCCCGTGTAATTTACATGCCTCATTAATGTTTGCATAGCTAAGACATAGTCTTTATATTTTTTTCGGGCTCCTTGTACTCTCCTGGAAATAGTATCCTCTAGTTCTTCAAAATATCTCGACGGTAAAAAGAATTTCAGGAAATCTCATTTGAAAAATTCCCAGGTGGTCCAACCGTAATTATTGTTTCGAAACCAGCTCAGAGCTTTATCTTTTAAGAGCTCCGGAATGGTTCGTGGCAATAAATGTTTAGGCAATTCGTATGCCTCAGCGAGCTCTCCGATTCTTTCTATAAAACTAATGAGGTTTTTGCCACCGTCGTATCTACAAGACCACTTACGTACTTTGTCCATGACTTCTGAATAATTCATGGTATTTCGAGGAGTATTTATTATTTCCTGCCTTGCTGGTGTATTGTTAGCTGGGGCCAAATTGTCGTGTGTTATGCCTGTTGCCTCCTTTGCGTATACTGTTTGATTGCAGACCCTAGAAATCGCCCCCTGTAGTCCTTGGGCCGTCGTCGGAGGACCCAATATCATCGTAGGTGAAATTCCTCGGCTCCATTGCTTTTCCAATGCACTCAGACGATGAATCGCAGCGTCTGTCAAGTCCGGTGACGTTACAAATCCACATAATAACCTGCGGAGCTCATCAACAGTACCAGAACTGAACTCGGTGCCGAGTTCCTCCCAAATTTTCTGCCAGCTCTCCTTTGGAATATATATATTCAGCCTTTCCCCATGTTGAAATTTCGTTAATTAGCGTTATAATATTTCGTGGCAGTTGTTTATTTATTTTTGCCTAGGCCAATTCTGGCCACCTTCACTGTTGAGTTTCAGTTTCTGCTTGTTATTTTACTTTCCTAAGTTTTCAAATTTAAATGTTTCCCCGTTTATAATTACACTGTTTTTTTTCTCTTCGTGTGTTTCGACGATTATATCAAAATTGTTTTTTATATAAATTTTCCTGTTTTTTTAAA
>OZ016504.1:8914179-8953801 GCA_963966595.1 Physocephala rufipes | reverse complement strand
ATATATATATATATATATATATATATATATATATATATATATATATATATATATATATATATATATATATATATATATATATATATATATATATATATATATATATATATATATATATATATATATATATATATATATATATATATATATATATATATATATATATTTATATATATATATATATATATATATATATATATATATATATATATATATATATATATATATATATATATATATATATATATATATATATATATATATATATATATATATATTATATATATATATATATATATATATATATATATATATATATATATATATATATATATATATATATATATAATATATATATATATATATATATATATATATATATATATATATATATATATATATATATATATATATATATATATATATATATATATATATATATATATATATATATATATATATATATATATATATATATATATATATATATATATATATATATATATATATATATATATATATATATATATATATATATATATATATATATATATATATATATATATATATATATATATATATATATATATATATATATATATATATATATATATATATATATATATATATATATATATATATATATATATATATATATACATATATATATATATATATATATATATATATATATATATATATATATATATATATATATATATATATATATATATATATATATATATATATATATATATATATATATATATATATATATATATATATATATATATATATATATATATATATATATATATATATATATATATATATATATATATATATATATATATATATATATATATATATATATATATATATATATATATATATATATATATATATATATATATATATATATATATATATATATATATATATATATATATATATATATATATATATATATATATATATATATATATATATATATATATATATATATATATATATAATATATATATATATATATATATATATATATATATATATATATATATATATATATATATATATATATATATATATATATATATATATATATATATATATATATATATATATATATATATATATATATATATATATATATATATATATATATATATATATATATATATATATATATATATATATATATATATATATATATATATATATATATATATATATATATATATATATATATATATATATATATATATATATATATATATATATATATATATATATATATATATATATATATATATATATATATATATATATATATATATATATATATATATATATATATATATATATATATATATATATATATATATATATATATATATATATATATATATATATATATATATATATATATATATATATATATATATATATATATATATATATATATATATATATATATATATATATATATATATATATATATATATATATATATATATATATATATATATATATATATATATATATATATATATATATATATATATATATATATATATATATATATATATATATATATATATATATATATATATATATATATATATATATATATATATATATATATATATATATATATATATATATATATATATATATATATATATATATATATATATATATATATATATATATATATATATATATATATATATATATATATATATATATATATATATATATATATATATATATATATATATATATATATATTTTTTTTTTTTTTTAATAAAATTAAAAAACATTTTTTTCATACAATTATATTTATCTTTTCATAATTTTTTTCAATATTTAATATTTTTTTTGTATAATAATTTTAATTTAATTGTTTCTTTTTTTTAATTTTTAGTTTGAATTTTTATTACCTTCTCACTATTATTTTTCTCCTTGATTTCAAATTCGTTTAGTTCTATTAAATTCTGTTAACTTACGTTATATTTTTTTTAAAAACTGTTGTATACGTTTTTTAATTCGTTATCATTGGTTTCGTGTTAATTTTAATTCTCTTCTTCAGTTGTTTTTATTTTCTTCGAGTTTGGTTCAATTTTTTTGATTTACCGTTTTTTTACTGTTATCCACTCTTTAATCTTTTTCGTTTTCTTGTTCTGGATTTTCACTGTTTCAAAAATTTTTATATTATTGCCCACCGTTTTATTATTCTTTTCAAGTATTTGTTTCGTTTTATTTATTAATTTTTTCCACTTTGTTTTTTTTCGATTTCTGTTCACCGTTTTCCACTTGTTTCAAAAAAAAATTATTTTGGTTCACGCGCTTTTAGCCCACTTTGCAATATTTACCTTGACTCGAAATCAAATCCTCGCAACACTTTTTCAATTCCATTGTCCCTGCTCGGGCGCCATTTTATAACGAAGTTTTCCCTGCCTTGCCTGGGTATTACTCTCCGGTGCCAGGATTCTACTTATTTTTAACAAAATATAACAAAACACCGTGTCTTTTATTCTCTTATTTTATTTATTTATTTATTTATTCCTAGTTTTACATGTGTATTTGTTGCTTGTTGTATACATGTATATATATTTATTTAATTATGACTACATATACTTGGCATATAGCAATGGTATTTCCGTGTTTGTAATTGTTTGTGTATCTCTTAAACTAACAAAGATAATATTAGTCGACACTTAAAAGCTCTCGAATAATATTACTTCTTACAAAAATTTTACAATATTTCTAAGATAATTTTTGTGTATCTCTTAAACTAAAAGAGATAATATTAGTCGACACTTAAAAGCTCTCGACTAATATTACTTCTACCATTATTATTTCTACGACGATTTAATTTTCTACCATGTAAGTAAATTCAGGATCTAATATAATATTAGCCGACACTTAAGAGCACTCGGCCAATATTATTTCCACGACGATTTAATTTTGTATCTTGTAAGTAAATTCAGGGTCTAATATAATATTAGCCGACATTTAAGAGCACTCGGCCAATATAATTTATACGGCGATTTAATTTTCTACCGTGTAAGTAAATTCAGGATCTAATATAATATTAGCCGACACTTAAGAGCACTCGACCAATATTATTTCTACGACGATGTAATTTTACGACGAGGAAGTGCAACTCACCTGAAGCAGGATTTTCCAAAGAGAACCTTTGTAACCTGTGTCCCTCTTTTATAGCCAATTTTCATGCATGATTCCTTATTTACTTATTTAAGTTACCGTTCATGTTTCTTTTGTATAGTGTATTTGTTGTTAACGGCTTTCTTAAGAACAATTGTTCAGTGTGGTTATTACTTTTGTTTCGCGAATTATATGTTCAAAGCAGAGGTCGAAACTTTTATGACTTTCATAATAAAAGTCATGAAATAAGAGTTACTCAATGACTTTTATTTTAAAAGTTTTTCGATAAGAGTTATTTGATGACTTTTATTTTAAAAGTTTTCCGATAAAAGTTATTCGATGACTTTTATTTTAAAAGTTTTTCGATAAGAGTTATTCGATGACTTTTATTTTAAAAGTTTTTCGATAAAAGTTATTCAATGACTTTTATTTTAAAAGTTTTTTAATAAGAGTTATTTAAGACTTTTTCGTTATAAAAGTCTTTTGTTGATGAGGTAGATGGTGGTCAATACGAACTAACATTGAGCTACGATATGATGAAAAGAATGGATCTTAGCTGGTGGGTTGGAAGATGCACATATATAGAAAGTATTGTGAAATAGATTTTTTACATAGTGGGAAGTGGGCGGGGGCCACTCAATACCGGTAAAGGGGCGTTTCTTACGAAAAAATGACTTTGCGTCAATCGGTAGCAAATGTCGCGAAACGGATATAAAATCAGGTGGGAGGGGGAGTGGCCGCCCCAAAAGAGCGTAGTGGGCGTTTTTTTACCAAAAAACCACTTTGCGCTAATCGATAGGAAATATCATGAAACGTATTTGTGACATAGTGGAACGGGGCGTGGACTCCCCAAAGGGGCGAAAGGGGCGTTTTTTACCAAAAAAACCACTTTGCGCTAATCGATAGCATATATCATTAAATGGATTTGGAAGATTGTCTGAAGTAGGCGTGGACGCTAAAAAAAGGCGGAAGGCCACGCCTACTTCAGACCATCTTCCAAATCCATTTAATGATATATGCTATCGATTAGCGCAAAGTGGTTTTCTTGGTAAAAAACGCCCCTTTCGCCCCTTTTGGGGAATCCACGCCCCGTTCCACTATGTCACAAATCCGTTTCATGATATATGCTATCGATTAGCGCAAAGTGTTTTTTTTTGGTAAAAAACGCCCCTTTCGCCCCTTTGGGGAGTCCACGCCCCGTTCCACTATGTCACAAATCCGTTTCATGATATATGCTATCGATTAGCTCAAAGTGTTTTTTTTGGTAAAAAACGCCCACTACGCCCTTTTGGGGCGGCCACTCCCCCTCCCACCTGATTTTATATCCGTTTCGCGACATTTGCTACCGATTGACGCAAAGTCATTTTTTCGTAAGAAACGCCCCTTTACCGGTATTGAGTGGCCCCCGCCCACTTCCCACTATGTAAAAAATCTATTTCACAATACTTTCTATATATGTGCATCTTCCAACCCACCAGCTAAGATCCATTCTTTTCATCATATCGTAGCTCAATGTTAGTTCGTATTGACCACCATCTACCTCATCAACAAAAGACTTTTATAACGAAAAAGTCTTAAATAACTCTTATTAAAAAAACTTTTAAATTAAAGTAAAAGTCAACTTTTAACTTTTATTTATAAAAGTAAAAGTTAAAAGTAAACTTTTACTTTTATAAATAAAAGTAAAAGTTAAAAGTATACTTTTACTTTTAAAAATAAAAGTAAAAGTTAAAAGTAAACTTTTACTTTTAAAAATAAAAGTAAAAGTTAAAAGTAAACTTTTACTTTTATTTTTAAAAGTAAAAGTATACTTTTAACTTTTACTTTTAAAAATAAAAGTTAAACTTTTACTTTTAAATAAAAGTTTTGAAAATAAGAGTTATTTTCGAGCACTGGTTCAAAGTCCTACTTTCAAAACATCTGCATTTCAGATGTTGTTGTTGTCCATGATTTTGCTTCGTAAATTCTGAACTTAAATTCTTCCCTTTGTTGCTTGTTGTTGTTATTTTGTATATGTTCAATGTTCAATTTCTAAACAACTGCATTTCAGATGTTGTTGTTGTACACGATTTTGTATATGTTCAATGCTCAATTTGTAAACATCTGCATTTCAGATGTTGTTGTTGTCCATGATTATGTATATGGTCAAAGTCCAATTTCTAAATATCTGCATTTCAGATGTTGTTGTTGTAAATTGACTTTTTGACTCTTTTTGTTCCTTTTTGTTATAGCTTCTCTCTATGAGAGAAGCATTGCCGCCGGCAGAGGTTTGATGCGCATTTCGCTCAAACCTCTGCTGGCATTGTTGCTATATTCCTCGCTGATTGAGGATAGATTTATTTCAGGCACATGTGACATGTAGGCCGCGTTCTACATGGTACTCGCGTGTCTATAATTTATGAGGAAAATTAATTTTCCTCATAACTTGTATACATTGTAACAGGGTTTTTAAAGGGAACAGATTTTACACTATAAAAAGATACTATGAAAGAGTGCAAATTAGAAATAGCTTTAATGGAAAAGTTAACCAATTGAAGACCACCATAACAAAAAATGAATTTTTGAAGTGCTGTGTGGAAATGGCTACAATGAAGAATTTGTCGTTTCGCCTTTTTGATGACAACGTGTATCTCCAACGCATTTTGGAGCCGTCTGAGCAAGCCTTTAACACTACAATCAATTAAACAAATTTGGTGGAAAATATTAAACAATTTAGTGTACCTGTAAAAGACCCCATAATAGTAGAGTTGCAGAACAAACAATTTGCCTAAAAATGGGCATTGTCACCAGATTGAATCTGAGCGTATTGGTGTTAACGTCCAATATATAAAAAATGGAGCGATACATATATTGGGTAAGACCATTAATATATTATTTAAAAAAAATTAAACATTTTTGTCAAATATATCTTCGTTTCTGTGCTTTTTGCACTTTTAGGCATGATAGAATTTAAAAAAATCTCATTTCTGCAGTTAGTAAAGCAAATATTTCGAATTGCTTGGAGGAGTACTGTTAATATTTGGCTCTTAGCAATTCACTAAGAGTGTTGAAAGCAAAAAGCACTTGAACCTTTTGCAGTCTCAATTCTGGCAACAAGCACTTGAACTTGTTACCGGTGTGCTGAAATGAAAATGATTATTAAAACACGACTTCGTCGATGGTTAGTGAGACATTGATTTTATTGACTAATTTTCAATCCTATAAATATGTTTTACACAGATATTGTGTAGACATAAAATTGCTTACAATATTTTACAATAGTCAGCAGAAAATAATACAAAAACAATTTTTTTAATTTTTACAATTTTTGATGACAATTGTTTTGAATTTTATTTTTATGTAATTTGATGCTGAAGTCGATGAACTGCCAGATCTTGAACTGACGACTCGAAACATGCTATCGTATGTATTAACATTCTCCCGCGCGTTGGAATTAGGTGTTGTGAATTTCAAAAGCTGATTAGGAAAAATGTCGTTTTGGTTTTGGAGGAGGAATCTTAACGGAGTTCTTGTTTTTTCTAATGTATCTCGTAATTATCCAGCCGAGAATGGAGATAGTGATGACAGACAGAGATAAAGATGAATAACTAATAATGTACTGATGGACCTTATCAAACTCCTTTTGGTTGGTGTAATTGTTTACTTCCGTCGATTTTAAAACATTTTGTAATGTTAAGAGTTGATCAGATGTATCATTAAGCGATGCCGTATTATTCGGTTCATTGATTTTTATAGGATTATTGATTGGTTTTTGTAGCATTTCGGTGAAATTCCCAAAAGAAGCGTATGACGCGTGGATGGTGCTGCTGATTATTGGATGGCCCCGAATGGTGATAAAACTATTTTTTGCAACGCAATCAGGCTGAATTGACAATAAACCAGTCCCGCGTAATTGAAATTGCGAAAGGCTTGATCCACACACTGCTGTCATTGGTATTAGTCCCTGGGTGGCATATACCCATTGACTTTTGTGAAATACCTGATTCCATATTAAATTTCCGGTTGAGTTCTTGGTTTTACAGTCACTCGTGGTATCATTATTGCGTAAATGTATTTCGCAGAAAGATAATGATGATCCTTGGTTGAATTTTGATTGTTTATCGGTACACATGTAAATTGATTCTTTAAGTTGACGGCATAGTTTCAGCTCAGACAAACTCACTGGGAAGTACTGATTTCTATGACTGTTCGTTGCTAAGAATTCGGTGTCTGACTCAATTGAAATGAAATAATTGTGATAGATTGCTGGTATTGGTAAAATTTGGAAGAGATCAAATTGCTCTTGATCTATAAGAGGAAATTTAATTGAAAAGACGATATGATGATTTGAGATGCCTGCCGGCGAAGTCATAAAATTGAGCAGATGAAGTAAGTCATCTTCTTGAACTGGTAATTGTTGGTAGGGGGATAAATGATTCCTGATGTTGATTGCCTCCTTCTGTAATTGCAATGGAGAAATGAGCAGTGGGCTGATTTTTCCATGATGGGTATCTGTTAATACATGCAGTATACTTCCTATTACTCTTTGTAAATCAGCAACAATAGTTGACAGTTGGATTGATAGTAAAGTGAATTGTTGCAATGTATTTGTTCTGATTGCCTCCTGGTTGACCTCTTTTGATAATTCATTCAATCGTTTGTTGACTTGATTGATGCTAGCATTCGTTTCCTCTTGATTTCTTTTTATGATATTTATGATCGAGTCTATTACTGAAGTGTGTGTTTTAAGAATGTCATTGATATGGATTTCATTATTATTTATTCTGTTTATCGTTTTAGACATGTCATTGGCATAATCAGAATCCAAAACACCAAATAATTTATTGGCGATATTTCCTATTATATCTAATGCAGCTCGTTTATTCCGCTGTTTGAGTAAAATCTTGCTATCCGATTGTAGTTCCGTCATGACATTAAGATAATGGCTAACAAGAGATGCACAACTGAAATTTTGTGGTAGCTGATTGCAAAGATGCTGAAGATAATTAGTTCCTTTAGACAATAGATTTAGCTCTTCTCTTATTGACGTTAGATCGTAATATGCAATGATCTTCCATTCTGCTGTTACCGGATTAACCTTGCCTACATTTTCGAAGTATAATCCTGCATCATTAGTGAATCTCGTGGTATTAATAGATTGTGCTGATGTTATTGGGGAAAAAATTAATAGCAATGTTAGAGCTATGGGTGAGTATCTTTTTTTTGTTGAAGAAGGCGTTGGACGTTTCCACAGGTAAAGGAGCTAGGTGATGAATTGGTCTTTTCCATACTCCCTTTGATGTTTTTACATCCCCGACGCGAATACTTCCGTCATTACCCTTGTATGTTCGGATTATTCTCCCCAGTAGCCACTCTAGCGGTGTTGAACTGTCTTCCTTGATAATAACCATAGTGCCTTCTTTGATGTTTTCCACCTGTTGGCGCCATTTGTATCTTTGCTGCAATTCTTGAAGGTATTCATGCATCCATCGTGACCAAAAATCTTGTTTGAGTTGGGATATTAATCTCCATCTTATTGTTAATGACGCCTTTGAATCCTTTGAAGGCACATCAACCTGTGCTATCAGTGGTTCTCCGATTAGAAAGTATCCGGGAGTAAGAGTTGATAGATCCTTGGGGTCTGCCGGCAGAGGTCTTAAATTTAAAATCGCTTCTGTTTCCACAATGACGGTTTCGAGCTCTTCGTATGTTAGTGACGTTGTTGAAATATTTTTTAAAAGCAGATGTTTTGCAGATATGACTGCAGCCTCCCATAATCCGCCAAAGTGTGGTGCACGAGGAGGAATAAATTTGAACTCAATTCCCTTCTGACTGCAAGTGTTAATTATCCTTTCTTGAGCAGCATTAGAGTGAATGGAGCTAATGTGTTTTGGAGCGATTTTCCGTCATCCCTATTCGAGATTGGTTTGGAGACAGATTTCTGCCTTGCGTTTAACGTGGGCACCTGCCTTGACGGCTTAATTCCACGGCGGGCCATCCCGCACGGGGTTGCAAGTACGAACTCTGTGAACGTACCTTTTATGCTTTATGGCGACAACCGACGCCCAGTGCCTCCGGGTTACCAAGCCGTGGCGTTTGTACCTTTGGAAGCCATGTGCATGGCATGGACATTCCGCTAAGGTATATTCGAGGCCGATCTAAAACCTCTGTGGGGCCCGGCACCCGGTAATGTTTTAGTGCAGGACCACACCCGAGCTGATCCAGACTCGTACCCGCGTAATTTTGGGTATAACCACAGCCACCACGAAGCTCCCGAAGGGCCTACCCAATGACAAGCATGTGGGGCTTGGAATATAAAACCAGATGGTGTAACTATTAGCATACACTATTAGTACACATACTAGCTGTATGAACCAGATGGTGTGACTATTAGCCGAAGCTATTAGCACACATACTGGCTATGAATCTCAACGCTTGTCTCCCGTGGTACCAATTTAGAGCCATATGGTAGGCTTCGGAACCAGGGAGTACCACAATCGTGGTAAATGACCGCCTTATACCCTCTGGTCACTGCCATTTTGGGCCCATGCACCCGGGACTGGCACCCTAGGTTTGGAGACAGATTTCTGCCTTGAGTTTAATGAGGACACCTGCCGTGTTGGCCTAATTCCTCGGCGGGCCATCCCGCATGGGGTTGCAAGTCCGAACTTTGTGAACGCACCTTTTCACTATATGGCGACAACCAACGCCCAATGCCTCCGAGTTACCAAGTCGTGGCGTTTGTACCTTTGGAGGCCATATGCATGGTATGGACACTCCACTTAAGGTATCGTCGAGGCCGATCTAAAACCTCTTCCGGACTGTGGGGTCCGGCACCCGGTAATGATTTAGTGCATTACCACACCCGAGCTCATCCAAACTCGTACCCGCGTAATTTTGGGTACAACCACAGCCACCACGAAGCTCCCGAAGGGCCTACCCAATGACAAGCATGTGGGGCTTGGAATATAAAAACCAGATGGTGTAACTATTAGCCGAAGCTATTAGCACACCATCTGGGTATGAATCTCAATTGCTTGTCTCCCGTGGTACCAATTTAGAGCCATATGGTAGGCTTCGGAACCCGGGAGTACCACAGTCGTGGTAAGTGACCGCATTATACGCCTAGGTCACTGCCATTTTGGGCCCATGCACCCGGGACTGGCACCCGTTAGGTTTGGAGACATACCGGTTTCGGCTATGCGCCATCTTCAGTGTCTGTGGTGGTTCTCTGAATGGAGCTATTGAGTTCTTGCAACTGATTATTTGCGCCGACAAAGTTAGTGGCGTTGTCGCAATACAGTGTTTTACATCTTCCTCGATGACTTATGAACCGCTTTGGGGCGGCTATAAAGGCTTCTGTTGTTAGATCACTGACTACCTCGAGATGTATTGCCTTTGTAGAGAAACAACAAAACATTGTAACATAAACCTTACGTGATTTTTTGCCTCTAATTTTATAATGAACCCAAATAGGACCCCAGTAGTCAACACCAGCGTTTAAAAATGGTCTAGCTGTTGTGATTCGATCGCTAGGCAGGTTCCCCATTATTTGGTTCATTAGCCTTGGTGTTTCTCTTGTGTATCGCACGCAGTTGTGGATGATGTTGCGAACAGTAATCTTTCCTTTAATGGGCCAAAAATTCATACGAACAAGATTCAAAAGCGTCTGAGCTCCACAATGCATGTTTTCTTCGTGTATATCCTTAATAATTAATTTTGCAATGGGATCGTTGTATGGAAGTATCACAGAATGCTTGGCATTGTATGATAACTCCGACGAGTCTAAACGCCCACCTACACGAAGAATACCCTGGCTGTCAATAAAGGAATTAAGTGTAGCAAGAGGACTTGACTTTAATACTGTCTTATGTTTTCGTAAACCATTTATGTCTTCCTTAAAATCAGACCCTTGAACTGTTTTGATTACAATAACTTGCGCTTCGTGAAGCTCTTCTGGGGTAAGAGCTTTGTGTGATGGTATATTTTTTTGCTCCTTTTATATGCCTTATAAATCGTAGCGATGACTCGTAGGAGAAACTTGAACGAATTCCGATGGTTTAGATTATAGATTAAATCTTCTAATACCGTTGGATTTGTTAAGACGGCAAGAGCCGTATTCTTCTGCCTTTTCTCCAATTCGCTCTCAATTGACAAGGCCTTATCAAATGGCTGTGGCATGGCAGATTCAGCACCATAAAGGAATGTTGGCGCATAGAACCATAAGGTATTGGATAACAATTTTTCTGGATTGAGTCCTCGCGAAAGTATGTCTGTAGGATTATGATGTGACCTAACATGGCGCCATTGTCTTGCAGTTGTTAATTGCTGAATTTTTGATACCCTATTAGCAACAAATGTGTGGAAATATGATGCTGTGGAATTGATCCATTGCAAAACAATTTCGGAATCAGTCCAAAGGCAAATTGAAAGGTGGTCTAATTGTAAATCCTTCCCAACTCTCGCTGCCAGTTCTGCTCCTAATAAAGCTGCGCATAGTTCTAAGCGTGGCAAAGTTTGTTTTTTGAGTGGGGCGACACGCGATTTAGAACACAGCAGCCTAACTAAAACTTGTTTGTTGCCATATATTGAACGGATATATGCAACTGCTCCATAAGCCTTTTCAGACGCATCAGCAAAGACGTGTAGTTGAATTGTTAAAGGTATTTGTTTGTTGAATGTGTGCCTAGGAATCTGTTCTTGATTTAATGTCGATAAATTAAATCGGAAAGACATCCAACGGTTTTTTAAAGCGGTTGGTAATTCTTCATCCCAAGTCAGTTTCATCTCCCAAAGTTGCTAAATAAACAATTTCCCGACAACGACCACTGGCCCCAGCATCCCTAAAGGATCAAAGATTTGAGCTAGGTTAGAAGTTACAGTTCTTTTGCATATTGATGAGGAATTGGAATTCTGAATTTTAATGCAAAAAGCATCAATCATTGGAGTCCAAGTTAGTCCCAAAGTTTTAATTGCTGATTTATTATCACCCAAGTCTAAATCCAGTTCTTGTTCTTCCCGTGGTATTCCTTCAAGGACAATACGTGGTATTCCCGTGGTATTCATTCAAGCTTAGGATGATTTCCGCACCATTTGTTTTGGGTTTTGAAACCGGCACTTTTTAGTAAAGAAATAAGTTGACCTTGCATATCTATTGCTGTTGCTAGGTTGTTGGAACCGCTTAGACAATCGTCAACGTAAAAGTCGTTCTGAAGGACCTGGGCCCCCAACGGATGGCTCACCATGTGTTGCTTAGCTAAAAACTGCAAACATTTCGTTGCCAAATATGGTGCAGATCTCGTACCATAAGTTACTGTTTTTAATTGGTAGTGTTTAATTTTGTTGGCAGGGTCGTCTCTCCACATAATTATCTGGTAGCATTGATCCCTGGAGTCGATGCCAATTTGTCGATGCATTTTTTCGATGTCAGTGGTAAACACAAATTTTGAAAATCTAAAACGCAGTAATATTGAAAATAAATCACTTTGTACTGTGGGACCAAAGTGAAGTATATCATTTAAAGATAATCCAGATGATGTTTTTGCTGAAGCATCAAACACCACACGTAGTTTTGTCGTACTTTTATCTGGTTTGATAATACTATGGTGGGGTATAATATAATGCGATTCAGAGATGTCGCTTAGCTGAATTTCAGCCATATGATTCAGCAATTCATATTCTTTCATGAATTTAATGTACTCCATCCCTTGTGCCTTGTCTTTGTTCAATCGCTTCTCTAAAGCAAGGAATCTGGCGAGAGCTATTGAATTTGAATCTATAGCTCCTATAGATGACGGATGACGGATGATAGATGACGGATTTGCAGAAAATGGTAATCTTACGATAAATCTTCCTGATCGATCTCTTCTGACATTTTGAATGAAATGTTTTTCACAATGTTCTTCTGCTGTCGTGTGATTGTTATCAGATATATTGAGGTCTTCTAATCTCCAAAAACGCTCTATTAATTTGTCGATAGATGAATCGTTATCACTATATATAGCGCACGTAACCGTCCCCCTGGCTTCATTATCTACCCTTCCGCATACTAGCCATCCGAACATGCTGTTTTGCATAATAGGTAAATTTTGACCTAGTCTTATTTGCTCAGGAAGAAGTAATTCATGGTAGAATTCTGCTCCCAGCAAAACGTCTATTTTATTTTTTCTGAAGAATTCGTTGTCTGCTAATTCCAAATTTTTGGGAATCTTCCAGCCAGAAGTATTTACATGCTGAGTTGGCTGCGGTGAAACTATTTGTGGTAATACGCAAGCTTCGAATCTCGATGAAAATTTTCCGTTTAATGATCTCATGGTAAGGTTAACTCGATGATTGCTGTTTCTCATGCCTTGGCCAATACCTTCTATAACTAATGACCTTGTTGATGGTTTAATTGCTAGTTGCTTTATAAGATGCTCTGTCACTAGATTCACTTGTGACCCAGAATCTAAAATAGCCCTATAGGTATTAACTTGTCCATTATTTGCTGCTACCAATATCTTAGCAGTTGACAGTAATACATATTGTGTATTTGATGTGATATTGTTTGCTGCTGCTAACGTAGCTAATTGATTTCTATCTGTGGGAGAATTTGAAGGTTGCGAAAATGTCGACGCCTCCATATTTTTGTTCTTTTGTTTATAACCCTCCAAATGGAGTAAGGTATTATGTTTGAGCAAACGTTTTTTACAGTTTTGGGAAAGGCATGTTCTCGAGTCGTGGCCTGGGCGTAAGCAGTTTACACATCGTTTTTGTTTTTTCCATTTAAACCGTTCATCTGCTTTGATTTTTAAAAATTTTTCGCAATAGTAGATTGTGTGACCGTCAGCGCTACAATATGCGCAATTTGGTTTGTTATTGTTCTGAACTATTGATGCTACTGTTTTTTTATTGAATAGTTTATAATTTTTTCCTAAAGCTTCCAATGAGTGGAATCGATTTTGTAAAAAGGTGAAAAATTCGTCAATTGTTTGTATTTCCCTTGGATTCTTTAATGTCTGTTCATACAGTACATGAGTGAAATGGTCTAATTTTCTTGTTAGAATGTGTAGCAGTAACGGATCCCATGTTGTTGTTGGTATATCCATGTTGTTTAATGCTAATAGGCTTCCTTTTATGCTGTCATGTAAATTTTTATTGAATTTGCTTCTGATGATATGCTTGTTGCTTGTTCAACAATTTTTTTTAATAAGCGTTGTGGCTAAGACTCTTTTATTATTGAATCTTTCTTACATAATTTTCCATGCTGATTCATAATTTTCGTCGCTTAATTGAAGGTGTCGAATTAATAGCTCTGCTTCCCCGCAAATATTGCCTTTCAAATACCACATTTTTTGCACTGATGACATTTCCTGTTCATGAATCATTTTTTTGAAAATGTCGCTAAATTGTTGCCACTTTAAATAATCGCCGTCAAATTTTGGAATCACTATTTTCGGTAGTTGAATTACGGATTCATTTTTATTAATATTAGAATCTGTGTTTCTCTTATTCGATTCAAGTAAAATTTGATAATTATGCACCGATTGCTCCAGAGTTATATAAAATTCCATGTCGTAACCTATGTTGATTGGATCAGGGCATTCTTCCCAAATTGAATAATGAAAGCACTCAATCTCATTCCAAAATTTGGAAACGGATAATAATTGAGTTTCACTGTAGCTGTAGCAAAAGAAGTATCTTTTGTCTTATCTATTGCAGTTAATAGACGTTGCAGAGAAGCTGACTTGCGCTTTGTCTTCTCATTATACTAATAATTTTTGTGTTGTCGTCGTCTTTTGAATTGTTTGGCACATCCACATTTGTGGTATCTGGTGCCATTGATATTTTATTTTCTTGAATTTTAAAGGACGTTAGCGTGTAATCGAATATCTTAATGTATTGTTTCTTCGACGCGGGCCCATGCATCATTGCTGATGCATGGACGCATCATTGCTGAGTTGCTCCTTTCGAATCTCGAAATATTCATTTTTAGTTTTGCGATTCGCTGAATCCTTTTTAAAATTTGTTATGGTGTTTTGAATAATTGGACCAAATTTTTCTTGGTCTCTAAATAATGAATCAGCTTCGATTGACATTATATGTTTGTTTTGTTTTGTTGTTCTTTTTTAAATATTAATTCTTGTTGATCAAATGTAGATAGAATATTATTATTAACCAAAATGATGATTAAATATTCTGCTTGCGGTTCTATCACCAAAATGTTAATAATATGATGGTTGAATGTTCTCACAGGGGTCACCGAAATTTTAATATTTGGCTCTTAGCAATTCACTAAGAGTGTTGAAAGCAAAAAGCACTTGAACCTTTTGCAGTCTCAATTCTGGCAACAAGCACTTGAACTTTTTACCGGTGTGCTGAAATGAAAATGATTATTAAAACACGACTTCGTCGATGGTTAGTGAGACATTGATTTTATTGACTAATTTTCAATCCTATAAATATGTTTTACACAGATATTGTGTAGACATAAAATTGCTTACAATAATATTTTACAATAGTCAGCAGAAAATAATACAAAAAGAAATGTTTTAATTTTTACAATTTTTGATAATTGTTTTGAATTTTATTTTTATGTAATTTGATGCTGAAGTCGATGAACTGCCAGACCTTGAACTGGCGACTCGAAACATGCTATCGTATGTGTTAACAAGTACAATATTAACACCCTGAAATTGTACTTGTGCACAACAGATAATGGTACAAACATGGTAAAAATCTGTGAAATCTTGGAAAATGAACAAGCAGGCGAGATGGAAGAAGTCTCTGATAATGCGAATTATTCAAAAGATCGCGAAGTTGGCTTAGAGTATGGAATGAATCTTTGAGAATATATAAAAATTTCCACCCCAATCAGATGTGCCGCTCATACCCTTCAACTGGCAGCAAATGATGTTTTAAAGACATTAGATATTCCAATTTGCAAACATCGAGACATAATAAAAGCAATTCGGCAGTAGGTGATGATTCATAGAGATCTGTTGTAGAACAACACAAAGTGAACAAAATAAACATTTGAAAGCGAAACTAACAGCAGTGTCTGAGGGTACACGTCAACCGCTTAACGAAAATGGAATTAAATTTTGGGAGAATACGCTTACATTACAACCTCCCTTCAAAGGCATTATAGATCAGAGATAATGAGATAGGAATCCCTTTTCCCACAAACAATTGTGGCAAGGAAAAACCAAAATTTTACACGACCGAAACTCACGTCAGGGCCTTTAAATATGTTTGCGTACTTCACCATGGTCATGCCACGTATGTCTACGTCACGTAACAACTAATTATATTAACGATTGTTCGTATTAATTTTTCTGTTCAAATTAATTTCGTGTTTCTCAGTTAAACCTTTGTGAAAATAAATTATTAATAGCCACGGCTATTTTAAATTATTTTCGCGTGGTGTCCATACTCTGGACAGAAATATAGTGCGCTAGGATCCCCGTACAGGATCAGCGCAATGTTCCGAAAATTGTTCCCGAGAGCGCGCTTGAAGTATTTTAAGTGATTTAACTGTTTATAACAAATAATTTCAGTTGTGTCCCACCGAAAGTAAACTATAATCATAAAATATTGCTGGTTTTCCGCCGGTTAGAAATTTTCAAAAGTCAGCTTTTTCAGTTTTCGATTACCTCGGAAAACTCCTTCATTCTATTCGCAAGCCATGATATGTGCAGTAAGGCCTTTTGGTGAAACGTCCAAAGGCATCGAAAGTTGAATTAATTAATCTTTTATTATCTCATTTATTGGTAGAGTCAGTTAAATGGAGAAATGGTTTTGATAACCGGTGGTAGCGATTTTATCGGTCAATATATTATCAAACGTTTGACTTAATGCAAGGATTCTCTACGCTTTCAGGAAGTTCGTTCAGTGGCTCTTGTGCCGTATATTGACTTAATAGGTATCCTTGGTAGATATATACAGCCTATTTTTCCAACGCTTTTATACCCTTCATTTTTCAGATTCATCTCCCTGCCCGCAACTTCACTCCTTTATTGGTGATATTTGTAAATAGGAAACGGTGGGTGAAGCCTTCGAGGGTGCTACCCTAACTGTGCTAACGGTGCTACCCTATTTAACTGTGCTACCCTAGTCACAGTTCAATATCCTCCAAATTATTAAGTTCGTTTGAATGAAATAATTTTTAATCAATGCATAATTTGGTTTATTTAGAAAAATTAATTTACATATGTAATTTCTGTTCTGATATTTGTAATATTTGTATTATATATACTTGTAATACTCTTGTTTTGTAATATAATAATTGAAATTTTTAAGTATTTTTAGTTCAATTAATGTTTTATGATAATTAAGTTAGTTAACATTTTAATAAAAACTGCAAATATTTTCTTTTATATAATTATGTAAATAATAGGTGCATTTCTACATCATCCATGAGGTATGCACTGCGATGCGTTACCGATATTTTGGGTGTTCGGTTCCCCAGTAGGTCTATTTCACTCTTAAATTAAATAAATATAGTTACATTACATGCGTAAACATAATTACAATTTTTAAATAATGTTAGCACGCAAAAGCATAAGTTCAGAATAGGATACGGCAACTTTGTATGATTTTTGGTGCATTGTTGAACTTCACTTTTAGAAACATATCTAACTAAAAATTTTGTTGAGGACGTCCGCCGTTTTGGATTTAGAACCACTTAAACATACAAAAACACAACGTTATGCCTCTGTAACCGATCGTGATATCATGCTGGTAGATATACCATTTTAATGATACATCCATTGTCTTGGCACTGGACAGAATCCTTTGGGAATGGATATAATTTTGTCCCGCTGGGGCAATTTCTGCAGAAAATCCTTCGGTGTATCGCTCACTATATTTGTATTATTATTGTTGTTTGAGACACAAACCGAGTTATTTATATTATATTGAAAACAAAGTGGTGAAATTATCAGTGACGTAAAAACCAGCGTGAATATTTACAATTTAGGAATATTATTTTCTGTAGTTGGCAAACATTATTATTATTTAATTCATTATTAATTAGTTATTAACAATATTAATCGTGCTTATTTCAAACGAGGTTGCTTATTATTATGAACATTTGAAATTTACATTCACGGCAATGATAATTATTTTCAAGTTAGGAAACGAACTCTGCGAGCTTATTGTCGTTGGCAAAAAATACTATTTTAAACTATAATTCAGGTTACTTAAAGCAAAAGCGAACGCTATTATTATCGTTAGGACCCAACAACGGCGGAAGTATGGTTTTTTATTGAAAAAGTACTTTTTGCGCACTTAGAGCAGTTTAAAAGTCATCATGCACTTTTCTTTTGGGTCTTAATGAATAATTCTGTTTGCACTAGCTGGAGTAAATATTATTATACTTTATTAGAATAATAAAATAGAACTAATTAATTTATCTCAAATTGTTTTATGTCGCGAACCCTGGTTCAATACTTACTTACGTAAAAGGGGAATAATAAAACATGTACCTTACAAGCAGGTAACACTTACAGGCCGATTCTGGCGCATCGTCACAAAAATTTGTGAGGATCACAAATTGAGACGAATATTGTGATTTTCGGTATTCTATCGCAAACCTCTCACGAAAAAAGCTCTTTGTGATCGAAAAGCTCTTATGTCAAAGTTTAGTTTAGCAGGGTTGCATTATATCTGTTTTATTATATAATTCGGTGTAAAAATATTGTTTTCTAAAACAAATCGATAAAAATTCTTTAAAAGTCATTGCAATAAATATAAGCAATAATATTTATGAAATTTTTCATTTGTTTGCGCATAAAAATATTGTATCTTTTTAAGAATTTTTAGATTTTTATATTAATAATACCGACAAGAATTCAACCCCGAATATTCACACAATTGCATAATAATAACAAGTGAGTGGTGTTGGTGTTTAAGCTTTTTTAAGGTGTTCAGAATACCAAATCGTCTCAATTGTGACGATTGTCTCTATTGTGATTTGTGATAATTTTGTGATGGTGGCAGAATCGACCAGTTAATTGACTGAATTCAGTGCTGAGGTGAAACACAGCTTAAGGTATGCCATCGCCGATTTTTATATATATAATTTTTTTACATATAGATTCGACGGTGTCCTAATTTAGTCAAGCCGCAGAGGTTAGAAAAAATGTTAAGTGAATTTGTAGAACATACTATGAGTACATTGGGGCCATGTAACCGTATGCTAATTACTCGATTTGACATATTCGCTTCTCTTAATAAAGTTAAATAAATAAAATAAGGTTAAAGAAATAAAATAAAAGAAATAAATTAGGTTAAACGTATATGTATCGTTATAGTTCTCATAAATAGGATTTCTATCAGACCAAGATGCTTTATGATTGTTATAATTTAATAACTCAACTTCAACTCAGGTATCTGTAGAGAGAGCTTTTAGGCCGTTTTCGAATTTCTTCACTTTTTTAAAACTTTTCGGGTTGCAGGGGGTTAATTTGCCAATGATGCTGCCAATCTCGTCGAACCATGTTTGAAAGTGGGTATTTTTTGATGAATTTTTTGGATTTCTATAACTCAAATATTATTATAAAATATAAGTAATTTTAGAAAATAAAGTAAGAAAAATGTAAGAATTATTATTAATAATTATATACTGTTTTGTCGGATTTTAATGGGGAAATCAGCAGAGGTTTTCATAGAAATTTCGCACTTTTTGACAGCTCTGGTTATTGGTTTGTCTTAAAACAATTCTTACTATTATTAGTAAAGTGATTTAAACCATTGAGTAAGAAACTCTTACTCAATTCTTACTCTATGTTTCAACAGTTTGCAAATAATGGGATACCAAAGTGATTTAGAGATCTGAAATATTATTAGACTCTACTTTGAATGGAAGAATTCGAGGCAAATTAGGCGTTGGCATGTTCGTCCTATAAGCAGTGACCAAGTGAGACATGGTTACTTTAGAAAAGTTTTCATGAGTATAAAAAATGTGGATGAAGGCCAATTTTTTAAACACACAAAAATGACTCGTCCTATTTGTGATTTGTTGTTCAATTTGGTCGGCTTCCATTTAGAAAAGCCACTACAAAGCCACTCTATTCTTCACAGCTGGAAGCTTATAGCTTGCTGTGAATTTATTATACAAAATTTAATTGTACCGAACAAGCTCAATTAGTCTTTCTTCATGTATTTTTCTCGTAAATATACCTTGAAGCATAGAGTAAGAAACAACAAGAGTCCGAATCTGGTACAAGCAAAATTTTCTATGGAGGGTCCAATAATGGACTCCCTTTTTACTCATTCCTGAGTGTGTTTGGTTGTTAGTCTCTTTTCTTCCACTCATTTCTGTTTTTGCGCTGACTCTCGGAGACTTTGTTTTGCGCTGCCGTTGTTTTGTTTTTGTAACGAAAACGGTTCGACAACGATACGTGAGCATGCGTTGTCCGCTTTGGATGCCATGCCTGTTTGTATACTTTTGTATAGTACTGATGCACTTAAAAAAATTAAATAAATATTTTTTAAAGTTCATTTTATTTATTACTTTATATTAGGAAAATTGATAAATGATAAGAATTCAGTAGAAAAAGTAAAACTATGTGGTTTTATTCGCTTTTGTTAAATTAAAAATTATCCAAAGGATTCCTGCATTTTCCCTACAAATTTTGCCCATTGATTTATCTACGTTAAGAAACTTAAAGAATTTCATTGCTTTTATAACGACGAGTTCATTGATATAAGGCAATGCAGCGCACATCATACTTCTGAACAAAATCAGCTTTTTGTGCTTTCTGACAAGTGTACTCACATTCAAAAAATATGCAAAATATGCAAATTATGCAAAAATAACAGAATAGGCAAAAATCGTATGAAACCATACACCACCGCCAAAAGTAAACAATAGCATATGACAACAACAACGCTTTATTCTTGTCTCCCTTCCTTGTTACGCTCATATTCATGCAACCGCTTGCACCTTAGATAGAGAAGATTCATACAAGCAATAAGAAATAAGCAAGAAAAAAATAATAAAACGAAACAAGTAGCTAAATGCGAAGAGTGGCCCGAAGAAAATAACCATAGCCATTCGGCTGCTATCGTTTCTCAACCATATTTTCACTCTATGCTTCCTTCGTTCACCGTCCTGACCGCCCACTTCAAAGTTGACGGTGAAGCGATTTTGAGTGATTCGGACTCTTGTTATTTCTTACTCTATGCTTGAAGTGGAAGCTTGATGTGGTCGCCCTCTTTTAGTTGTCACTTTGTTCGAATTCAATCGACTTTTTCGAAACTTAACGAAATATCAAAATGATTTTGTTATTGCGGGGGGAAATTCTCACAATCACATGAACCTCATATAACATGGGTTTTGAGAGTCGCGATTCATGTTCGAAAAAGAGCGAACGTACGATTTATCAGGGCTTTTAGTGCACTCTCTGTAATTTTAACCAAAAACACATATAACTTGTCAGAATAATTTACAAAATTTATTAATTATTAACACCCTTATTCTAATAGACGAGTCGAGACGAGACGAGCAAATTTTTGTACTGAAAAACAGCTGCTAATCAAAAAACTCGTCTTTTGGTGACCCAAGAGACGAGTTCGTTATTCAACTTGCTAGTTACGTCTTTTTTCCTCGTCTTTTTGGTAATCTAAAGTCCTCATTAAGGCTCAACTTAAGGGTCTTAAGGGAAATTAACAAAAAATTATGTGATGTGCGAGTACACGCGAATCATACTGAGTGACCATAATGAATTAAGAAAAGCTTCGTTAAATTCGGCAACATTAAGGAACTTTAATGTGACAGCGAAACTGGTCGCACATAACTTAACAAAAATTAACAAACAGCTTTTTGTTGCCAGATAAAAAATTTTTTTGACGATATCCGATGTAACATTTTAAACAACTTGTTATTTTTGCAATTGGCAACATCAACAATGGCGGAATTTTTGTTAAGTTTATTATGGGCAATTCAATAATTTTACAAAAATTAAGCTTCATTGTCGTTAACTTTTGACATTAACTTATTTTCGCATACGGCCAATATGGTTGAGGCTTTAGTCGTACGTTTTCGGAATTGTTTAGTTTTTCGAAACTTTTCGGGTTGCAGGGGGTTCAATTGATTATGATGTTGCCAATTTCGTCGAACCATGTTCGAAAGTGGGAATTTTGTGGGCATTTTTTGATGAATTTTATATTTTAAAAATTCTTGGGATTTCTTTAACTCAAATATTACTAAATAAGTAATTATAGAAAATAAAGTATTATTATTAATTATTTTAATAATTATGTACTGTGTCTTCGGAATTTAATGGGAAATTCATAATTCATTAAAATTTAATGGCATTCATAGAAATTTCACACTTTTTGACAGCTGTGCTAATTGGTTTTCTTAACAATTCTTACAATTATTTCCAAATTCCAAGAAAAGTAAATGGATTACCAAAGTGATTTAGAGATCTTAAATATAATTAGACTACTTTGAATGGAAGAATTCGAGACAAACTAGGCGTTGGTGTGTTCGTCCTATAAACAGAGATCGAGTGAGACATGGTTACTTTAGAAAAGTTTTCATAAGTATAAAAACGTGGATGAAGGCCAATTCTTTATACACACAAGAATGACCCGTCCTATTTATGATTTGCTGTTCAATTTGGTCGGCTTTCATTTAGAAAAGCCACTACAAATCATAGGTGCCGAAGAACGACTGTCAATCACTCTTTTGTAAGTTAAAAAATATTTTTCAGATGAAATTTTTAAGTATTATTTTATTTAGGTGCCGAAGAACGACTGTCAATCACTCTCTGATGTATGTCTCTCTCTGGCTCCGCTACCCGAGGGTGCTTCGAGACAATTCCACTCCCTATTGTAGTGCTCCCTTAAAACTGACCAGCGCTTGCTACAATTTTCACCTATATTTAATGAACCACAGTTTATGGCTTAGTTAACTATATTCAAAATTAAATTAGACTTACCCGAGGTTCCTAGTGAGCCTCCAATTTCCTCCCACACTCTTCTTCGCAGCTGGAAGCTCATAGCTGGCTTTGAATTTATTGTACAATAGTTCATTTAGCCGAACAAGCTCAATAAGTCTCTCGTCGTCCATTTCTTGGTAAATATAAATTGAAGTGAAAGCTTCATGTGGCCACTCACCTTTAGTTGTCACTTTGTTCGAATTTGAGAGAATTTTTCGAAACTTAACCAAATATCAAAATGATTTTGATATTGCGGGGGAAATTCTCACAACCGCACGAACTGCATATAGCTTATGAGTTTTGACAGTTGAGTTTCGTGTTCGAAAAAGAGCGAACGTACGACTAATCAGGCCTTAAGAGACGAGAAGAAATGCGAAAGTAGATTTTTTTTGCTAAAAAAGACAAGTGCTTTTGAATTGTCGTCTCCATATAAAATTAGAAGATTTTTAGGAGAATTTAATTTTAATTTTTATTTGTGCTATTTTTAATGAAAAGAGAGACCTGAAAATGAATGAATTTAATTTAGTTTAATTTGAATTTAATTGGATTTGTAAAACACGTTAACATGTGAAAACAATATTTAAACAATATTTAATTTTTATTCGATGAATTTCATGAAATATATTTAATGTATTGTAATAGAAAAAACCTGGACGTGCGAACAGAAAAAATAAACCTGGAAGCAAAGAAAATCATCCGCGCATCCATTTGCAAATTATCGCGAATTTTTTTGTGTAATTTGTCGGAAACCATGAGGTTTGTTTACAGTGTTGGAAAGTGGCTCTCGAAAACAAAATTTGTGTATACTTATGATTGAAAATTGATGAAATTTACGGAAGAAAGCTAAAATATTATTATTTGAATTACTTGCACACTTTATTTTACATTTTAATTATGTTTATTTTATGTATTTCGTGAAGAAAAACAACTGATTTTAATTTTTGTGTATTCACCACATTGGGTATTATAAAATTTGTACCTTCCAACACTCTAAATATATTTGACACCATAAACGAGACGTAAGAGCAAAACGAGGTAAACACCTCGTCTCTTTGATTACCCTTTTCCATCGTTCGTGACTCGTTAACGTTCAACGTTAAATAGTTTACCTCGTCTCTCAGAATAAGCACCTGAGCTTAATAAAGACATATTCAAAAGCGACCATATGTAATCGTAGAATATATTATAATACAGATAAATAGGAAAGATAAAAAAATTATAAAAGTAATATACAGCAAGGTAATATTTTTGTAATTTTTTTAAATAGTATGAGGCTAAAAACTGTCTATTGAAACTTTTCTGAGAGCTTTGTAACATATACACTGACTCACCCTTATTCCTTCTGTCTACCAAAATAACAATCCCAAAGTGTGAAACTAAACAAACTGAGCATGATAAGAACGATTAGGACGTTTGGCCAAACAAGAGTTTGTGATGTAATATGGCATTTATCCATTTGTTCTCTTTAGAGATGTGTGTGTGCACTTTCCCGATAATTTACACAAAAAAGTTAAAAATGTGACATGGCTGCATAATGTCCTACCACCGCTTAATGAGTTAGCGTCGAAAGCTATCGGCGTTAAGCCGCTACGCGCTTATGTTCCCATCAGAGATAAAGAGATAGGAAACTTCTGAAAATACAACTCTGAAATTTGGTTTTTGTAAAGTAGTGTTAGTGAATTCCAAGCCCAATAATCAATGGAATTCCAAGAAATCGATGTTTCAGACCCAAACAATTCGTGGAATTGTATATTGCAGCCCAAAAATATTTGAGTTTCAGACTAATGAAATTTCGGTCTAAAATTCCCACCACCTTTGTTTAGATATTCCAACTTAGATATTGATCTATAAAATTAAATTCTATTTCATGCACACTTTTATGCTTTAAGCTATGTACATGCATTGTGTGCATACTTTGTTTGATGACCATTATATATCTAATAATTTATGGCGAAAACATTGCGCTTTTGTAAGCATGAGGAAATTAATGGAATGATATTTCGTGTAATAATTTAGTGATTCGCACAATGGAGTGACTTATTTAATGGGGCAAAGCATTCCAAAGAGGGTAAAATAAATTAAACAAATATTCAAAACAATTTACTTAAACAAATTCTGCATGTTACTTTATTAACATTACTCTAAATCCAAGTGAAGGGCTTTGTTTTGATTTTCACGTTTGCTAATCACTCGCCGATGCAATTATATTGCAGTATATGTGTTTTAATAATCTTCACCTTCAATTAAAGTATTGTTAATATTTTATGAGAATATAAACGAAATGAAATGTGGTGTAATGTTTTAATGATTTTTCTAAACAAACAAAACTTTTTTAATATTTTTTAAACAAAAATTCCTTTTCGTGGCGCGTCTGTAGAATCAGTTCGGTAAAGAAATTTAATGGCAATCTACGGCATTGATCGTTGGGGTACGTGTATGTATTCCAGTAAAATATATTTAGTGTACAATATTATATTTGTGAATGAACATTTTCCTTTTGCTTCGTTTTAACATTCTATTTAACTGTGCTTAACTAAACTTATTTATCTTTTAACTTTTCATTTTGTCGTTATATCATAACATATAGCAATCACTTTACTGCCGTGCACGAGATACACATCCTCAAAAACACAAAACAAGATCAACATGACCAAAATAGGTCAAGAACCAATATATCTTACTAAACAATGTTCAGAATAAAAATATGGTAGAACAAATCATTTGTTTTTGTTAGTTAAATTCACTGAAAATGTATGTTGAATTTTAGAAATCCAATAAAACCAAGGACAATGACCCTACAGCTTTGGTGTCATAATAATAAATACTCAGGGGGACAAGTTCTAACGGAATACAGCAAATTTTTTTATTGGCCGGCACTTTCATATTTGGACCAAATAAGATGATGTCCATTTACTTCAACTTTTTGTATATTATTATACAGTTTTATGTCACTAACAATGTATAATTTGTAAAATTAGTGTGACTTGTGTATTTGTATATGGGTGGTATAGGCCTACTGGGCAACCGGACATCCATAAAAAAACTGGTAACGCGCCAATGTGCATACCTCTTGGGTCTAATGTCCTTCTTGGGTCTAAACCTTTCTAATGTATGGATTTTTTGATGACTTCCATGTATACCATTATACACAGTTGTGGCGGGGAGTAAAGCTTGTACCATTAAAATTGGTTTTCTGCCGGGAGCAGCACAAGCGTCCAGATCTCGTTATCAATTTCTCACATGAAAGAAATATAGAAGCGTCATCCATAACATAGCGAGAGAGCACTCCTAGAATTTATCCAATATGTATTAACGTCAGCGTAATTTACTCCTATAACTTTGAAAATTACTCTTACCTGTTATATTTTCTGGGCGAATTAAATTCAGAGTAATTGCTCATTCCGCAAGTGCATAAACAAAAATGTTAGGGGAATATAAAATCTTTCTCTTGTTGAAAATCTCGTGGTCTGACAGTATTTATGTACATTATTGTTCTCGTTTCCGAGCCCGAGCTTGGTTTTAACGCAATATTTATTTTCTGAGTTTATTTATTAAAGAAAGGGTACAATGTTAATTAAATTATCTGGTTTGATAGACTGGCGTTGTAGGTTTTAAACCGTGTGTCTGCTTGGGCTTCTTGGCGGCAAGAAGCTTCTCCAAGAAAACTCGTCGGCCCGCAGCTGTCAACTTTTGAGTTGCAATAATGTTGCCTTCGCATCGTTCGTGCACAAAGGTCCTTTCACAACATCCCCCTCCCCGTGAATCGACCTAGGGGGCGGAGATTCACCCTTCTGCTCACACGACTGATTAACATCGAGCACGGCTAGGCTGGATACGGGACGCTTCACTATGCCAGAGCTAGTACGCACATCCGCCGCCCTCGCGACTCCGTCTTTCCCGTAATAAAGATGTATGACGCGGCCGCGGCGCCACCTGGATCTTGAAGCATCACGTTCAACTATCAACACCAGAGCTCCTACGACGATTGGTTGAGTAGTCATACACCATTTGACGCGTCGCGTTAAATCTTTAAGATATTCTTTGATCCAACGGTGCCACAATGAATTTTTTAGGTTCTCCAGAATTTGCCACTGTTTGCGAATATTTAACAGCTTTGGTTCGAATGCTGCTGGAGTTTGAGTCGAATTAGCGCATCCAAGTAGGAAATGGTTCGGTGTCAATGGTTCGGGCTCATCTGGGGTCACAGGCATGTGCGTTAAGGGCTTGGAGTTGACGATATTCTCAGTTTCCACTAACAAACTGTAAAGGGTCTCCTCACGAGGGGCACATTCCTTTAGCACAACTTCAAGAGTCTGTTTCACCGAGCGCACCAATCGCTCCCAGGCTCCTCCCGCACTGGGGTCATGGGGCGTGTTCTAAATCCACTTGATACCCAAAGGAGCGAGCTTTTGTATCAAGCGAAATTTTGTGTCGAACTTAGCTCCTTTGTTACTCCCACGAAATTAGTGCCGTTATCGCTGTGAATTTGTATCGGGATGCCACGATGATTGATGAAGTTGCGAAGGCATAAAATGAAGGCGTCGCTCGATAGGTCTCGGGATATCTCGAGATGTACCGCTCTTATTGTCAGGCAGGTAAAGAGAGCCACCCACCTCTTCTCTCTTCTTCGGGCCACCGTACCAATTCAGGGCCCAAATAGTCTACTCCGGTATACGAAAAGGGTCGAACAAAAGGTGTCACTCTGTCTACGGGTAGCACGCCCATTTGAGGTTGAATTGGCATTGCCTTTCGAAGTCTGCAGAACCTACAATTGGATTTAACTTTATTTGCGACTCTTCTGATAGAAGGAATCCAATATCTTTGACGGATTTCACACAGGACTGTTGATACGTTTGCATGGTGTAGCTTTCTATGGTAGTACTCGACCAGTAAAAACGTTAGTTTGTGATCCTTTGGCATAATTATCGGATTTCTGCACTCGTTTGGTAAATATGTTGCATTTTCGATTCTACCCTTTACTCTGATTAATTCGTCTTCAGCCAGAAACGGGTTCAGACTTCTCAGCGCACTGTTTTTATTTATTGTCATGCCTTGGCTCAAACTCGCATACTCCTCAGGGAAGGCTTCTGTTTGAGTCCAGCGACATTATATGATCTCTACTGCTCTTTCCTCCTCGGACGACAGCTCGCCACCTTTTAGCATTTCTCTTTTGGATTTCAATTTTAAGTTACTCAAGTATCTCAGGATCCAGGCGACGCTTCGTTTTAGCCTAGAGAAATTCGAAAAATTATTAATATTGAACGCGAATGATACCTGTCGATTTGCTGCCAGCAAGTAATGCCTTTTGCGGAGCTCGGTTCCGCTTTCATCTTTGTATCCTGATATTTCGTTATTTCGTTGCTGATATTTCGTTAGGCCATTCTTCTTCGTCTTTATACAAAAATGGTGGTCCTGTCAGCCATCTACTACCGGCGTCGTAATTCGGAGGGTATTTCGCTCTTGTTGCGTCGTCTGCAGGGTTAAAATGTCCCGGACACCAACGCCAATCGTCGATTTTGCTGGTTTCCAATATTTCAGCTACTCTGTTGGCTACGTAAGGTTTATAAATTCTGTGGTCTGAGCGAATCCACTTTAACACCGTATACGAATCCGTCCAGAAGGTTGTCTTTGTTTGGTTAACCGCGATTAACAGCGATCGTATAAATTGTTTGGTAGCTTATCATGCCAAGCGATCCCGCTTTTCCACACCGACTGCATAAATATCTTTTCCGTTGCCATAAAATTAACGAGAACTCCTAATGGGTCGTACACGGACATATTTAAGCTTAAAACTTCTTTTTTTGTAGGTATTCTTTCCCCATTTAGAATTTCTTTAGGTACTTTGTGTAATTTTAAAACATAAACAAATAAATCGAGTTGAGGCACCCAATGCATTCCAAGAACTCGTTCTACCTTAGCGCCAAGTTTCACAGAGTCTTCGTTGACACCAGCTGCTTTGCCGAACGCTTGTTGCAATCTTTCGCCGTTTGATACGATGCCTCTTAGCTCAAATCCACCGGATTTATGGATTTCGATCACGTTGTTTACGACCTCTGTCGCTTCTTCCTCATTCTCAAAACAGTCAACGTAGTCGTCGACGTAGTGCCTTTCAATAATACCTTCAACAGCGCGTGGGCACAGATCCAGATAGTTCTTTGCATTAGTGTTTTTTACGAATTGTGCTATTGTCGGTGAGCAGGAAGCTCCGAATATAAGACGTTGCATAACGTAGATGTTGGGAGGCCTTGATTTGTTTCCTCCTCTCCACAGGAACCGCTGACTGTTTTGGTCCGTTTTTATTACGGCTACTTGGTGGTGCATTTCTTTGATGTCACCACAAACTGCGATTGGTAATTGCCTAAATTTGAAAATGATTGACATCAATGGTTGATTTAAGTCAGGTCCAGGTAGTAACGAGTTATTCAATGAAGAACCGTTCACTTCGGCGGCGCCATCAAATACTAATCTTATACCTTTCTTATTCGGATTTTGTACTGCGAAATGAGGTAAATAAAATTATTTGTCTTGAACACAAGCGGCTTTGTCGTCTGTCAGTTGTCTTGCATAGCCCTTGCTCACGTATTCGGCTATTTTTCTATTGTATTCCTCTTTGTAGTTCATGTCGCGACTTAATTTTCTTTCAACCGATTCCAGCCTCTTCGAAGCCATTTGATGGCTGTCAACAAATGGTGCAGGATTCTTTTTCCATAAAAGACCTGACTCATATCTATCACTTAGCTTTTTTGTAGTGGAATTCAGTATTTCCAGGGCCTTGTCTCGCTCTTAGCATTCTGGTTCCGGGGAGGAGAGCTTAACTCCACATGTTCCTTGATTGAAGTATTCTTCCATCATTTCACGCATCTGACGCAATTCGTTGTCTATTTTTCGAGTGTGAAAGGCGCATTTAGGGCTGATATTAGCTTCTTCGGAGCAAGGGCCATATGCTATCCATCCAATGCTTGTTTTGCTAGCGACGGGCCGGAAAGTTTCAGCTGCATGAGACGCCTGTAATGGAACAGTCAGATAAGCATGTGCTAGACTTAGAATTAGCTTCGGTTAGACGTCATTATAGCTGTTCAGGGGCAAACCGCGAAGGTGATCCTTTCTCCCATTCGACAAAAATTCTTCAACTTTACAGCTTTGTATTGGCAGCGTTAGTTCCGGCGATGTATACACGTTAGAGACGTCATAGATTGGTGCATCTTCTAGCACGTATCGAGTCGTAGTGGTTACTTCTTTTCCTTTATCTTCCTTCATCGCTAATGGCTCGGAGTGCAACAGCATGTGATGGCTTTTTCTACACCTTTCGTTGTCACAATTTTTTCGGTTTCTGCATCGACCGACATGGTGGACTTGATGAGCCTGCATCTTTGCATTCTCCGAAGCAATATATACATCGCGCTGCTATCGTAACACATGTGTACCTTTTATTTTCTACGCTTGAATTCATGACTTGATTTGCTTTACGACTATTTACTAATAAAGGAGTTGGTAATGCGTCATACGCTGCATTAGCTAATCGTCTAAGGGTCATCAGCCAATCACTGAAGTCTAATATCGATGCAGCCTCGCCCTTTTGTAGGCACCTTTCTGCCCACTGGAGTTGTCTTGCTGGAGGCAGCTTGGCGACCAGTTCACTCAACAAGGTAGGATTATGTAGGTGATAATCTCCTTTTACGTTTTTCATGAATATACTCATATTTATTACCTGGTTAGAAAAGTTTATAACGGACTCTAGATTCCCTTCGATGACCGGTGGCATTGCACGTACCCTTTGCACTTAGCTTTTAATGTGTTGTTCTGCTCGGCCGAAGGTTTCTTGTAACGTGGCCATAATTGCGTCGACGTTATTTGAGCCACTGAGTAGCGACTCAACCAGCGAACGAACACGACCTTTCAAAGCCTCGCGCAGGCGCATGATATTATGTAAATTTGTGTACTGGAACTCTCTTGTGGTGGCGACGAAAGATTCTGCGAAAGTCAACCATTCCTCTGGCAACCCTGAAAATGCTGGAAGAGGGTAAATTTTGTTTTGATGGCCTACCTGTGACGAGGATAGCGTAGAGTTTAGTTGCGGGGCGGGTAACTGCAACGGCATAAATTCCTGTGCAGTGGGATATGTCTGCAGTGGCGCTGGCGTTGACTGTGATGGTGAGGAGAGCGTAAATAGAAACTGCTACGTAGGTTGGTGCGTCGAGGGGACAGACTGCAATGGCGTAAAGCTATACATGTTCGACGGCATTGGTATGAAATCTGACATTGTCGGCAGTAACGGCTGAGACGTAAGCGGCTGCATGGGCTGAAGAGTTGGCAAATAAATGTGCGTAGTCAACTGCCTTGTCGGTGGCAGCGACGGAAGGCTTGAAATAATTGGCTGTGACATGTGATTGCAGTGGCTGACTTGGCATGATTGATGTCGGCGGCGTAGACTGCAGTGGCTGACTTGACATGATCGATGTCGGCGGCGTCGACTGAATTGGCTGGCTTGACACGCTTGGCTGAGATGTCGGCAGCACCGGCTGCAACGACTGACTTGACATAATTGATGTCGGCGGCGTCGACTGCAGCGTCTGCCTTGACGTATTAGTTTTTGTTATTATTTCTTCTCGAAGTGTACTCACGGTTTGTTGCAATTGCTGGCTGTTTCAAACCATTAATTCTTGCATGGCTTGCAATTGCCTGCTAAACTCGTTCCTGAGTTCTTCCAGTTTTCGGTCAAATTCCAGTGTATTAGTTCCTACACTTTCCACCACGGCTTCGATATCTCGCGACGAGTCTCCATCTCTGGATTGCTCCCTAGCCGGTCGTCTTGGCGAATGCTCTAACGGCATTGTCTCATAAATGTTGAGGTACTTCGGCTTGACTCCTTTATTTTTCCGGTCACTGCACCTTGGTACGCTTGACATACATATATAGCGCGTTGGATCCTTAGCCTCAATCTTACTAGCAAGCGCCAACTACGTGAAACCATTCGACGGTTTAAAAGATTTTGTTCTCGTTTCCGAACCCGAGCTTGATTTTAACGCAATATTTAGTTTCTGAGTTTATTTATTAAAGAAAGGGTACAATGTTAATTAAATTATCTGGTTTGATAGACTGGCGTTGTAGGTTTTAAACCGTGTGTTTGCTCGGGCTTCTTGGCGGCAAGAAGCTTCTCGAAGAAAACTCGTCGGCCCGAAACTGTCAACTTTTGAGTTGCAATAATGGTGCCTTCGCATCGTTCGTGCACAAAGGTCCTTTCACAACAATTATATTCTGGTATCCAATCGCCAATGCCCTTCAACCGATTGCCAATAACACATTCACGCAAAGCACCATCACGACCAACAGATTTCACAATACTCTTCAAAGCCTCTTCTAGTTTCATATGCATGTGCAATTGCGTAACCTTAATTTCATCCTCTCCAACATTGTTGTTGCCATGTTGTAAGCTCTGAGGAATATAATTATTATCCATCCTAGCGTTTTGATAAATATCCATAATTTCACATTCTTACTTTGCCATTACTATTTGATCCATGCGTTTCCTCAAATTAGGATCTTCGTATTGATTTCTGTAGTGTTAACCAATTTCATCTTCACGTCCATTCGTCGCTTGGAAAAAGAGAATTGAATCAACTTTTTAAATCCTGCATCGGTTGACCTTAATTTGTTTCACAAGAAAATGTAATATGAACGATCGATCATTGTTTACATAATATTCGCATGTAATGCCATACGTGACAGAATTTTGGTGAATTGCATACCCATGAAAGGCTTGTACATGTGTTTCAGTCGTGTAAAATTTTGGCGATGATTTGTCACAATTTTTCGAGGGAAAAAGTTTCCTATCTCATTATCTCTGATTCCCATACAAAACTTTTCATAAGCGCGAAAAACGCACATGTACAGGCATTAAATTGTTTTATTGAAGAAATACTGGGTAATATTTCTTAAGCAATTTTACGTCGTGTAAATATATCCATAAATTAAGTGTATTAAATGAACCCACTAAAATGCCTACAAAATTGTTTCGTGTAAGCAATCTGAACGCTTTTGTGTTTAATCGTTTTTAATTTATTTAGCCGTTATTATATTACACACATGGGCATCTGCGGCTCCGAGAGCCGCATGCGGCTCTTCATTGAGTCACCTGCGGCTCCCGGTCAAATTTTTAAATTTACAACATAAAATTCTAAGTTTTTACAATTTTCTGGGAAAAATTTTTCTATGTGTTTACGACACTAATCGTTTACATTTCTGTTTATCTCTGCTTTTTCATAAAAAAATTACATGTGGCAGCCTTTATTTTCTGCAAAAGTTTGAAACAAACAGCAACAGCAAACAGCAATTCCTTTTTGTTTGCGTACGTCAGAAACATATGTTTATTTGTACAGGTTCGCGCAACTTTTTGAAATGGAAATAACAGTAAAATCAAAGCGAATAAAAGCAATTTTTGAGTCGTGCAAATTTTTCACTAGCATAAGTAAGTAGCTATATTTCGGTTGATTTGTGCATTAGTTAATGTAACTTTTTTAAAAGCATGTCTACGGAAAACGTAAAAAAAAGAAAGTACGATGGAGAAAATAGAAAAATTCAAGAGGAATGGTTTGAAAACTTTGGTTTTGTAGACAACAATGGAAAGTCTCTGTGTGTAATTTGTTGTTCTACAAATAAAAATTATAAAGTCACGAATTTACGTCGACATTACGACCCAAACCATCCGAACTTTACAGCTCAATATCCACTGAACTCTAAATTAAGGAGGGAAAAGCTCGAATCTTTAAAATTTGATGTATCAAAACAGCAAGGACTCCTAGGTTCATTTACTCGCCAGAATGACGCAATAAATGAGGCTAGTTTTTTGTTAGCTTGGAATATTGCGTGCTAAACGTCCATATAGTGAAGGAGAATTCATTAAAAAAATGTACAAGAAGTAATTAAAGTTTTGGATCCGGATAATAAAAAAATGCAAAAATTAATTGACCTGGTTCCCATGCCACGCCGTACAACTGAGCGTCGCATTAACGACATTAGTAAAACTGTTGTAAATAATTTAATTTATGATTTGAAAATTGTACCGCATTTAGTTTGGCCCTCGATGAGTCTACAGATATTCAGGATGTTCCACAATTGGCTATTTTTGTACGGTATGTACATAAAGATGTAACTGTAGAGGAGGAACTTCTAGATATTGTAGCGCTTCTTGAAACAACACGCGGTATTGATATAAATGCAGTTGATGAAGCAATGGACAGGTTTAAGTTGCAGCGCAAAAAACTTGTAAGTGTTGCGAATGACGGAGCGCCTGCGATGATAGGAAAAAATCTAGGTCTAATAGGCCTTTTAAACAATGATCCTAGAATACCTTATTTTTTGTCACTTCACTGTATAATTCACAGAGAGCATCTTTTAGCTAAATATTTTAAATCCGAAAATGTATGGAAGATCGTTATACAAATTGTCAATTTTATTAGAACAAATGGAAAAACACATCGACAATTCAAAAATTTTTTAGATGAATTGCGAGAAAATGATAACGAAAATGAATTGCCCAATGATGTATCTTTATTTTGTATTGTAAGATGGCTCTCAACTTATAATGTTTTAAACCGTTTCGTCGATCTCTTAAATCTCATTAAAGCATTTTTAAAAGAGAAGGGAGAAAAACACCCACAATTAGAGGATGAAACATGGCTTTCTGATCTAATGTTTCTTACAGATGTGCTTGAACATTTGAAAACACTTAGGGGGTTATTCTGGCCTAGCGGACGAGCTCGCTTAATGACACTTGCTTCGCTAAATGCTCTCGTTTCTTTTTTTCCGATTCTACCCAAGCGAATGAACGAGCATTTTATTAGCCAGCGAGAAGCAACAACAACTATCATACTTCTTACGTCTTCTCGCTAAAACTCCGTATTCTGCTCACATTCACTGCGCGAACGAGCTGTCATATTGAGAGAACTCTGAAAGCTGGTCGTTAGAGGCCATTTGTCGACCAAAGGGTTGAGATTGAAGCAATACAATTATTAATTATTCTATGGGAAATCAAACATTGGAAAATTGCAGGTAATTATGCGAGCAAAATAAGGAAGAAAAATATTTTGTGATAATTATTTAAAAACAGTTCTCAAGTTGTGCTCAGTATGTGCCAAGGTTTGGATAGATATGAAAGGAAGGACCAAAAAATAATGGCTTCCAACGCAGCAGAGCTGAAGAACTCAAATACACGATTCCGCACAAAATTTTTTATAATTGTTTTACAGATTACCATCTGTCAAAAACTAATCGTTTAGGAATGACATCACAATAACAATTTAATGCATTAACTACTGGTGTCATCTATTGCAAAATGTGCGACCTTAAGCAATGTAAACAAATGAGTGGGGAAAACTGGAGAAATGACGTAAAGCTCGCTTGTAGTGAACGAAGTGAAGCCAGAATATGGTTTTCTAGGCGAGCTCGTTCGCTTCAAACGAAATTCACGTTCGTTCGGTGAAAAGCCAGAATACGCCAGAGAATTTCTACGAACAGCTTTAACTAATTTTACACCAAATTTTAAAGATCTAACTACACACTGTTCTTAGATGTTATGTTTTTTAAAAAAATTAATGTGTTTTTATATTATCACAAAGCCATTTATTTCTGTACTAATTTATTTATTTTCATTTTAGTTAATTTGGATTTATAATTTTGTTCATTTATGATAAATGCTTGTTATTTCATTTATTAATTTTTATTTATATGTATTATATATGTATAACATCACTAATATATGTTTATACTCTTCTGCTTATTCCAGTTGCATTGAATAAAAATGTTATTTTGTGTTTATATATATGTTTATAAATATCAAATCTTTATTAATATCAAAAAGCATATTGCGGCTCTCTTTGGCAAATGTGTGCCCACCCCTGTTATATTATATTAAAATATTTATTTATTTAAACCCCCTAATATAAAATTTGATGTAAGATAGTTATGAATAAAATAACATATTTTTTTAAGTGTATAACTATTGGAAATTTGACATTTAGGTATAAGGTATATTTTAACAATTAGGTATAAGTCACTGTCACAGAACTATAATTGCTTCTGTCATATGATCCGTCTTTTCTTTTCATTGCTTTTCTCGCAGCACTAAACGAGATTTCGGGGGATTCTAGCAGGAAGCTTATCATATTTATAAAAAAGATATAAAAATAACAAAATTGCGAGTAATTTTCAAACAAAATTTATGTAACCTTCCTTTCGGACAGAGCAGAGGTCATATAAATGCAGGTAGTCATTCTGAGCCGCTATATTCTCGAACGAAAATTTTTGTCGAACACGGAAATCTTGAAGTTCTTAAAACGAAAGGAAATTATTCAACATTTACTTTACTCTTTGTTTTGCAGAGAAGAGTAAAAAATTTCCAGGATAAAAAGTCAAAAAAGGAACAAGAGTACATACGTTAATAGAAATAGAGACGTGAGCAAGGCAAAAATAAAGGTGATTTAAGCGAAGGGAAGAGACGTCTAAGGGATCGTATAAATCATAAATAATTGTGAAACTTTTCGCCTTTAGCCCATGGATTCATCGGTGAGTGAAGGAGCTACTTCGTTACAGACATCAACGCAAAAGAAAAAGAAGTCCAAAAATAAAAAGGGTCCAAAAGGTACTCCCCTTGATGGTTTAGCTTTAGAAACGCAAACAGAAGTAAGCAAAATTAGTGAAGATAGACTTAGGGAAAAATTCGCAAAAGGATTGCATTTAAACAGTAGTAGTGTCAGCAAGATTGCAGACAGAAACGCTGGTGAAGTTAAAGATCGGAAGATTAGTAATAGCAACAGACTAGTGAACGGTACTGGTGAGATGTCGATTTCAGAAACCTGCTCCCGTCAATTGAACGGACATGATTGCAATGCGGTTGCGACACCGGTTGGCGCAGATTCTAGAAAACTGGGATCTAATTCAACTGCAGAAAAGCAAAATGCGAAGAAATCCAAAAGAAAACATAAGCTAAAAAATAAAGAAAATGCTGAAGATAACTGCCATAATGTAGATTTAGTTGATCAAAAGATAGACGCCGTAGTGCAGGAGTCGTATGAACAAACATTACGAAATGGTTTCGCTGAATCTGTGGGTCACAGTACAGAAGAAAAAGGTGAGGGAGGAGGACTTGTAGTGCCGTTAAAAACTCAAAATAAAAAAAGAAACAAAAACATAAAAAAAGAAATCACGGAAGTTAAAGATAAACTAAAAATAATTGGCGTGCAAGAGGATAAGAAATCTTCGAGCGAGCAAGCTAAGGAAGAACAACTTGCCATCACCTCCGTACCCGCCCCGGATGAAAAGGCAACACAAGTAATACTCACTAACACAAAAGAAGAGATAGCTAACGCTTTAACTTCAGAGGAGATAACTATTTTATCCACTCTGCATTTGTCAAATGTACAAATTGAATACAAGGAATATGAATCAGAACTGCAAATGCATGTAAGTCATGGTAGTAGTCGATCTTATTATTGCCAGTATTTGGTCTTAAGTAACACAAATTTTGTTGCAGGATATAATGCGTTTGATACAAGCCGAACTTTCAGAGCCTTATTCAATTTATACTTATCGCTACTTTATTTACAATTGGCCAAAATTATGTTTCCTGGCAGCACATGGTAACGAGTATGTAGGAGCTATCGTTTGCAAACTGGATCGTCATCGGCACATGAATAGAAAACGTGGATATATTGCAATGTTGGCAGTGCGTAAAGAATACCGAAAGTTAAAAATTGGTACTACGCTAGTGCAAAAGGCAATAGAGGTAATAGTAATGAATGGGAAAGCTTTTTATAAATAACGTGTTCGTATATAACAAATAAATAAGATTATTTATAATAAGCTTATTTTCATTTGCCATGCTTAGCCACATAATTCCAATTTTTGGGGGCAGTTAAGCTTTAAATAAATGTAAAATATAAACATTGACTAATTAAAATAACTGTTTCGGTAAGTTAATGAAATTGAAGACACGGAGCCATGCGATCACATTTGCATGATTTTCAGCCTCAATAAATTGATAAGGCAACAAGAAATACCGCATCGCCTAAGAGATAGATCTGGGTGAGCAGGCGTCCGTCGTCTTCTCTAGCATCAAACTAATTAAGCACAGGCACAAGTGAATGAATGAAAGAAAATATTCACTATGCCGTTAGTTATTGTCCAGTACTTTTATACTATCATTTCCAGTCACGAAACTGTTTTGCATTGAGCTTCAGCTCTGGCGAGTTGTAAAATCTGGGACAGTATTGGCGAGTTGTAAAATATGGGATCGATACTGATGATAGTTTTTTGTACGCAATCATATGATCATGGATTGTTATGATTTTCAAATGTCAGCATGAAGAAAGGCTTCCCAAAGCAAAATAACGTTGACTATTTTGTATTAAACATGCTTTAGTTATTTTCTTCTTTTCTTTCCTTTTTAGGCTATGCTTGCTGATAATGCTGATGAAGTAGTTTTGGAAACTGAAATGCGTAACGTACCGGCATTGCGCCTCTATGAAAATTTGGGCTTTGTACGCGATAAACGATTATTTCGTTATTATTTAAATGGTGTTGACGCTTTACGCTTAAAGCTTTGGTTTAGATGAGATTTTCTTGTTGAGCTTGTTTGAACAAAATCATGTTTATTTTATTTAATTTAAATGTCCTTCTCTATTATGCACCTCCCTTTTTGATAAAAAGTAAGGAAGTTGCAATAAAACGAAGAAAAAAATTATAACGGCCCTAATTTTTTTAAGAGGAGCAAAAAATAGTAATATTAAAGGAAAAATATTAAGAAATAATTATATATATATATATATATATATATATATATATATATATATATATATATATATATATATATATATATATATATATATATATATATATATATATATATATATATATATATATATATATATATATATATATATATATATATATATATATATATATATATATATATATATATATATATATATATATATATATATATATATATATATATATATATATATATATATATATATATATATATATATATATATATATATATATATATATATATATATATATATATATATATATATATATATATATATATATATATATATATATATATATATATATATATATATATATATATATATATATATATATATATATATATATATATATATATATATATATATATATATATATATATATATATATATATATATATATATATATATATATATATATATATATATATATATATATATATATATATATATATATATATATATATATATATATATATATATATATATATATATATATATATATATATATATATATATATATATATATATATATATATATATATATATATATATATATATATATATATATATATATATATATATATATATATATATATATATATATATATATATATATATATATATATATATATATATATATATATATATATATATATATATATATATATATATATATATATATATATATATATATATATATATATATATATATAT
>OZ016504.1:8912979-8913979 GCA_963966595.1 Physocephala rufipes | reverse complement strand
ATATATATATATATATATATATATATATATATATATATATATATATATATATATATATATATATATATTATATATATATATATATATATATATATATATATATATATATATATATATATATATATATATATATATATATATATATATATATATATATATATATATATATATATATATATATATATATATATATATATATATATATATATATATATATATATATATATATATATATATATATATATATATATATATATATATATATATATATATATATATATATATATATATTATATATATATATATATATATATATATATATATATATATATATATATATATATATATATATATATATATATATATATATATATATATATATATATATATATATATATATATATATATATATATATATATATATATATATATATATATATATATATATATATATATATATATATATATATATATATATATATATATATATATATATATATATATATATATATATATATATATATATATATATATATATATATATATATATATATTATATATATATATATATATATATATATATATATATATATATATATATATTATATATATATATATATATATATATATATATATATATATATATATATATATATATATATATATATATATATATATATATATATATATATATATATATATATATATATATATATATATATATATATATATATATATATATTATATATATATATATATATATATATATATATATATATATATATATATATATATATATATATATATATATATATATATATATATATATATATATATATATATATATATATATATATATATATATATATATATATATATATATATATATATATATATATATATAGTATATATATATATATATATATATATATATATATTTATATATATATATATATATATATATATATATATATATATATATATATATATATATATATAT
>OZ016504.1:8787979-8910479 GCA_963966595.1 Physocephala rufipes | reverse complement strand
GTACTGCATTTGAAATAAAATTGACAAATAAACTCAGGCTAAAAGCAACAGCAAATTTAATTATTTTCGTGAATTATTCACAATCCAGTAATCGAATTTGAAATATTCACAAGGGAATTTTCAAATAACGTAACAATTGGTGTCAAAAGGGATTGCTGAATAACCTCGTATTAAGGTCACATTTGCCGAATTTAGAATTCGAGAATTAAGAGAATAATTGAAGGCTCGTAAATTGCCGGTGACAAGTCAAAAGGTAGATTTGCAGGCACGTTTGCGTGGTGCAATGGAAAGCGCCGGTGTTAACGTAGATCATTAGTTCCGTCTCAATGCTACAGGAGCATCATTAAAAGTCAAAGAGCAGTTGACAGAGCCACAACGTGCTCAAGCGTTCGACATGAACGTGCTCCTGGCAGCAGTCATCAGAACTATAGCGGCAATTAAAGAATAACACCTCACAATTGCAGCAGCAACTGGAAAACAATACTTCAGAACTACAGAATCAACTATCACGGATTGAGGGGAACTCTGCCAAGTTACAAGAAGAATAAGAATAACAAGAAGAAAAAGAATAACGCCTCACAATTGCAGCAGCAACTGGCAAACAATACTTCAGAACTACAGAATCAACTATCACGGATTGAGGGGAACTCTGCCAAGTTACAAGCGAGACAGGATAAAATGGAAGATCAACTACAGCAATTCGAATTAAAACTTTTGCGTTCTGACAGAGTAATGGCGTTGAATGGGCCAGTCGTGGACACCAGTTCAACGAAGTTAAAGGCTCCAACCTTCGACGGAATGGTACCATTTAAAATTTTCAGGGCGCAGTTTGAAAACACAGCACATGCCAATCACTGGAGACCGGCAGATAAAGTGACAGCTTTAGTGGTCCCTATTAAATCTACGACAGAAGACAGAATCTACGACAGACGCAATAACGGCAGCTCATGAGCGTCGATGTAGCAGTGACAAGAAAAAATTTCCGGATGGAATCATTATATCGGTATAGAGCGGTTCACTTATTTGGCTTCTGCAGATTCACCAGCTGAAATAATGATTAAGGCGTTCAAGATCAAGGCATTTGTCAGAAGAATACGGGATAATGTGCGGGAAAGAAGTACCACCAATGTAAGACCGACTATTAGGCAACTTCGTGTAGCCTCCAGTAATGCAGGGACTATTTCGCAAAGAGAAAACATAGTACTACTGCCAAGAAAGGGAAGGGCGAAAACGACAAAGGAAAGTAGCCGAAGTAATGACAATCAAAGCCTTTGGATGGCGAAAATTTCCCGTCGTCTATCTGGTCCAACCCCATAAGTCAAAATAGTGATCAAAATGGATAAAAGAAGAAATCAATAGATATTATCACCTTGTAATTAATTCATCATATAATTACTTCACATGCGAACAAGACAAAAAAAATATATCGAAGAAACACAAATAGAGAGCACCATGGCCAGATAAGGTCCAACATTTTTCGTTTAAAAAATTACCTGCAATGCATCAAAAAGTTACAGAACTACAGAATTATTACATTCAATATCAAGGGCGTCCATTAAAGATGTTACATACCTATTATCAAAAGGGAAGGGTCTCACTCGGAATCCTTCAAACGGGCGGCCAATTACTTAACTCATTATTTATAAAATTATGCATTATCTCCCGGATAACTCACCGTATAACGGATAATAGCATCAAACGGGAAGACCAGAAAGGATGAGCCGAATATGCTAGATGATGTAAGTAGCAATTAACCATTGACCAAATAATTTTAGAACGGACGGTAAACAATCCAGAAATAAGAAATGCATCCTATGGATTATAAGAGAGACAATATAAACTCTTTAAGGTGTACTACTCCAGAAGCTCCAAAAATCTATAGGATAATTGCAACGATAATTGGATTCTTAAATTACAATATGAGAGAATGACGAACTAGTATCCTATTATGTATATACCAGCTGGGATGGTAAAAACTGCAGATATCCATATAAAGTGCAGGATTTTCTAAAATCATCTCTTATCTGTCCACTCGCTAGCTTTGAGTTGCACTTAATCCTATTAGTAACCTCTTAAAAAAGAGCAATTACGGATATAAAATAAAGAGTCGATATAATCAAAAGGCACTGAGTCACTTGAAGCGGATAAGCGGATGCCTTAAGAATATACTCGTCCCCTTGTCGCCTCGAAGTTTAGACCAAATTATACAAACTGTTTCAATGTTTCGTGAAGATAATAATTTCGGCTCCAAAAGTTCAAAAGAATATCCATTAATGAAGAAAAGACATCAAGAAGATCGAATATTGAGTAAAACGTGTACATAAATCTAAGGGTGAAATTATCGTGCTAACAAGATAGTCAGTATCAATATAATGAGGTAAAAACTTAATTAGAATTATAAATTCATACGCGGTTCATATTATTTTGTATAGTTTCCGTATTATAAAATTTACCTTAACAATGTTAACAGATTATTAATTTCATCACTCTAAATGATAAAGTGAGAGGATGGTAATATGAAGAAGCGATGACGGAAGGTATTAGTCGATTTTCAGACGCTTAATAATAATGGAAAATAATATCTGCGTCGGTATTATCCCAAAGCCGGACAAATTGCCGCAGATCAGAACAACAAATGAAGGGGATACAGATTTAACATCTTTAAATATTAATGGAAATTTCAATCGATAGGTGAACAACAAATCTACAAGGGAACAAAATTTGTCAACAAAACCTATTCACGATCGCGATCATTATTGCAAATAATGTTGATAAGACAACGTCAAACTAATGGTTATTAAATAAAAATTTGTATGGCGGGACTAAAGTTTATATTATAGCCATTCAAAACCATATAGTTCCCAAGGAAAACTGTAATAAAAGATAATCAGCGATAGTTGTAGGAGATGCGTAAGTCAAACTGCAAGAAATAATAATGTAATATCAGGCTACGCGAATCGAGCGGATTATGTGTGAATAAACGGATTATGTGTGAAGACATAACAACGTTGTGAAGATTCACCAAGGAGCTTTCTATAATACAATAATTTCAGGCTACAACCAGTATGGAAAGTGTGGAACAATATGCTCACGAAAATGCCCAACAGTTTGCACGAAAATTTATAGCGGTGCTGGTACAACGATACTTGATAAAAACAATGCTGAGTTACTTATGATATTGAAGTTCTGGCTACAAAATGTATGAGCCGAACATGCATCGAAGAATTAATAAATATTCTATGCTGTGAAGTATTAATATTATTATTTACTATTTAGTTGAAACTGAACGTAACTGAAACTTAAAAGATAAATCCATTTATAATAACCGCTGGAGGTATGATAAAGCAGATTTAGATTATAATTTTCAATTGGAACAATTAAATTGATCATGCATTCAGTGGTCTTCGAGGCATTATTTTTTTGAATAGAGGCAGATTATGTGATAGTTTTAATTTATTTCGATATTGATTTAGTCCTAATCAGCCGTAACTTTTCAATTATTCAGATTGTTTCTTTCACTTTTTCCTCAGACAAATTCAGATTTGTATGGCGAGTTTTCATTTTACACGTATTATTATTTATATTCATACATTTATTACAGGTCACAAACCTTCAATATAGAGGTCTATTAATGATTATAATTTCATACAGAAAATTAATCTAACTAAATACTAAAACTAATTATTTAACTTAGCTAAAATAATTATTATAATTTATTTATATAAAATTATACATGCTCAATATATTATTGTGCAATTTAAATTAAGAACTTAATTGATTGCGTATTCAGTAGTCCCAAAAATATGCAACAATTTGGGGGAAAAAGAGTGGTTGTGCTTTAATTTAGTTTAGAAATACTGTAGTTTAATAATCACTATTTATCGGAAATAAAACTTATTGCAGTTATAATGATAATTCAGATCTCTTATGTTCATTAATATATAATCAATACTATTTTTATTTAAATATAAAATTGAAACTGGTCTGCAATCAGCGACCTCGGGAATATGCAATATCTTTAAATGAGAGAGTATAGAATCACGATTTATACTCAAAACAAGTTTTAAACTGTCATTAAGGAGCTTTTTTTGTTACCCTCGTTGAAAAAATGAGGTACATATTAATTATTCAGAGATATCATGAGATTTTATCTGAAATAATGAAGAATTCTAACAAATTTATCAATATTTATTGAAGAGCACCAATAGCGTGTTTGGAAAACAATCTCGCAAGTTTGAAGAGTCGTACTGCTCTGACTAACTCTAAGTCAATCCATTATCTTATCAATGACTTATCTTATCAATGGTCGACTAACTGGCAAGCAAACAGAAGAGCTGAGTTATCTTATCATTAACTTGGCTAATGCTTTAAGAATTTTTATGCTAAGGCATTGTTAATATATCATCAACGCGGTTGTCGTCAATTCAACGGCCTGTATATGATTTTTGTAATAATTTTTGTAAAACGTATTCAGTAAATCATCTCTTGCGACAACGGCAGCGAAAACGTATCGAAATTTATTACGAAACTAAATAAATTTCTCAATATTTCTGGAGAAATTCACCTAAAATAAGCGGAGAAAATCAAAAAGGGAAAAGCGGTGTGTTTTTAAAATATTCATAAAGGAAAATATTAAGAAAAATATAACGCATGTAATAAAAGAACTGATTTTGATGAAAAAATAAATTAGGTCACAAAGACAATAGAAGATAGAGAAAATGAGGACAAGTGATCCGAAAAACGTCTACTAAAATTTACAAAACATAATGTGGTCGTAATTAAAAAAATATATAATTAATAAGAAATAATCTATAATAAATAATAAATTAATAATAATAAAACTACAAAGCTTAAAACGAAAAACTAAAATTCAATATTATCTCAAATAATAAACATTATTAAAAAACTCTATTTTAATAATTTTAAAAAGCCCGAATTGATGACTAATTTCGTTCATTTAATCTTAGCTAAGTAGACAAATGACGTCATCTTAAGCGATTTGTTTATATAATAAAAATGAATTATTTGTTAAGGCAAATTATATGGTCATTGTGTGATACCTACTATGAGTTTATTAGTAATGAATTTGAACTGTGACATTTGGTCAACGCATCTCGTGTTTAATTCTCCCATCTAAATCTTTATCATCCATTAAAATTAACTCACTTTAAATTTTGGATCATCCATCCTTATTTTTGATTTAATTATCCATTACAATTTAATACAACTTATAATTTTATCGTCGACATCATCGATTAACATTCAAGTCACTTCAAGTTTTCATCATTCATTTAAGTTTCAATCACCAATTAAGATTTAATGTCCTTCAGAATCATCCATCACGATTGAATGATTTTTGTAAGCCTTACTATGACTTAATTCTCATAAATATAAATTATCCATTTAGATTCAATTCAATTCTAGGTCTTATTCATTAATTATTCATCAATAACCATTCATGCATCAATTAGTCACCCGATAAAATAATTTTTTTTCAGTTTTAAGCATCCACCAAGATTTAATTCTCCTTTAAGCTTCAACAATCCCTTTTATGCCGAAGGAAAACTTTCTAACGTTATTTTATTTTTATAAGAAAGCAAGAGCAATAAATCCTTAATCCTGAATATTTAATCATTTCAGAAAGACATAATTATTAAAACGTTTTAATTTGCTTAAGCCAATCAAAATTAGGTGATCTATTTATTTTGATATTTTATTACTAATCACAACTTAGTTATCAATTTTATTTAATTCTTAATCTGATCACATCCTTTCGTATAAATTATTCTCGTTACATATTTTTTAATTCAAAAAACTTGTTCAATCGAGATGTTAAAATGGATCAAAAAATCCTTCATTTATGTTTTTCAGTAATTTATATTCTGATTCAACATACTTCAAAACAAAAATTCGAAATGGGATTTGGACAGCAGGTAAATACGTTGGAAAAGCAAATTGGCTGCGTTAAATACACGCTCTTCTGTTTCAATATCGTGAGTTGGATGTTAGCTGTTGCTCTATTTGCCCTAACCGTCTGGTTACGCGCTGAATCCGGTTTTAACGAGTGGCTGCGCATTTTAGAAGCCGAAAAATTCTATATGGGCGTATACATTCTTTTAACCATAAGCATTATAATAATGGCTATATCTTTCTTGGGATGCTTTAGTGCCCTTATGGAGAATACACTGGCATTAGTGGTATTTATTGGTACGCAAATACTTAGCTTTTTGCTTTGTATATCAGGAGGAGCAGTTTTATTGGAATTCTCGATGATGCATTCGAGCCTACAACCCCTTCTGATGTTATCACTGCAGCGTTTCGTTAGTACTTCTGAAAATTCATATTCGTCGTATGTATTGAATATGATACAAGATAATATTGGTTGCTGCGGTGCTACAGGACCTTGGGATTATTGGGATTTACATCAGCCATTACCATCATCATGTCGCGACACAGTTAATGGCAATGCCTTCTTTAACGGTTGCGTCGATGAGCTAACGTGGTTTTTTGAGGGGAAAACAAGTTGGATCGTGGCCTTGGGTTTATGCTCGGCATTATTGAATGTTATCTGTGCAGTTATGAGTTTGATTCTGGTGGAGGCAATTAAGAAAGAGGAAGATGAGGCAAGAGGTTACAGACGTTAAATAGTGGAAGCGCTACTTGGGTTATTTTAAAAACGATGATATCATTGTGCCTTTCAGTTAAATCAAGAGAACAGACAAATTGTTTTATGTTTTTCATAAAGCAAAAACGATGAAACGCCGAATAAAATTATTCCATAATTTATGTTAAATTTAATTTTAGTTTTCTAAGTTTCTTTTTGTAATCATAAAAAACGCGGTAATTCATAATAAAAAATAGAAAATCTTATTGAAAGAAGTTTTTCCTCTCTTTGAAGTGGAAATGGGAGGCAGTATTATCAGCATAAATAATTCAGCTTAATTCCTCAACCTTTAATTAATAGGGAATTGAATTTAAAACTTTTAATTGTTAGTGCTATTTAATTTTATCTGAAGATATATAATTTTGTCTATAGCCTATAACTAGAATTATTTTTAACCTCAATCAAACTCAAAATTGAGGATTTTGAAAATGCAGTTTTAACTGCAGTTTTTTAATTAAAGAATTGACATTTTTCTTTTTTTATTATACCAAAACCTCCAATGAACACGAAAAAATTAATTTCACCAATTTCTCTTTTTAATCCGGGGAGTTCTCTTTTTAATCCGCGGAGAGTTAAAAGTAGCAACTTATGCAAGTAACTGAAAGTAGAGAAAAGGTTGAAGTAACATGGTGATGAAGAATGAACGGCGTCAGCTCAAAGTGACTTCATAACGAAAAAGTAATGAGGTAACTGAGAGAAAGTTAGTTACTTTTTAGTTACGCGCTTATTTAATGTCATTAATTTCTCGCTAAAAATAATTCTGTTAACAGTTCAGCAATTCCACTAATTATAGCCAAAGGGTAAATTGGATCAAAGACAATTTATTTGCTAATCGATAGCAAATCTGATCATCAAATCAATTTGGGACGTTGTCTGAAGGGCACATGCCCCAGAAATTAAATGAGGAACATTTGTCAGTAATTGTTTGTTCCACTAATCTATAGGAAAAATATCATACCTAATTTGATCTAATTTGTCTCTTTCCCCCATTGATTCCTTGCTTAAGCTATCTAAGGAACTGAGAACTAAGAAATTTAGATGAGTTAAGGTCTATCAAACCTCACGTGTGTACAAGTGTGGTAATTAGCGATTTCTATATCAAACAAGATGTAATATAAGCCTTATTAAAAAATTATTTTAGAATTTATGAATGTGGATAAATTAATAATAATTTGATTGCGGCTATTAGCTATTGGGTTATATTAAGGGTTAAGAATATGGTTAGATTTAACTATTATTGACAAAATTACCTGTGTCTGTGAAATGTTGCGTAATAGTCCATTAATTTATACTTACAAATTACTCATCGATAAATCGACTTCCAAATTAAGATGTTCGTGATGATACTTAATAATAGGTACACGTGCTTGCAGTATACGCCTTACGTGGCATACTCCTGGCAAGAATATTTGTAATATATCACCAAGACTTTCCATTTGTCTTTGCACTTGCGATCGTTCGTTTGTTAAATTTTCTTTGGTGTGGAAAATTAAGCGTGATTTTTGCTGCTTCCTTAACGCCGCTTCACCGGTTTTTTCTTGATCGAAACGCAATATAAGATCTAGATCACAGCCCATTTTACCAAATCCATTTACAGATGAACCAAAGGGCTGAGCATTCGCTTCAGGAAACATGCCGCTCACGGCTGATTGTATCTGTAAAGCAGCCAGAAAGCGCAATCGTACGCCGAGATCATTGAGTTGCGTAGATCGATGCAAAACCCTAATCTGTTCATCAATATCCGGAGCAGAACACAAAAGATAGTTAAGTTCGTTAATCTCCATGACACGAGTACCTTCTGAGACATTCAACAAATGTACTCCCGCAGACTCCTGCGCATTTTTCAGTTTGAGTGTATATGATTTGTTCGCATTTCCCCGTGCAGCTTTAAACCAAAGAAATGGTGAACGTACAGGCACTGATTGGTAGTCCTCGTTACAACTTGAAGAATTAATAGCGGCCACTGCTTCGTCAGCTTTTGAAAATTCTAGCAATATATAATGAGTATCCTCATCGTGATATATGCGATAATGTTGCGCATTAACGATTGTCCCGAAATCACTGCAATAATCGTAAAGTTCTGGGAAGGATTTCTCAGAATTTACTTGCACAACGATACTCCTAACAGCTTCTGCTTGACGTTTGCGCATCATTTCATCATAACATAATTTATCTAAATAAAAGATTAAGGAAAAATATATAATTCCTGGAGATCACGTTTAAAATTTTGAGCAACCTTTTTCACTGCACGTAGAACTGGATTTAATCTGCATTAGTCTGTGGAATGGCATAAATAGGCGGAGCTGTTGAAAGTTTCTTATTAAACCATTCATTATTTTATTATAAAACTATTTTATTTCTTTCTTAAATTTTCTTCATGGAACTATATGTTGCACTAACAAAATACCTCAATTTCTCAGCATAAGTAAATAGGTTAGATTTTTATTATTAAAATATTAGACAATTTATTAGACGTTTAGTGATGATAAACAGCTGTTTAGTGATGATAAAAATGTGAAAGTCATAATCTATACGTTCGTCCATATGTATAGCATAATAACTGCACTTCCGTTGCCGTTGTTCCGAGATTAGTTTTTCTGAAAACAATAACAACATATTAAATCCTGACAAGTTTTATTGTTATGCTACCAATTTATTCATTGTGTTCCCGTGGATCATTGAGAGTTTTCGATAGAGTAGTCAGAGCGGTATTTTTGGCTCTACGTTGCCTAATGTAATGACATTTTCGACATTCTGGCGTATTCTGGCTTTTCACCGAACGAACGTAAATTTCGCTTGAAGCGAACGAGCTCGCCTAGAAAACCATACTCTGGCTTCACTTCGTTCACTACTGGCAAGATGTACGTCATTTCTCCAGTTTTCCCACTCTTTTATTTACATTGCTTAAGTTCGCACATTTTGCAATAGATGACACCAGTAGTTTATGCATTAAATTGTTATTGTGATGTCATTCCTAAACGATTAGTTTTTGACAGATGGTAATCTGTAAAACAATTATAAAAAATTTTGTGCGGAATCGTGTATTTGAGTTCTTCAGCTCTGCTGCGTTGGAAGCCAATTTTTTTGGTCCTTCCTTTCATATCTATCCAAACCTTGGCACATACTGAGCACAACTTGAGAACTGTTTTTTAAATAATTATCACAAAATATTTTTCTTCCTTATTTTGCTCGCATAATTACCTGCAATTTTCCAATGTTGGATTTCCCATAGAATAATTAATAATTTTATTGCTTCACTCTCAACCCTTTGGTCGACAAATGACCTCCAACGACCAGCTTTCAGAGTCCTCTCAGTATGACAGCTCGTTCGCGCAGTGAATGTGAGCAGAATACGCATTTTTAGCGAGAAGACGTAAGAAGTATGATAGTTGTTGTTGCTTCTCGCTGGCTAATAAAATGCTCGTTCATTCGCATGGGTAGAATCGGAAAAAAAGAAACGAGAGCATTTAGCGAAGCAAATGTCATTAAGCGAGCTCATTCGCTAGGCCAGAATAACCCCCATTATATATGCCATAAGCGTTACAAACTGGTATTATATCAATTACCTCCTTTACAATAAAATTTCGCCCATGCAAAAAAATTGTAGAGTTGCCTTCTTTAAAATCGCTCCACATTCTATGAAAAGACGTCAAACTATAACTATATTATATGCGGAATATCCATTAATCCTCAATAAATGCCAAGTGTTGTAAATCAGTTCTATTAGTCAGGTTCACTATAGGTCAGTATATTTTCATATATCCTAAAATAGGCAACAGCCATTGTAATTAAGCGATGTTACTCTCCCTTTTCACCCCCATTTATTTCTCATTCTATCTTTCAGATAACGGCATCAAGCCTACTTTTGCACTAGGCATTTACTTAATACTTAATTCACTTAATAAAATTTTTTAATTTCCCTAGTAAGGAGTGAAGACAAACATCTGACTGTGCGGCGCCTTGTCGATTAGCTCTGATTTTTGGTTACGGAACTGAATTTAGCTCTGATTTTGGTTTGGATACTGAATTTTGGTTACGGAATTGGAGTTACCAGAGCGTTTAGTGGTGTTTTCTTTAATGATTTTATCGGTTATCCTATGACGTGCAACTGTGGTTGGATTTTATTTGCACGTGATAAACTGACAAATAGTTGACGGCTTTCGTACATTGTTTTGGCTTTGTAATCAATTGAATTAAAATAAAATTATTTTACTTTAATAAACTAAAGGAAATAGAATGGCCAAGGATAAAGAAAAGCCGACATCAAATAATCAGCAAACGGATATCTGGAAGGATGCACGTTTCCAACATTTGGTCACAGATCCTCGCTTTAAAAGATTGCCAAAATCTCAGCGAAAAGTTAAAATTGACAAACGTTTTCAATCCATGTTCACGGATAAAAAGTTTAATGTGAAATATACCATCGATAAATATGGCCGCCGGATGCGCTCTAGTGCAGCGGATGATCTGCGAAAGTATTATGAGTTGGATAGTTCGGCAACCGATGATGATGACTTTGAGAAAGACACAGAAGAACAGCGTGAGGAGGAAAGGGCTATGTGCCGACAAAGCGACGAATCCGCTCAAGGAAGTCACGGTGTCGGAAATGACGGAGATGATGACTTGGAAACAGATGGAGAGGGTCAGCCGTTGACTCTGAGTGAGCGTCTCTTTAATCCGGATATTGATTACGCACGCGGTCAGGGGCAACCAGTTACCGATTCCTCTGATGACGAGTCTTCAGACGAGGATGAAGAAGAACCAGAACTTTTGCTCGAGCATGTGTGGGGTGAACTTGATAACGATGCCGAACCCACTGAAGAATCGACGAGGCGTTTGGCGGTTTGCAATATGGATTGGGATCGTATACGTGCTGTAGATCTCATGGTGTTGTTGAATTCATTTTTGCCTCCAGGTGGAAGCGTGTTAAGTGTGAAAATTTATCCATCTGAATACGGCAAAGAACGCATGGCGGAGGAGGAACGGTACGGACCACCAGAACTGCGACATGAGGAGGCCGAAAATAGCAAGGTTGAATTTAAGGAATTGTAGAGATTCGATTAATTTTGTTTTTTTATCGGTTTTTAGACATTGTCAAAACAAGAAAGGGCCCCGCTTGATTCTGATGATTCCGAAGAAGAGCTTGTGGAAGAACAGGACAGTGATGCTGAGGAAGGTGATGACTATCACATGGAAAAATTGCGCCAATATCAATTGAATCGTTTGCGTTATTACTACGCAGTTGTAGAGTGCGATAGCATCGAAACTGCAGATAAAATTTATCAGGAGTGTGATGGCCTCGAATATGAAAGTTCGGCAACACGTATTGATCTGCGATTCATTCCCGATGATACCACCTTTGATGAGGCCGATGTAGCGGATGTTTGCGCTGAACTGCCCGACAGCAATACTTACAAACCGCGTCAGTTCACGACCACAGCGCTGCAGCAAGCTAAAGTTGATTTGACTTGGGATGAGACGGCGGTAGAACGCCGCGAAATAGGCGACAAACTTCTAGCTGGGAATCTAGAAGAAGTGGATGATGCAGATTTGAGAAAACTGGTTGCTTTTAGTAGTGAAGAAAGTGATAGTGACCAAGCTGATGGTGATAATGATTGTGGTGAATATGATAATAATGATCAAGGTGTCGCAGCTGAGAAAAACGGTGAAACGAAAGGCGGTGAAACTAAGCAATATGATGACGCAGTAAATTCGACGGAAAAAGATTCAAAAAAGGGAAATGTCAAGGCAAAAAATAAGGAAAAATTGGTTATGAAAACAGTTAATAAAGAACATATTGAGGACACAAAAGCAGAGCCAGAATCAAAGAGTAGGGAAGAAGATAAATCATCTAAGCTGAAGAAGAAGAAGAAAAAGGTTGAAGAAGATACTATAGCGAGATATAAAGCACTTCTTGCAGATATCAAAGAGCAAGAACAAAAAGAGAAGGAAGAAAGAAATAAATGTCAAATAGAAGTGACATGGGAATTCGGTGCAGGCGATGACAACAGCACTGACAACGATACCCACGATGATAACGAGGAATCATATGCTAAATCGAAATCAGCCTTGACACCCATAGAAAAAGTTATTCTAAAGCGTAGCGAAAAAAACAAAAAACGCAAAGAAATGCGGAAGAAGAAGCGTAAAGAAGCGCTTAGTCTTAGCGATGCGGACCATAGTGATTCAGATGATTCCATACCCGATGACATCGATATGAATGATCCATATTTCGCTGAAGAATTTCAGAACGGAGATTTTTTGAAACCCAAATCAAAGAAGAAAAAGAAAGAAGAAAAACAGAAAAGACAAAAGTTACTTAAAGATATCGAAGATGGAGAGGAGAAGCGAAAGGAGCAAGAGCTGCAGTTATTACTAGAAGATGATTTAGCAGATTCGGGTAAAAAACATTTCAGTTTAGAAAAAATATTGGAAGCCGAGAATGAAACTAAATCAAAACGTAAACGAAAGAAATTATTAAAGAAATCAAAAAGTATCATTGCTGCAGAACAAAAGGATATCGAAGATATTTTCCAGATTGATCTCAATGATCAACGTTTTAGCGCTATATATTCCTCGCATCATTTCAATATCGATCCAACACATTCACATTTCAAAAAGACGAAAGGTATGGAGAAGATAATACAAGAGAAATTAAAACGACGTCATGGAGTCGATGACGTTCGTGATAACGGAGGTATGAACCAGGTAGAAGGAAATGAGGGCAAGGACAGCTGTAAATCAGAAATGTCATCAACAAATTATCGGGAAAATAATTATGATTCTATAGAAGTAAAACGGCCCAAGAAAGAATTGGAAAACAAATTGTTAGTAAAAAGTTTAAAACGGAAAATTATAAAGTAAAACTGATAATGATTTTAGATAATTATAGTTTAAAGTTAACTCTTTTTCTTTCGAATACTATCGAAGCAATTAATATTTTGATTGTGTAATTTTTGTAAATTTCATTAGATTTTCTCCAAAATATAAAGATTTTTTTGAAAAAGAAAATCGAAAATTTCAATTGTCATAATTTTCTATAATTTATTGAATTCTGTGCGGTTTCAGGGAAAATTATTTGCCTGCATGAAACCATTCTTAAAGAATCAAATGAATTTTTGAAGACTTGAAGTTTAACTCTTGATAAATCATAGAAGCACAATATACAAAATCTTCACCAGGAGATTGAGAAAGAAAAAAATAGAGAAAGAGAGAGATTGGGTGCGGATCTGTGGGAGGTCCGTTCCGGGCCGAAATATTTCGGGGGAAGAAGTCTTTAGAAATTAATATAACTTCATTTTTAGAAATTTACGGCGTTATTACACAAACCGAAACTATGCTGCTTTTTCGATTCCCTTTTGTGTTTTTCTCTGCTTTGAGAGCTAATTTATACAGCTAATAAGCTCTCGAAGCAGAGAAAAACACAAAAGAGAATCCAAAAAGCAGCGTAGTTTCGGTTTCTGTAATAACGCCGTTAATTTATTATTTTATTACTTTCATATCATAGCAACATGTGGATTTAGATGAACGATATTTTAGAGCAGCACATTATTACGAAAGTTTAATGATACCGAAGCATACTGTTAAGGGCAGTGTTTTTTGGCCCAAAGCTCATTAAGTAGTGCCGTAAAAACGTTTTTCGGTTATAACACGGTTCGTAACCTATTGGTTCAACTGATTTTTGAATTTTTTTGAAACATGTACAAATTGTTATCAGAAAGCTGAATTTTTTACCATTTACAAGCATTGAAAATAGATATTGAGTGAAGTGCTGGGGAAAATTAATTATTTAAAGTTGCAGAAAAAAATATAAACAGTGTTATTAAAGACATTGCACAAAAGGCACGAAAAGTAGCTTTGTAAATTTCCACTATTAATTAACTTTAGTCATTGATTTTATTATTTTTTAATATAAATTTCAACACATTTTAAAAAACATTAATATGTTATGCATTCTATTGTTATTTTATTTATTATAAGATTTATTTATGTTTTTAACCCTACACCCGAAAGGATAAGGTATGTGCACTTATTTCTTCCGTTTGTAACATTATAAAGGGGAAGTGACAGTTGTAAACAGTTGACATAATAAACTGCTGAGTCGATTTAGTCATGTTTGTCCGTCTCTCGGTCTGTCTGGCTGTGAGTCTGTCACGATTGCAGTCAAACGGAGGGAGATATCGACATGAAATTTGACACGGATGTTCATTGTCATCATAGGAGATTAGCATACTCCGCCCATTGATTATTTGGATCAATTTATGAATTTATGTTGCGGTTGTAGGGAATATAAATTCCGGCTAGGCCGGAGTGTGTTCTGCGTTGTTAGTTTTTTTGAAAATGAGTATTTGGCTTAACTTTACCTCCGCACAAGCTCTCCAATAATTTTTATATGAGAGCTTAATGTCCAATTAACACTAAATAACAAAAAATATTTCGTCGCACCTTTAGTTTAAGAATTATGGCCGTTTTAATTTTCAAACAAAATTGTCAATATCTCATATCCTATACAACAAAATATTATAAAATATACATCTTTATAAACAATTTTAATGCCTTTTTTCTTTACCTTTCAGTTTTAACCGAAAAATAAACATTTCCCGAAAACTTTCATTTTATTTTTACTACTATTATTTTTTCTATTTATTATTTTTTTTACCCAAATAATGTGTACATACCAGATTTAATTCAGTCCATATTTAAAAACAGTACCTTCTTACCTTTCTGCACGCATTTTGTTCACAAAAATTGCTCCATTAATTTGCGAGAAAATTCGTTTTGAAAACTTCTATGTTGGGACAATAACGCCTTAAGGCCTGATTAGTCGTACGTTCGCTCTTTTTCGAATTTTACAATTTAATGCCTCCCAATTTTTTATTATCGACAGATTTATGCTGATTCAGGTTTAATCCTTTTTCGAAAAATCAGTGCAAACAAATATCACACATAATTTTTAAGTATACACCGATCGATAGTTATTAAAAAATATATAGATAGATTTTATTGAATATCGGCATACATATTCGTTCCGCAGTGTAAACCACTCGACATTTACATAGCTGTTAAGTGGGATCGTGTACAGTGCAGTGTTACCGTATAAAAACACGGGATCACGGTTAGTGTTGTGTTCTGCAGATAAGGACTTATACATAAGTAGTTTTGAGCTTTGAAATGTGTTTTCTACGCAATTACTACATTGATTTGGGTGAAAAAAAATATTCGCAGAAAGATGGGGAGCCTTTATTTTTAAATATTGAACATTTTCTGGGGGTTAATTATACATTTTAGAAAGAAAAATTAATGAACACGGGAAAAAAGTACTAAAAAAGGAAATGTTTAATTTTGTGAAATACACGTTTTTCGAAAAAACTTTAATTACAGTAATGAAAGATATTATTATAATCTACCTATATACGTATATTAATCAGTTACGGGTGCTATATTATATAGTTACTGTTTTCGGTTTACGAGAGACAACTTAAAGGATTTTCAATTTCATGGACCATTTTCTTGGTAATTAAGCGAGAGGGACAAAAATGTGTGGTTTTTTGTTTACAACAACAACAATTAAACGTCGAAAAAACGGTGATTTTGTGTGGCGGTAAAGTTGCTCCGAATATTTCAATATTAATTAATATTATAATAAAGATTAATAAGCACAGATTGCTGTCTTGTGCTTTGCGTGGACGCCTGCCATTGATGGCTTAAGTCCATGGCGGGCCATCCCGCACGGGGTTGCAAGTACGAACTCTGTGAAGATACCTTTTTTGATTTCTAACGACAACCGACGCCCAATTCGCTTACGATTTGCCAAGCCGTAGCTTAACTTGTACTTTTGGAATGCCTGGGGTAATGGCAGGACATTCCTCGCAAGTTAACGATCGAGGCACCATCTAAGGCCTCTTCCGGTCTTTGGCTCCCGGCAGCCGAGTTGAGGGAGGCGGCCTCCTCCACACGCAACTCTACGCGGAGACTCTTTCGTCTTTACCCGCGTAACTTAGGGTGGTTCCACAGCCACCACGAAGCTCTCACTAAGTGAGAAGCCTACCCACGATGCGCTATATGTGTGGGGTTTATATTAGCGGGGTCTAGAAGACCCTTAAGGTGCCCATCACCTGTGGTACCGCTTTGAAGCCTTCGGTGAGGCCCCGGAACCAGGGTGCATAGCTCTTGACAAGTGAACCTAGCATGCACTCTGGTCACTGCCATTTTGTCGCCCACACCGCAACGGGACCGGCACCCGAATTAATATGCACAAAATAAGAGGTTTACCAACAACGTTCTAGCAGTTAATTGCAGCATCATCTCTAGCTACGCCGTTGAAGTGGGATTCAGAGTTAAAGAGATAGGACACTTCGCACTAATTCATATGCATTTGCTCTATACAATTACAGAATAGCACAAAATTAGCTGGAATTTGGTACTTATAACTAGGAAACACGTACTCGCGTCAACAACAATCTAGAACATGGACTTTAAGTAGATGGTGTTTTTGCGTCAAAGATTTGGTGGATATGGTAGACCTTGGTGATTCGTCCTAAAGACCATTGCATTGGGGCAATGTTGTCTTTTTTATGATCACCATCATACCTTCCTTGGCACTGTCACTGGAGGATTTCCGTTTGTGACGTGTTTGCAACTCGTTCAGATATTCTCCTACCCACTGTCTCCAGAATGTATGTTTCAAGTGAGAGACCAGTTTCCATCGTTGAAGAAGTGTTGTCTTACTGGATATTGCTGCTGGATCAATTTGTGCTGTTAGTGGTTCGCCGCTCAGAAAATGTCGGGGCGTTAAAATACTTAAGTCGTTTGGATCATTAGATAATGACGTTAGAGGCCTTGAGTTTAAAATTGCCTCTATCTCAACCATTACAGTTTCTAGTTCCTCATATGTGAGGGAGGCGTTTGCTGTACCTTTTAGAAACAGATTTTTAGCACGACAGCTTCCCATAGCCCTCCGAAATGTGGTGCTCTTGGTGGAGTAAAATGGAATTGGATCGACTTGTCGCTACAAAATCTTGTTACAAATGTTGTAAAGTGTTCCGAACGCATTGTTTCGCGAAGATCAGCTAACTGATTTTTAGTTCCTACAAAATTGGTGGCGTTGTCGCAGTAGAGGTTAGCACAATATCCCCTTCGTCCAATGAAGCGCTTAAAGCAGCCGATAAATGCGTCGCTACTTAAATCAGCGACAATTTCTAAGTGCACTGCCTTAGTGGAAAAGCAGCAAAATACTGCGACGTATGCCTTTTGTGGGCGTTTTCCGCGAGTTTTGTAATGAATCCAGAATGGTCCACAAAAATTAGCTCCAGAATTGACGAATTGACGCGTTAGTTGTAGCCGCGTTTTTGGTAAATTTCCCATAACTTGGTTAAATAATTTAGGCCTAGCTCTTGTACAACGTACACATTTTTTTACGACAGAGCGCACCATACTTTTTCCCTTGATAGACCAGAATCTTTGTCTCAAGTGAGCTAACAGAGCTTGAGCGCCGCAATGATAATGCTCCTCTAGAGCATCTACTAGAGGGTCGTTGTATGGTAAAATTTCCGGATGTTTCGCATCATACGTTATTGGTGCGTGCTCAAGTCGTTCTTAGGATTCCTCCGACTCTTAGGATTACTTCGTTATCTACGAATGGATTCAGATTTATGATATTACTGTTCTTACTTAGGGGTTTTTTGTTCCTTATTAATGTCAATTCGTCGTTAAAGTCAGCTTGCTGAATTCCCCTTATAATTGTATTAAGCGCTTTCCTTTGCTCTTCAGGAGTAGTAAACGTGTCACCAGTAGATGTTGTAGGTTCCCCTTTAGATTTATTAGTGAATTTGTAGAGATATGCAATGATGTGAAATAATGTTTTGAATGAGTTGCGATGATTTATTCCATATATCAGCTCTTCAAAGCTGCCCTTTGATCGGAAGGTTGTTGCCACTATAGAAGTGTTTTCGTTTCTTTCAGGATCATTTATAATATCATCGGGATCAACATTGCAGTTTTTCAGCTATGTGGATTCTTTACCATGTAAGAAAAATGGTCCGTAGAACCATAATGAACAAGAGTTAAATTCCTTTGGTTGTATACCGCGAGAAATTCGATCAGCTGGGTTTTGTTTTGATTTGACGTGACGCCATTGAATAGCTTGAGACAGCCTTTGAATAATTGAGACTCGATTGACGACGAAAGTTTTGGATGATGAAGATGGTGACCTTATCCAAGAGAGCACTATTTCGGAATCTGTCCATAGGAACATTGGGTCATCCTTTAAATTCAAATCATTTTTGACTCGATTTGCTAGCTGCGCACAAAGGACGGCTGCGCATAATACCAGACGCGGCAGAGTTTGCCTATTGGTGGGTACGGCGACGTATGCCTTTTGTGGGCGTTTTCCGCGAGTTTTGTAATGAATCCAGAATGGTCCACAAAAATTAGCTCCAGAATTGACGAATTGACGCGTTAGTTGTAGCCGCGTTTTTGGTAAATTTCCCATAACTTGGTTAAATAATTTAGGCCTAGCTCTTGTACAACGTACACATTTTTTTACGACAGAGCGCACCATACTTTTTCCCTTGATAGACCAGAATCTTTGTCTCAAGTGAGCTAACAGAGCTTGAGCGCCGCAATGATAATGCTCCTCTAGAGCATCTACTAGAGGGTCGTTGTATGGTAAAATTTCCGGATGTTTCGCATCATACGTTATTGGTGCGTGCTCAAGTCGTTCTTAGGATTCCTCCGACTCTTAGGATTACTTCGTTATCTACGAATGGATTCAGATTTATGATATTACTGTTCTTACTTAGGGGTTTTTTGTTCCTTATTAATGTCAATTCGTCGTTAAAGTCAGCTTGCTGAATTCCCCTTATAATTGTATTAAGCGCTTTCCTTTGCTCTTCAGGAGTAGTAAACGTGTCACCAGTAGATGTTGTAGGTTCCCCTTTAGATTTATTAGTGAATTTGTAGAGATATGCAATGATGTGAAATAATGTTTTGAATGAGTTGCGATGATTTATTCCATATATCAGCTCTTCAAAGCTGCCCTTTGATCGGAAGGTTGTTGCCACTATAGAAGTGTTTTCGTTTCTTTCAGGATCATTTATAATATCATCGGGATCAACATTGCAGTTTTTCAGCTATGTGGATTCTTTACCATGTAAGAAAAATGGTCCGTAGAACCATAATGAACAAGAGTTAAATTCCTTTGGTTGTATACCGCGAGAAATTCGATCAGCTGGGTTTTGTTTTGATTTGACGTGACGCCATTGAATAGCTTGAGACAGCCTTTGAATAATTGAGACTCGATTGGCGACGAAGGTTTTGGATGATGAAGATGGTGACCTTATCCAAGAGAGCACTATTTCGGAATCTGTCCATAGGAACATTGGGTCATCCTTTAAATTCAAATCAAATCAATCAAAAAAATCCTTTAAATTCAAAATTTTTGACTCGATTTGCTAGTTGCGCACAAAGGACGGCTGCGCATTCCAGACGCGGCAGAGTTTGCCTATTGGTGGGTACCGCTCGAGATTTGGCACACAGTAAACGTATGATTACTACGTTGTTTTTGTCGACTGATCGAGAGTGGCCTTTGTGCCCTGAAGAAGCACATGTCTGCTTAATTCCGTATTGTTGAGTACAGATAGGTTTTCTCGAAATGATGTCCAGCGATTGTGTATATGAGTAGGCAGGTTATCGTCCCAATCTATTTTTAGTTTCCAGAGGTCTTGAATGAGAATTTTGGCTGTTATTACTACAGGTCCAAGAAATCTTAATGGATCGAAAATACTGGCAATGTCTGATAAAATCGTACGTTTTGTGATACGATTAGAGGCTTTTAAGTTGACCTTGACACATAATTCATTAATTTTTGGTAGTCAAATTAGGCCAAGGGTTTTGATAACTTCGTTTTCGTCACTGTTGAAATCTAGATTTATTTCTTGGTCAGTGACTGGGATATCTTGAAGTAAGTTCGAGTGATTTGAGCACCATTTTCTTAAGTCGAAGCCTGCTGATTTCAGGATCGAAGTTAATTCCTTCTGAATTTCCCTTGCTGTAGATAAATTGTCTGCACCTGTTAAACAATCGTCAACGTAGTAATCATTTAATAGGGAAGCTACTTCTACAGATTTTGGAGTTTGATATTGTTCACCTAATTCTTGCAAACATTTGATTGCTTGATACGGAGCACTTCCGGTTCCATAAGTGACTGAATTTAACTGATAGCATTTTACTTCTCCAGTCTTATCCTTCCTCCAGAATATTAATTGATATTTTTGATCTTAATGATTAATCCAGATCTGGCGATACATTTTTCGATATCAGAAGTTAAGACATATTTCCATATTCTGAATCGAAGTAGAATTGAAAAAAGTTCTCCTTGCATTGTTGGTCCGATGTGCAGTATATCGTTCAATGCTAATCCAGTTGATGTTTTCGATGATGCGTCAAATACAACTCGTAATTTTGTTGTGCTACTTTCAGGTCGTGTAACACAATGATGAGGAATGAAGTAACACGGAGTCGATATGTTGCAAAGGCTAACTTGTAACATATGGCCCAGGGCTTCATATTCTGCCATAAATTGTAAATATTGTTGTTTTAAAACGGGGTTACGTTCCAAACGTCTTTCTAATGCATGGAAGCGATTCAATGCAATCTGCTTGGATTCTCCTAAAGATCATGGATCTTGTGTAAAAGGTAGCTTCACTATGAACCTGCCGTCTTTGTCACGCGAAGTATTAGCAGTGTAGTTGGATTCACACAGTTGTTTACAAGAAGTGAGCGATTTTTGGTGAGTTGTCACTTCTTCCAATTCCCAAAATCTTTCTAATTGTATACATGGCGCATGTATAAGAACTTTATGTATCCTCATTTTTAATTTTGCCTCCCAAAACCCATCCAAAAACGGTGTTGTGTAATGTCGGAAGTTGATTGTTGAATTTGGTTTTTTGCCCAGTAAATAATTCGTAATATAACTCAGCTCCGTGGAGAATATCCACGCTGCCTGCAATGTTGAACTGGGGATCAGCTAAATCAATGTATTTGGGTATGTGCCACCCTGAAATGTCCAAAACGTGCGTTGGTTGTGGAGAGATAATATCAGGGATAATGAACGCCTCCAATCGTGTGGAATATTGGCCGTTTTTGGAACTCAGCTGAAGATTTGCGCGACTTCGTGCTCTCTTTGCGTGCTTACAAATACCCTCGATGATCATTGATGATGGTTTTGTTGATAATTCTAATTTCCTTGCAATTCGTTCTGTCATTAAGTTAACTTGAGAGCCAGAATCTAATAAAGCTCTACAGATTCCTGTCGGTGCTTTACGTGAACACCTGCCGTGGAGGCTTAAATTCACGGTGGGCCATCCCACATGGGGTCAATATGAAGCGTCGACCGACGCCCATTGGATGAGCACGAAGTGCCGTCACCAGTACCAGATCTAAAGCCATGCGTAAGGACATGAGCTTTCTCCTTGGTAGGAAGTCGAGGCCTACCTACACCTCTTGAGTTGAAAGTACTACCCTATGTCTCCCGCGAATTTGGAAACAACCACAACCACCGCAATGCTCCCACAAGGGGGCCTACCTCAATAGACAGAAGTGGTCAGATAGCATGAAAGCTATTCCAACCACTGGGCACCCTGTCACCCGCGGTACCAGAATATAACTTCCGGTCGAGCTTGGCAACCGTGAAGGTTGCCAAGTTGGGTTCCATACAACCCCGGACTGGCGGCCAATAAAGCTCTACATTCGATGAGCCGTCCATTAGATGCTTCTACACGGACAAGAGCGGTGCTGAGCAAAATGTAATTTTTGCTTGATGCCTTTTATGACGCCGTTAAGCTCACCATGGGCTGAGGGTGAGCTGATGTTTCTGTTGTAACCCTTCCAGATGAATTGGGGAACGCTGTAGGTTTTGTTGGCTTGCTATTACTTGGTTTTGACCTGTTTGTGTCAAGTTTATCGAAATGTAACAGGGTATTGTGTTTTTGATTACATTTAGTGCATTTTCTTGACGTGCACTCCTTTGATATATGTCCAGATTTAAGGCAGTTAATACACAATTTGTGCGCCTTAAGGAAATGCCATCGCCGGTTGTTTGCTAATTTTAGAAATTTGGGGCAAGCAAATAGCGAGTGACTCACGCTATTACATGTCTGACATCTGATACTGTTTTGCTGACTCGATGCAGCTACTGATGGTACCACCTTATTTGATGACTTCTTGTCTTTTCCTCCGAGGCTTTCTAGAGCTTGAAACCTTTTTTCCAGGAACTGAAGGAAAGTTTTGACTGCTGGTGGCTCTCTTAGAGATTCCGGCGATTGTTCGAATATTGTATGTGTTTCTTTATCCACCTTCTTGAGAACTACTGGAATGATGATTGGATCCCATGATGTGATGTCCAGGCCCAAATTGCCTAGAACCATAAGCGTCCCTTTTGTTGTTTCATGAAAAGATTTCAGCGAAATGATCGATGTGTGATCATGTGTACGTTTTGGTTGTTCCAATATTTTATCGAGAGCGGCTGAAATGATGATTCGCTTATTATTATACCTATCTTGCAGAGTGGTCCAAGCTGTTTGATAGTTTTCTTCCGTTAAAGAGAAATATCGAACAAGTCTTTCGGCTTCCTCAGTGAGATTTGATTTCAAGTACCACATCTTTTGAATTTTTGGAAGTGGCTTTGAATCAATCATCTCACGGAACATATCATAAAATTGATGCCATTTCAAATAATTGCGAAGGTTTGCTTGGTGTCTTCTCCCATATGTTGAATTTTCTATAATTGTTCACTGACGTAATCTTCGTCTTGTAGGTACTTTTCTAAGTTGTATTTAGTAGAATCAAGATCATCTAATGATTCTATGATTTGGTTGTGGACTGCACTCCAATGACCTTCAATGATTTTGGCCTTGCTTGAATAATAACTGTCAGACCTCGATGTTTCGTCGTTTATGACCTTGTTGATCATATTTTGTATTATTTCGTTGATCACCTTTTGCTTTTGGATCAACTTGGTCGTGGTGTCCTGTTGTGCTGATAGTTGCTGAACTGAATACATTTTACTTGCAACTTTAGGAACAGATCCTTTGTGCTCTTCTGTCAGTGGTATGCCTGTCAGATTACTTAGTTCCTGCTCGAGTTACCCTCGAGCCTTGTTTTATTTTTCTCCAATCGCTGCATATACGTCTTGACTTCTTCGAATTTCTGCATCCTGACGCAAGTGCTGGATCACGACGGGGTCACCAAAAAATGTTAACTCCTTATTTAACTTTATTTCCCAAATTGTTCGAGATTGTCCTTAGCACATAAACTAAGACAACCGGTAGGGAAGGTTTCGTGATACAATTTTAGCACTTGAACTAAATTGTATATTTTATAATTCCAGCGCTTGAACTGAATTATATGTTGAAGGGATAATGTTTTGTCCTTCGGTTGGTTTTCAAAGTTCTAGCACATAAACTGAACCTTGCGATGGAGAAAAATAATTACTACCGCTTGTTAATAGAATTAAAATATTTCTGATTTTATTTGCTGCTCGCTTGGAGTATTTACAGGAAAATGTTGCTTGCGTTAACAAATTGTTCTTGTCGAAAATTATTAGCAGAAGTCTTGAGCTATGGAAGCAGCGCGTGCTTACGCAGCACAAAATAAAGAAACCGTGTGTTCACATGTGAGCTGTGAAAGAAGCAGTGAAAGTGTCGGGTTACAAGAGTCCGTGCTGCTTGCAAATATGTTGCGTCACCATAGCTGAAGCCGGTTGCTTTACATTGTATTTGTGTCGCAAGAATGCGAATAATTATTATAAACAATTTTTGAATGATTTTTATACTAGTCAGCATAATTATAATTATACAATTTACAAAAAGGTAAGATGATAAAATGGTGAAACCAACAACAAGCGTTACAGAAATCACACCAATTTTGTTTATGCGCGATGAAACATGTAGTTTTTTTTCTGGAAACTGGATGAAAGCAAACAATAACAACAATATGGTACAAATCCACGAATAGTGTACGTGTTGTAAACAATGCATAAAAAATAGACATAAAATCACTTTTGCGCGTGGCGAATTTGGAGTGTCCCATCTCTTTATCTCTGGGTCACATTATAAACTAGAGTTGGGCATTCTAGTTCCCGATAGGGAGCGATCTTTATAGTTCATTTCGAACTTGTGAACTAGTTCGTTCTTTTAGTTCTTTTAGTTCGATCTGCTTCTTCTTAATACAACATACGTTTTATTCGTTTTTCTCTAAAGAACAGTGTTCTGGTGTCTTCCCACTCGTTTTTATTCGCTATTTTTATTCCCTATATTGATATTATTCATTACATAGCTATTTTGTTTTGTTCTTTCTTACATTCACGCGGTAAATTCAGTGGTGTTATCATACTCGTGCTTGCTCGCTCTTTACCTCAATACATAGTTCTTTACATAGTTCATTTAGTTCGTTCACATAGTTCGTTCTTTAGTTCGTTCACATAGTTCGATCCGATATCGTTCTTTAGTTCGTTCTTTAGTTCGTTCATTTCTGGGGTCAGCGGAGGACGTGTTGCTGCGAACCAAAAGAACTAAAAACAGGGAGGGAGAGGAACTAGTTCTTATAGTTCGCAAGTGGGAATAGTTCGAAAGAACTAGTTCGTTCGCGAACGACACAACTCTATTATAAACTGATTCACTAATGTAGCTTGACCAACTTTGGGTCAGCAACTTTGAATATTTTAAAAGAATGTGAAAGCAACTTAATATATTCGAAGGCCTCAATAAGGTTTGCTATCACCTGAGATAAAAAGATAGGACACTCGCACTATGGCATGCACATTTTTGCATACATCCACAAAAAGGTACAAGTTTTCTAGGAAATCGGTACAAGTTTCACCAGAAATTTGTAGCCACGCCAACAGCTCTCGATGTACGTTTTTGCATTGGTATCGATTCTAATGTGGTCATGGGTGAAAAGCGATAGAAAATTTGTATAAATTCAGTGAACATAAAAAATTTTGTTTAATATTTTTTAATCATTTGATAAATAAATTATTTTGACTCAGTACTTAAAAACTCAAAATTAATTTACCACTGGGGTAGTAAATTATCCGAAGGCCTTTGGAAATCATTGGTGATTACGTACTGATTTCGTCGATGAATTTCAAAGCCCTTCGTTACGAAGGTTGTCGTAAGCGAGAACAATACCTCCTTATGAATCTCCCTTACGTAATGTGGATCATCATCGAATCAACACTACAAACTTTTTTTTACTTTATTTATTTCATTACTGCTAAAAAAATCATAAACATATCCTTGCCAATTATGTCATTTGTAAAATATACAAATTAGTCATAAAATCGAAGCGAACAAATTTGTGCGTGAAAATTTAAATTCGAAGTCCAGTTTCAAGTGTGAATAAAGGTAACTGCAAAGAAATACATAAATATAAGAATATAGAAAGGAATTTAGATAAATATAAAAATGAGTGGCAGCCAGCAAATCGAGCTTTTCGAGCGGCAGCAAAAGATGAAAGAAAAGCTTGATGGATCTATTGGTAAGTCATTACCAATGAAACTATTATTAACCACATATTAAGTACTTAAAATAAGTTTTCATAAATTTTCACTTTTCATAGCTGAGAACAGAGCGACAGGAAAAGTTACTAGCCGTTTTGAACCAACTGATCAAAAAGAACGTTAGATGCGACAAAGATCAGGAATTCCCAATTTAATGTGTGGAAGACTTAGAAGTCCTTAACCAGAAAATAAATGCTGACCCTGACAAATATGTAAGTATTAATCAAGAAACATTAAATTACACTTCACTACAATTACATAACATTGTACTACTTTAAAAAATATATTTCAGTTTGCAATAATCAAGGCGATATTGGGAACTACGGGCCTGTGTAAAAATTTCCACAGAATTTTTAACAATAGGATAATTTTAGATTTTAATTGTGATGGCGTCAACAGCAAGCGGGCTCTGAAAACGTATCAATCGTTGATGGCGGCCATTTTTGGTAAAATTTATTTAAGATGCTGTTTGTTATGCTTTGGTTATTATCCTGTATTTATTTTCTTTATAGAGGCAATAAAAACAAATGGTTTTGCAGAAAATTAGTTAATCAAGGACATTCGCACTTGCTTTAAGAATTATAAAGGTCTTCATCACAGAAGTCTGTGCATACAAGAAAAAAATTAATACACTATTCTTATGAAACTATTATTATCACTACATAAATTAATATAAAACTATACTATACTATACTTAATATACACTATACTTATACTATACTTATACTTATACTATACTATACTTAATACTATACTATTAATATTTATTATAATAATTAATATAAAAACTACACTAATACAATATAAAATTACGTGTAAATATCACAAAAATTATAAAATCAAAAACTTTTTTATTAATGTTATTTCGTTAAAGAACGGGTTGTTGTCAATGGGGAGAGGAAATTAAGTTTATCCAAAACTACATTACATTCGAATCTAGGAGACGAATAGGGTGTCATCCAAACTGGGATTACATTCGAAGCTGGGAAACGAATGGGTTGTCATTCAACATAGCCTTATCATCGAATGTGAAAAATGGAACAAAATGCATACCATTTTCACATGCAATGCACAGGCAGGGATCTAAGGTCCGTAGATTTGCTTCGTATTTCCCGATATCATCAGGTCATATACATACCTCCTTCGTTTTTCGCTTACGTTGTAAGGGGGAGTGCGAAGTGCTCCGGACTTCTAGGCAATGCGTGTGTAAATGTAAGGTGAAAACCGAATGCAGAATCGAGTCGATACGGCACACAAACTCATTAGGATATCATCGATGATATCATGCCCATTTTTACCACTGGGATAGTTAGCATTTATTTCATTATAATAAATGAGAAACCGATCTATAATTAACTTCTCCGATATAAAACGATGCTCGGGTAATTGTATTTTACCTTAATCAATTTGGTGGTGCCTCGATTTTAAAGCTTAATTATGTAATGCCTTAGAGGATGACGATCTTAGTGGTTTTCGTTATCTTTACATCACCAGTCGTCATCACGATATCTATAATTTCCTCTAAGTTTTTAAGGACTGTATATTTTACATTGTCTTAAAGGATCGTCTATCTCCGTGGTGCCCCATTAATTTTCTTAAAGTGAAGCCTACCACTATTGTTTATGTTCGGTGTGAATTACATGGAAATAGAAGCTGGGCGTAATGTTTTCAACACGTTCGATGACAAATACTCGTTCGTACAAATACTCCACACCGGACGAGTGCTCATATAATGTGTCCGAATTCAAAAGACAATAAATAATGGCTATTATAACGAATTTATAATTTACAGCAACGAGTGTATTATCTCTTTATCTCTGCTACTGCTTCTTCCCAGATGTCGGTAATTTCAGTTTGTTTCAGAGACAACGAGATAGAAAACTATTTTCCCGAAAAAAATGTGTCAAAAAAATGACAAAATTTTACACGACCGAAACTCACGTACAGGGTTATGTATATTTTTTGCGTAATTCACCAATTTTCAATGTCACGTATGTTATTTCATGAAAATATGTAAACAACAGTTCGCTTCGACGGCTTGATTTGAAAGCACATTTTGTGCTCTATAGTGAAAATAATAAGAAAAAGAGTCACAAAAAAGAATTTAAATTCAATAAGTTTTATATAGTTTAGGTGAAAGAAAATATTAATATGTAAAAGTGGAACAGAACATGGGCTTCAGCTAGAATTCGAATGGGTTGGCCAACACCACTTTGAGCTGGCCAACACCACTGGTGTCTTGTTTTCATGTCACCACAAATCCCAAAATAGAAAAAAGAGCTGATGAATATTGTGGAATCCCGTAGGAAGGAACAACAAGAAAGAGTTGAGGACGATGTTGACATTACTCCGGATGAACTCAATATACCACCAACCATAACTCGTCCTTCGGTGATGGCAAACAGCAAAATCAAATACTATGCGCGGATATTTTTGAGACCGAAAATGTAGAAATCGAGCCGTTGCGAACGTAGTTTAGGAAACCTAAGAAGAAAACGCGTTAAATTCAGCTGATGCTGAGAATATTGAACCAAAAATGGGTTTAGTAAAAAGCACCGGAAGTAAATGGCTGCAAAAAGAAATCCACAAAAACAGCAGAGAAACATTTTTGAGAGCGCTGGAAGGAAAGAATCAATGCCTCCTGCATGAAGTCCCCAAGAATGGCAATGAGACTTTATATAATTTAAAACGTATAGAAAGCGCGAAGTAATCCAAAAAGTAAAAACAATATAATGATCGAATTCTAATTAATTTTGAATATTTTCCTTTCTAGAAAAGAAGCAGCAAAGAAGTGAAAAAACAGACGCAAAAAAGACAACGGAGGAAACAGTATCAAAAATGGAAGTAGCCAAAAGGAATTTATTTGATGAGAGCAGCAGTAGTGAAACGGATTATATATTTGCAAAACTTGATCGCTTTGAAAATGTTTATATATTTGGTATGCACATCCAAGAGGTATGCACATTGGCGCGTTACCGTTTTTTTTTGGATGTCCGGTTCCCCAGTAGGCCTATAACACCCATATACATATATACAATGCACACTTATTTAATGTATTTACAAATATACAATGCACACTTATTAGATATACGTAACAAATGTTAGGAAATTAAAATTGTACAATGATATGTAAAACATTTCACAAACGTTAATATATATGAAATTTAAAATGATGTTACGGTGTTACATTTTATGAATGTTAATGGATGTTGGTGATTATTTATGATATAATGTTGCATAGTTAGTAATTAAATAAATTTAGTTAAGCACAGTTAAATTTAGTTAAACACAGTTAAAGAGTTAAAACAAAGCAAATATAAAAAGTGAATTCACAAATATAATATACATATACAATATAATATACACAAAATATATTTTAAAACTAGATAGCACATATTCTCGCTTTATTTCATGTTTCCAATTGGAGCGGTTTCCAATTGGAGCGGCTGGAATCTTACAACTAGATAAAACCAATGACCACTATTCTTACCGTTTTCCATCAGTGGCTGCGTCTGGAAACTTGTGTAAGTGCAGATCTCCGGAACACCCATCCTGGCAACATGTCCGCAAGTCCGGCATTTCTATTTATTTGCTTAAATTTATTGAATTTTAAATTTTTTGTAAAATATCAAATATTTTATAGTGTGGTAAAAAAATTTTTTTAAAAATTATCACAGCGGTGCAAAATAAATTCATAAATAGAACTAAAACAGAATGAAATGGACAAAATGCACTTAAGTAAATGCAAACATTTTATGAGCATCCTTAATGTCCCAATTGAAATAATCTAATCTGAAAATACATGGTTTTGCTTAAAAACATGTTAGTATAGCATAGAAATTATCGAAGCGTTTGAAATTTCTATCCAAATGGGTTCAAATTTTTGTATTCAGTACCAAAAATTATGAAATTTGGTAAATTTTATTGTTCTTCGATACATAGCCAGCAATACTAATATATTATTTTATTAATATTTTCAATAATTAACAAAAAACGTGAATATAATGCTTATTACCGAATACTGGCAACACTGCTTTAATGCAAATACCCAAAATGGGCCATTAACTAGTAAGCGCCGCTAATGATGGCAACACTAAAATCATCGAATTTATGGGGGAGGTGAAGAAATAATTAGGGTATGCCAATGACACATGTTTTACACATTTGATTTTTCAAGAGTTTCTCTTGATGATAATAAATAAATAATTCCGTGTAGGTGTGGTTATTAATGTCAGCACGAGACGCTCAAAAGTTATATTAAATGAATTACGACGTAGAAAGGAACTTATTAATAATTATACAATTTTATTTGAAACTAAAAATAATCATATTTGTGTATTGATATACTCAAGTAAATTTTTTTATATTTTAAATACTCTACTCTGCTCAAGCTCTACTCTGTGAACGCTATGTGTTGGTTTACTGATGAGACTCGCTGTTTCTTGCGCCAGGGCATACGATACTGTTTCAGCAAACGTTTTCTTTGTATCGATGTTTGCTGCGCGTTTAGTGTCCACATCTCTTATTCCTCGGACGAATGCTTCGATCTTAAACGTTTCTATGACTTCTGCCGGCGAATCTGCATATGCTAAATGAGCAAGGCGCTCTATACCAGTTGCATATTCTTGCAGCGACTCGCTCGCTTTCTGATATCTGTTCATCAATTCCATACGGAAAACTTTCCTCTTGTGGTCACTGCTATATCGACGTTCGAGGGCAGCCATTATTGCATCATAGTTCCCCTTTTCATCATCAGAAACAGTTTGTAGAACTTCTGTGGCAGATCCTTTGATAGATACCACTAAGGCTGCCACTTTATCGGCCATACTCCAATGATTGGCTTGTGCAGTGGTTTCGAACTGCATTTTGAAGATTTTCAACGGTATGGTTCCATCAACGGTTGGAGCCTTCAACTTCGTTGAACTGACTGTTGTGACTGGCCCGCTGGATGCCATTTATCTGTCAAGACGCAACACTTTTGTCTCCAGCTGTTGTAGTTGCTCTTCCATTTTATCCTGTCTTGCTTTCAGCTGAGCAGAGTTACCCTCTATCCGTAACAGTTGGGTTTGCAGCTCTGAAGTATTATTTGCCAGCTGCTGCTGCAATTGTGTGCTGTTATTCTTCAGTTGCTCCTCCATACATAGGGATAACTCTTGTTTCAGTTGTGCTGACTCTAGTTGCATTTGTGTGGTGTTATTTTTCAATTACTCCTCCATGCGTTGGCTTAATTGTTGTGTGTTCTTTGCCAGCTCCTGCGTCATTGCCGCAAGGAGCATGTTCATATCGAAACCTTGAGCTTGCTGTGGTTCTGGCAGTTGTTCTTCAACCTTTGATGACGCTCCGGCATCATCGTAACAGAATGCATAGCCATCTACTTCGATGCCATCTTTTTCCAATGATGCACGCAGTCTCACTTGCAGCTCCGCCTTGTTACCTGTCACAGGCAGTACACGAGCTTCCAGCTCTTCTCTTAGTTGAGAAATTTTTAATTCTACAAATCTCACCATGGTACAGGATTATTCAGCAATCCCACTTCTGACACCAATTGTTACGTTATTTGAAAATTCTAATCTGAATATTTCAGGTTCGATCACTGGATTGTGAATAATCCAATAAAACACTTTATTTAGCTGTTGTGTTTAATCTAAATTTATTTGTCAGATTTATTTAACCACTTTTACTCGCAACTATTTACTTTACAATTCTGTACTTTCACTTTGTAACTTGCACTTGCGTGATGTGTTCACCTCAGTAGTCAGACACGAATTGATTTGACAGCTGTCAGCAGCCGTCGTATTTATACCCAGCTCTAGCGATAAAGGAAGGGTCTGGAATGTGCTTGACATTTCTTAGTGTGGCTGTGTTGTATGGTGCGATTATTGTGAAACGTATGAGTCATGTCAAACATGTGTAATGTTTGTGTCAGAGATAATGGTGGATATAAAAAACATGTACACCCGCAATTACACAGTTTGTCTTTATTAGAACTAAACATTATGTTTTATAGTTCATGAATAGTTTAAATACAAAATTCAATAGTTCAGTAGTTCAAGTAAATACAAATTCAGTAGTCAAATAGTTTAAATACAAAATAGTTTAAATACAAAATTGGAGAAAATTAACACGTTGTCACGTTGTTAACAAGTTGTCAAAAAAATGTACCTGAATGGGAATGTTTTTATGTATAAATTTTAACTAAGTTGAAATCTCAAAATAATTGCATAAATGATATGTCAATGGGGTCTAAGACCAAAATTTTTCATTGGAAGACTGACGTCATTGGGGGCACGGTAGGTGAGTTTGAGCGTAAAAATTACGTCATTGGGGGCACGGTAGGTGAGATTCTGAGTGAAAACGTCATCAATTTCCGGCCGTTTCCACTAACACTACTATGCATTTCGGCGTCAAATCTACAACCAGAGTTGCACTTTTCAGAAGTTTCCTATCTCTTTATCTCTGGTTTGTGTAGTGTGAATGATGATTATCGTGAAATGACACATGTGTCAGTTTCGCTTTAACGTGAAGGGTAGAACGTTCGGGTGCGTTCTACCATTTTCCGTATCAATATTATAAAGTGAATATGCTGCTCTTTCTAAACACTAACTATAAATACCGTAAATGAGCTGCTGTGAATATTATTTTTAATTAATTTATTTATGAATTTACTAATTTATGTAATATTAATTTTTATTTAAAATAAAAGAAATTGAAATGTAAAAAATCAAGAAATTAAAATGAGAAAACTGAACCTAATACCTAAGAAAAGTGTACCATTCCTGAACGTATGCAAATAATGCTCATAAATTGATGCGAATCTCTCATCTCTACGTCTAGTAATCAATTTATTTATGGCTACGTATGACCATTGAGCAATAGCAAAACCAGCGAGAACGTGGAATAATAATATACAAAAAACAAAAATCACTGGTTCCAAGCTCGTTGCTCAGCAACGAACGCTCTCCTTGTCTTTGCTAATAAGTGAAAGAATAATGTAAAGAAACACGGCGATCACTGGGTCTCATGTTCGTTGCTCATCAACGAATTCAGAACCAGTGATTGTGGTTCTTCTTTACACTATTCTTTCTCATCTCAGCAACAACAAGTAGGAGCGTTCGTTCCCAATAACGAACTTGGACCAGTGATTTTTAAGAAGTGAAAGAATAATATAAAGAAAAACGAAGATTAGTAGTCGCAAACTCGTTATTAGGTAACCTGTATTCCTCTTTGTAGTGACAGCCAGAACGTGAAAGAATATTTTTTTTACCTAAGAACGAAAGTCACTGGTTCCGAAAATCACTGGTTTTTGAGAAATGTGTTCACTGCAGTGACCAGTGATTTTTATGTCACGGTGACTAAATCACCTGTACGCAAATATCGCTCAACTCTAGATAGGACACTCCCAATTCACCACCCAAAAAAAATTTGCGGAATAATTTTTATGCATTCTTTACATCACGGTCACTGCGTTAATTTGTAGCATATTGTTGTTATTGTTGCTTTCAATCAGTTTCCAGAAAAAAGCAACATGTTTAACCGCTCATGAACAAAAGTCGTGAGATTTCTGCAACGATTGTAACGGGGTCTCGTGGAGCAGTATTTCCCTCAACGCAGTACCAAATATTTTATGTTGGAAACTTGAGAGATCAAAAACAATATCCAATTTCCGCACAATTATCTCCCTGTTCATCGTTGAACTATTTTTTAACAATCACGAAGTAAATTTTGTGAAAAAATCAAAATCCTCAGAAGGTTCTATCATATTCACCAAATCTTTGACGATTAAACTCCACGGCACCTACTCGACCCCATGTTTTTGATTGAGTTGTCGCGAGTACGCGTTTCCTAGGAAATAAGTACCAAATTCCAGCTAAATTTGTACCATTCTGTAATTGTATAGAGCAAATGCATATGAATTAGTGCGAAGTGTCCTATCTCTTTATCTCTGATTTGCTACATCAGCTGTTGTTAATGAGAGCTGAACAGTTCCGTCGGGGCTCAGATCGATTGATTTATCATTACACCGAGTAGAACGATCGCGTCGTTAGATTTTAGTCTGTTGTTTTAAATCACATGGACATTAAGGAACTTATTTTGATTTTAATATTTTGCTCAGTGAATGGATCATGCCAAGGAAACATTCCTGACAAAGTCTCTTGCAAGGACGAAAAAGGATTGAACGTGGATTGGTTTGTTATTGGAAATATTTTATATGACTCGATTAGGAATATCTTTAAATATTTCTTTACCAGGTTCTATATATACAAATTACCCAAGCATTACAAAAGTAATGCCTTAGAGGATGACGATCTTAGTGGTCTTCGTTATATTTACATCACCAGTCGTCATCACGATCATTGGATTCTTTCAAAGCGATTCATCAGTTCGGGCGATTCCATGCCAGCTCTCACACTGGAGCCTCTTTTAGATAATGCGAATGTGCTTTTAGTTGGATACAATGATGAATATCCAAATGGCACGTATTTTCTAACAGACGGTCATGCAAAGGGTATCGTTGCCACAGATGGCAATGTTAGTGCTTTATGGCTAATACACTCGGTACCTAAATTTCCCACCATTCCCGGCTATAATTATCCCAATTCGGCAATACGTTATGGTCAGAGTTTTCTATGTTTGACCTTGACCAGTCAGGAGCTGCAAAAAGTTGGCGAACAAATGGTTTATAATGAACCTAATATTTATTACTCACGTATACCATATCGTTTGAAGGGTAAATATGATAATTTGGAGAAGGCTTTAAAGAAGCAGTGGCGTACCACGCCTCCTTACAATAATGTATTGGATTTGAAAACTTTGGATGGGCAGGAATTTCGTAGTTTCGCCAAAAGTAGTCGATATGGTCGTGACTTGTATGAGGATTGGTTGGCTCCCGAACTGGGTGGTAACCTTTTAGTAGAGGCGTGGCGTAATGGTCCGGGAAATATGGCTTCAAATTGTTCGGCGAGTATGAAGTAAGACGATTCGTCGACAGCGATGATGTGTTGAATTTTACTCGCACCGATTTGATTTACGATGTTTTTTAGGGTTTTTAATATTGCGTCTGTACAAGAATCGAAAATGAAATTAGCTTTTAAGACTACAGACGATCATTCGAAATGGGCCGTTACTCAAGCTAATGGTTTTAAATTATGGCGTTGGCGTTTCGGTGGTGCTGATGATTGGATATGCGTTGGTGACATTAATCGACAGGTTTATGGAGAAATATCAATTTTTAAAATTATATATTATTTATTTTTCCTTCGCTTGACTCAGGCTCATCAGTTGGAGCGTGGTGGTGGTACTGTTTGTCAGAAAAATTTAAAGGTAACCAAACTATATCGAAATTTGGTGAAAAATTATGAACCCTGTGGGTAAAAATTAAATATGAAATTCTAAACAAATTAATTAAGATTACATTTAATATCAAGTTTAAGATCTCACATAGCAATATCTTTTTTGCTTTTTATAAATCCTTTGAACTTTTATACATTGAATATATTCTTTTTGATTACTTTTCGAAAGTAAATAGTTTTTCACATTTTAATATTGGCGAAAATGCTGCTCAAATAAGAAAAACAAATTGATCTATGGATTTTGTAAAAATTTACCTCTTTGTTTTGTTAAGAAAGCATTTTTTTGTGGTCGACTTGAAATACGCACTTGACTACATAGAAAAATTTCACCTTTCAGTAATATCACGGGTTGGTTTTCGTGGTCTTCCCCAATAATTAAGGTTTCAGAGCTTGTGTCGTCATAATAAGTTCTAATTGCTCTCTCAGTTTTGGGACTATATTTCTCCTCAGGTTGTGAACTCGAATGTGAATGTTTAGCTCAACCTTTTCCAATTGTAATCAGAAAGTATCAAATGTAATTCAGATTAGTGAATTGTAGATCCGAAAGCAAAAATTAAAAATCAGAATATTTGTATTTAGAGACGTCAGGTTATCCAACGTCTATGTTGGTTGCTGGTGATTGATCAGAACAGCTGGCTCGTAAACCAGATGCTCTGTACCAGGCTTTTTAAAGGTTGGCAAAGAATGATTCCTTGTATCAGGCACTTTAACCAAATACAAAGTGTTTGCTAAGAAATGCAATTATTTCTTGATGATTTGTATCAGGCACTTTAACCAGCTACAAAGTATGAATGAGAGTACAAGTTAAAGACGTTGTGTGCGGCCCTTCAACCGTTGAACTGTAAAGGTTCTTTATTAAAGAAATTTCTCTTATTTAAATAAAAATGGTAATTTTATAATAATAAAAAACAAGGCGCATACTACATAAAATTGGTGCGAATAACTTATATTAATTAATTGATGCTCAAATTCAAAAGTTAGATTCAGCATTTTGAACTTCTTGTGCAGTTCACTGCATAGGAAATAGTTATTGCGTTGGAAATGGTGTCATATTATTGTCGCGAACCGCGATAGGATGAGGTGAATAAACGCTTGACTATCAGCAAAAATAAGTGAAAAAAATTAACTTAGCGCTACTGCATAGGAAGCGACCGCTGCGTCGGACGGTGGCATCATGTTACCATTTTGGGTATGATGACCTGAAGTCAATGAACGCAGCACGATAACAAAAGAACAAAAATGTAAAGCATAAGTCAGTTAAGCCAACGGACGTCGGATGTCATGAAGACGTACATTTGGTAGTGTCAATCGGACCTGGGATATCTCATTTCTGAGTGATTCTATTTCCATATTATGAGACGAACCAATATATGCTCGTCAAGTGTTGTCGTTGTTGAAATTTCTTCGTTTGGAGATATCATATCGCTCACATTAATTGCTGGCAGGAATGATGCATATCTTTTAGTTTCCAGTGTTTTATGTCCTTGAATTGTTAAATAAGGCAGTTTAACTGCACATTCTTCACCTATTTTTAAGATTCATGTTTTTCGTGCTGATATATGTGTCACGCTAGACTTGCAGATTTCGTTCAGACGAATTTCCTGATCGAGAGCGAAAATCCACATGTTTGGGTTATGTAATTGAAGCCAATGTGGTCCAGGGCTTGCGCCGGTAACAAAGCATGACGAAGAATCTTCCCTTTGATTGAGTATGTTCATCTCGCATACCCCTATCGTAGATCCCTTAGTGTACAATGGGTGGTGCTGTTAACATAGATGATTTTGTGGTTCAATTTTGATGCAAGTTCTTAATTCTGCTTCTGATAATGGATAATAAAGATCTCGATGCAAGTTGACTATTATAAAGGGTGAAGTAACTTCTATTATTTTGAAACTGTTATTCGCTTTTCAAGGAACTGCGGTGAGTTTGAACATTTCAAATTCTTCGGTGGAGATTAATGGTATGTTTATTTTGAAAATTACATATTTGTTGGTGATTCTTCCTCCTATTGACATGAAGGAGTAAAGCTTTAATGGCTCGTCTAGAGAAACAGGCAATTTGAGTTGCAGGAAGAGTGTTTTTAAGATTCATCATTGCTAATGTGGCTTGAAGCGTTAAGTCAAGAAAGGTCAGTGATACCTTTTCTGCATCGAGCTGCTGGTTTATATTCTCGACTTGGTTCTTTGTACGTTTAAGAACATCTGCTATTTTATCGAAATGCGCTTCACTTTCCTTTTGGTTTCTCTCCATTAAGTATAGATTGCTATCTAGAAATGATGTCTGATTTTCTATAGCAGATAGCAGATAGTCATCATTCTGTTCTAACCTTTGAACAGTTGTTGTTGTGTTGTGTAGCGCACACTGATCGTTTATGTAACGAATATTGTTGACCGGTTCTGCGCTACAAACATCAACTTCATAACATTTAAGCTTAACACGCACTTTTTATTTAAATAGGTCACTGTGTAAACAATATCAACTTAGCTTTGTATCGATAGCTTGTATCGACCGGTTTTACAAAAATTATTGCTAGGATTGCATTCTTAGGATAGTTCTCTAGAATAATAATTATAATTAAGTAAAATAATTTTTAATGATAATGAAGTTTGTGAGGGTATATAAACCCGTGAAATTTTAAATAAAATTCAGTTCTGATCAATCAGCCAGAAATCACTCAGGCTTTTCAATTGTGATGAATTCGGGAATTCTGCCAACTTAATTGTACGGCATTAATTCCAGTCTGTACAGCGGCGCTCAGCGCCGGACAAAACTTTTACTGAGGGCGACCAATTAAATAAGAAGGGAAGTTTGTTTCTAATCCTGCTACGACACGTGAAAACACCACAGTTGCTTTTTCTGCATACTCTTCGTCAAGAGCTCCAAATAAGGAGCGAGCAATTGATCCGACTATATTTAAGGCACCTCTTTTCACTCGCCTCCTTCCAATATGGTTCCAAAATGAAATATGTCACTAGGTTCCATACGCTACTGATGATACCAGCAGATGATTCCTGCTGTGGACTACTGATGTCTCAGGATGAAAAGTTGGTGTCTATTGGAAGTGGTGCTAATTTGTTTATACCTCGTTTCAATATTCCGTTGTTAGTTTTGACGTCCGCTACACGGATCGCGTTATCTTGGGCCACTATAAACATTAATAATTCTTCCAAGGTGCCACGAAAGTGGTGGTGTGTCATCTTCCTGGATGATGACCATCGTTCCTATTTCAATGTTCGGAGTTCGCTCTCGCCATTTACGACGATATTGAAGTTCGTTAAGGTACTCGACTGACCAGCGTTTCCAGAATACACGATAACAAAAGAACAAAAATGTAAAGCATAAGTCAGTTAAGCCAACGAACGCAACACCAAGGACAAATTGACAATATAAAATTATTAACTTCATTTTAATGCAATTTGACTGTTTAACTTTCTAAATTTGAACAATAGTCAAATGTAAATAAGAAAATATAAAATTTAATTCAGAAATTATTAAAAGCACACTCGAATAATTTAAATACAAAATAAAAACGATATTGACTTGTTGCCATTTTTGCAAATCTATTGTACTCTTGTTTCATCCATGCCGCTGCCTCTTTCAATTTATGTCAGAGTACTGTTTAATCCATTGCACCGTGGTCTCTACTAGGACTTGGTCGGTAAGAATCATAAAAATAATACCAAGCAGGAGTCTTTAATTCTCATCCTATTTGCTTTTATTGTAATGAAAGAAATGGAAGATAATAGAAGGTAATGAATTAAATATCGTACGAAATAAGAAGCAACGATCATGTTTTTATATTTTATTCGCTTTTAAAAAAGGGTAAAGGAATATTAACATTAATGTTAAGTTTGTAACGCAGTGAAGGAGCTACAATAGATATAGAAAAGTATATACTGGTTCAGAATGGTGTCTTGAGTCGATTTAGCCCTGACTTTCCGTCCGTCTGTCTGTTTCTGTCTGCAGAAATCAAGAAATTCGGGAATAGGATATATATGCTTCAGCCAGGATAAGCCGAAGATAACAGTCCTACTAGTTAATTATCAACTTGCTTAATTATAGTTATAATTATTTCATAAAAATGGAATTAAGAGACAATTGTACAGTACGCTATATAGAAGAGAATTATGCAAATTAATATCATGTGGACACATTTCATAAAATGTGCACACGTTTGACGTTATATCATTCAATCGCAGGTAAAATTGATACTAATTGAATGATTTTTGTATATATTGTATATAATTGTATATAATTGTCTCAGTACCCAGTGGGAAAAGGCATGCTTCTACAATGTATTACATCCACCATATTAATCACTTGAGAGGCCTCCGATCTTCAATACCATATCCCCATTCCTTTTATTAAGACATGGCCGCCTTTTCATTCAGGTTTTTTTAAATCGCAAATGCTATCTGATGTGGTTACGGCTTTCTATACCAAATAAACTAACATTCATTGAGTGCCGCTCCTTGGGAAGTGTCGGCATACATACCCAAAATGTTTTATTAAATAAATAATGGGCAATTGATGTATTAATAAAATTTACCACTAACAGCCACTAGCTTCATATTTGCCTTTCAACCTAAGGAAATTGTAATTATTCATCAATTTTAACCTTACTATATAAGCTACAAAATCGCAGGTGTCTTTGTGCCTTATGTAATAAGGCAGAAATAAGAAAATAATGCTACTTCCGTACCTGACGATAGCAGTTTAAAAGAGTAAAAAACGCGTATTTCGTGCCTTACGAAAGGCGTTACTAAAAGTATGAGCAACATCTCTCTTGCCTTACGATGGAAGCTAAAAGAAACAATCGAAGGATATATTTTTCCCTACGAAAGACGTTAACAAAACTAATTATTTAAGTACTTTAATATGTTATTTAATTATTATTAATGTAAAATGAAGCTATAATACATTTTCTATTTTATTCTCACATTTTTTTATAATAAATATTTTTTGCATTTTTAAAAGCAGTTCGAACTTCTTTTATATATTCCTTCTCCGTCCTCCCTTTAGTTTTTGTGCCTTCTGTAAAATTTTTTTTCTAGGTTTTCTTTCTAGGTTTCCTGACACTTCGCAACGGCTCGATTCCTACATTTTTGGTCTCAAAAATATCCGCGCTCAGTATTTGATTTTGTTGATTGGCATCACCGAAGGACGAGTTACTGCCATTATTGATGGCAATATTGGGTTCATCTGGAGTAATGTTAACATCATCCTCAACTCTTTCTTGCTGTTCCTTCCTACAGGATTCCAAAATATTCATCAGCTCTTTATTCTGCAGTTCAAGGTCTTGTATTTCTTTATCCTTTGCTTTAACACTACTTTTTAAGGCTGCAAGTGGGGATGGTGAATGTGAATGGCTCGGTGAAATCTTAACTAGCTTACAAATATACGTTTCCTTTATCGTATCTAAAGCAATTAAAACATTGTCGTTTATCAAGTCCATCTTCCGTCTTTTCATTGAATGCAATTCAATATTCAGCCAGAAACGTCTTGTTCGACTCGTTGTCCTGGGCATAGTCAAGTGCTCAGTTAATCTCTATTAAATATTTTAACGCGTTTGAAATAAATAAAATGCAATGCAATTCATTGAATGCTATTGGCCCAAGATAATGAAAATATTTTGGCGAACTACGCATACATATACATATCCTCTGTACGTCAGTTTCGGTCGTGTAAAAGTTTGTCATTTTTTTGGCACATTTTTTTCGGGAAAAGAGTTTTCTATCTCGTTGTCTCTGCTGCGGAGTTGGTTTCAGTACTAGCCTGATATGCGCTAAATCAAAATGCGCGCCGAAGAGGCGAGCTATTATTTCTAGTTTGGAGCTCCAAGCTGACGTTCTTGGTTGTCGCTTATTGAAAAACATATTGAAGGAGCATGCTATAAAAGACCTGTGGTACATACTTTGGACTGATTCCTCAACGGTAATAAAATGGGTAGGCAGCGATCATCGCCGTTACAAGCCCTTTGTGGCGCACAGGGTTGCCGAGATTCTAGGCTCTTCGTAAATTTCCGATTGGAAGTGGTTGCCTACCGCTGAAAATGTCGCTGATGATGCAACGCGTCAGAATAAGCATGCTGAGCTGACTACATCTTCCCGTTGGCTTAGTGGACCAGGGTTTTTGAAGTACCGTGAAAAATATTGTTCGGCTCAGAATGCCAGTCAACCAGTGACAAATGATGAAGAACTTTGCCGGCGTCACGTTCTGATATCCGTAAGTCGTTGCCTTATTGTCTTTGATCGCTGGGTGCTAGTCCCGGGTGCATGGGCCCAAAATGGCAGTGACCTAGGCGTATAATGCGGTCACTTACCACGACTGTGGTACTCCCGGGTTCCGAAGCCTACCATATGGCTCTAAATTGGTACCACGGGAGACAAGCAATGAGATTCATAGCCAGTATGTGTGCTAACAGCTTAGGCTGATAGTTACACCATCTGGTTTACAGCCAGTATGTGTGCTAATAGCGTATGCTAATAGTCACACCATCTGGCAGAAATATAATTCCAAGCCCCACAGCTTGTCTTTGGGTAGGCCCTTCGGGAGCTTCGTGGTGGCTGTGGTTATACCCAAAGTTACGCGGGTACGAGTTTGGATGAGCTCGGGTGTCGTAATGCACTAAAACATTACCGCGTGCCGGACCCCACAGTCCGGAAGAGGTTTTAGATCGGCCTCGACGATACCTTAAGTGGAATGTCCATGCCATGCACATGGCTTCCAAAGGTACAAACGCCCCGGCTTGGTAGCCCGGAGGCACTGGACGCCGGTTGTCGTCATATAACAGAAAAGGTACATTCAAAGAGTCTGTACTTGCAACCCCGTGCGGGATGGCCCGCCATGGACTTAAGCCAACACGGCAGGCGTCCATGTAAAGCACATAGAGGCATCTGTCTTTGATCGCTTTGGGTGCCAGGCCCGTCGTGGATGTAAGGCGACAAAATGGCAGTGACTAGCCGTGCTTGCACGTAGTTCACTTGCCATGAACTATGCAGGCTAGTTCCGCCACCTTACCAAAGGTGTAAAAATGGTGCCACGGGTGGTGCGCATCTCATTTCGGGTCTTAATCCGACCCCGCTAATCCAAAGACCCACGTACACAGCGCATCGGTTTGGTAGGCCCCGTTGTGGGAGCTTCGTGGTGGCTGTGGTACGACCCAAAAATACGCGGGTAGAGACCTAAGAGTCTCCGCGTGGAGTTGCGTGAGGAGGCAGCCTCCGACAACTCATAGCCGGTGATGTCCCACACCGGCAAGAGGTTTTAGATAGGCCTCGATCGCCAACCTGCGAGGAATGTCCTGCGCGTCCCAGGGTTCCATAGGTACACAAATGGCGCAATATGGTTAAGTTGCTGCCGTGGCTGATGATTGCCAGTATATAAGGTATTCACAAAGTCTACCTAGTAATCCCGAGCGTGGGTAGGCCCACCGTGAGTTTAAGCCAACACGACAGGCACTCACGTTAAACACCGAGCGGCATCTGTCTTTGATCGCTCGGGTGCCAGTCCCGTTGCGGTGTGGGTGACAAAATGGCAGTGACCAGAGTGCAAGCTGGTTTACTAGCCATGAGCTTTATTGCACCCTGTTTCCGAGGCCTCACCGAAGGCTTGAAACCGCTTTCAAGCCACGGGTGATGCGCATCATAAGGGTCTTCGACCCCGCTAATATAAATCCCACGCATATAGCGCATCGTGGGTAGGCTTCTCATTGCGAGAGCTTCGTGGTGGTTGTTGGTGCCACCCGAAGATACGCGGGTAAAGACTTTGAGTCTCCGCGAGAGTTGCGCGAGGAGGCAGACCTCCGTCAACTCAATGCCGGTGAGGTCCCCATCGGCATATGAGGGCTTTAGATAGTGCCCCAATAGCAACCTGCGAGGAATGTACTGCCACGCATAGGCATTCCACAGGTACAAGACAAAGCTACGGTTGGCTACCGTAAGCGAATTGGGCGTCGGTTGTTGCCATAAATCATAAAAGGTACATTCACAGAGTTCGTACTTGCAACCCCGTGCGGGATGGCCCGCCGTAAGATTAAGCCGTCAAGGCAGGTGCTCACGTTAAGCAAAAGGCAGAAATCTGTCTTTGATCGCGTTTCGTCTTTCAGCAGGGTCATTAGAATGGTTTTTTGGTCCGGCATTTTATGAAGCTATGTCGGAGAACAGATACGTGCTACGACGGTACGCCTAGGCCAACGGAGGGGGATTGGGATTGCAGTAGTGTACTGCTATGTCGTTTGGTTTAACGGGAACACTTCACTAGAGAGATAGAAGACATTAAAAAGGATGGGAGTGTCAGCCGCGGCAGCTTATTGTATAGCTTAACGCCTTGTGTCGACGACCAAGGATTCCTGCGCGTAGATGGGCGTATTGATGCGGCAAGCGACGGATAATAGCCAGTTGTGCAATTTGTAAAATTTTGTAAGGACTGACGCCCTTTGTCAGGTCGTTTTCGTATACATGCCTGGATCATTTTGGTCCTGTTTTGGTCACAGTCGGCCGCCGTACAGAAAAGAAGTGGGTCGCGCTCTTTACGTGCCTAACGACGCGAGCAATCCACCTAGAAGTTGCGCACGATCTATCTGCAGACGCGTGTATCGTGATCCGTAATTTTATAAACCGTCGCGGTATTCCGACAAAAATTCGATCAGACAATTTAACAAACTTTGTCGGTGCATATAACGAGGCGATTGCATTTAAGGATACCTTTGACTGCGGACGTTTACAGGAGGAATTGCCTTCGAAAGGAGTTGAATGGCGTTTTAGTTTTCCGGCCAATACAGCAGTAGGTGGAGTTTGGGAACGTATTGTGAAGAAAATATTGCGTTTCACACTGAAGAAGATAGCGCCACGCGAGCATACCCTGCAGTGTTTCTTGATAGAAGTTGAGAACGTTATTAATTTTAGGCCATTGACGCATTTGCCAATTGAGCCGTTGCAGAAAGAGCCACTTACGCCCAACCACTTTCTATTAGGCTCGTCCAACACGACTCAAACTCCCGGAGTGGAGTGGAGTGGAACCAGATGTCCACCTCCGCCGTCTTCGAACAGATTCTGAAAGCGATGGATCTTGCAAGTTCTTCCAACGCTTACACGACGATCAAAACGGTGTTACAGAGCGAAGCCAATAGCGGAAGGTGACCTCGTTTTCATTTACGACGTTAACGTGCCCGGAAGTTTATGGTGCCGTGGTCGTGTATTGAAACCCTATCACGGGTCCGATGGGGTTGCCCGGAGAGCCGACATTCAAACTATGGCGTCGTCCAGTATCGAAGCTTTAGGTTTTAGATATTGTGAGTGAATCGAAGTGATTCACGGGGGCGGGAATGTTGCGCAAAGAGCTGTGAGTGTACATTTATAAATTTACACTCTCATAGTGTTAGGTATCATATCTTGTCTCATTGTACATTATTGTCTCTTATGTATTGTGTCATTGTATATAATTGTCTCAGTACCTCATCGGGCCAGCTCTCTTTCTCTCTTTGATGTTGAAATTTCACTTGTATCTTTACCCGTTATTCGTAAAGTTCGACGGCAGCGCTGACTCTCAGCGCTTTTCAAAAAGCGCTTAGCGCTCAGCGATTCCGAATGCAGCCGTTGTGCCGTAATGATCGATACCGAAAATTGACCAGTTGTTTAAGGTTTCGCCAGAGGAGAGAGCAAACTATGGTAGGTGCTGTGTCAATTACATTTTTTCTTATAATTGTAATTAAATTATATTTGTTTTTAAAGAATAAACGCGCCTAATAAGGCGAAAAGTTAAAAATAGATCTCACATGAACCACAAATTTTATTCATATGTTTGGAATATTCATATGTATGTTTTATTCGCACGTTGGAAATTTTATTCGTGTTCGTTGCGCCATTTTATTCATCGTCCCTGCGCCATTTGTGTTACTACTACGGAATTGAAAAACAAGCCAATGCAGTGCACGCCGCCATGACGGAGCCCCCGTTTCCCAAAATCGCCATTACAGAATTCCGGTATGATGGTAAGTCCAAATATATCAACAAAACCCTGCCACTGTCGGCGCAGCGCAACCAAATGCTGCTTCCGTTGCCGCAGCAAATTATAACATTGCCTCTGCCGCCGCATCGCAACCAAATGCTGCTTCCGTTGCCGCAGCAAATTATAACGTTGCCTCTGCCGCCGCAGCGCAACAAAATGCTCCCTCCGTCGCCTCTGTGCAACCGGACGCTGCCTTTGTCGCCGCAGCACATGATGACACTGCCTCTGTCGCCGCAGCGCAATAAAATGTTGATTCCGTCGCCACAGCGTAATCGAACGTTCCCTCTGTCGCCACAGCATGTTTCAACCTAGACTCTTCCGTCCCATCACCACCTATTAATACAACCCTTGCTACACCCGTGCCAATTTTTGCTGGCTCTTCCGCCTTACAGCTAATGCCAAGCGAAGGCGAAGGGCTGCAGGCAATACAGAGACAGTTCACACTGTTACAGATGCAACTGAAACATATGGAAGAAAGGCACGCAGAATCGGAGGTTGAGTGCAGAGGCTTAAGATCTGTTCTGCAGCCCAAAAACCCATCATCCGCCAGCTTCGACTGACACAGCAGCAGTGCTGTATGTTAGCTCTATCCCGCCGGGGCCAGTTGGAGTAGCGCCGCTGGGAGCCGCGAATGTAACATCGTTACCGCAAAGGTCAATAAAATCGAAAAGCTCGTCTTAAGCATTAGCAAATGGGTATAATATATCCAGTGTTGGACTCAGGAAGCTCAAAGATTTGCCAATGTTTTCTGGTAAGCCTGAGGAATGGCCGATATTTTATTTACGCAGGCGTTTACGTAGTCGTCGATTGCGTATAATTACACAAATTTAGAGAATAATCAGAGGTTGCAAAAATGTCTCTCTGGAGAGGCTAGAGAAGCAATAAGGTCGCTTCTAATCCACCCGATTAGTGTTAACGCTATAATTGAGCAATTGTCCAGTCGATTTGGTAGGCCGGATCAACTCATACGTAGTCAATTGAAGCAGGTCCGAACAATACACCCAATACCAGAAGATGCTGTCATGCGCCTCATACCATTCGCTAAACAAGTAAAGAATCTAGCCGCGTTTTTGAAAGAAGCGAATGGTCAACATCACCTTGCCAGCTCTACGCTGATGGAAGAGCTTCTGTCGAAACTGCCGATAAGTTTGTAGAACGGGCAAGATACGCCTCTCAAATAAAACCATAACCCGCAATTGTCAATATTAGCAATTGGATGCCTGAGCTGGTGAAGATAATTTGTACTCTTCAAGATTACGAAGTGCTTGAGAGAGAGGGGAAGAGGCGAGCGGTATTGCATACAGCCGAAGACCCGCTGCCGCGTAACCAGAAATGCCCCGTATGTCAGAATCAACATATAATTTTTAAATGTAAAATCCTAGATGCATCGGTTCCAGAAAGATGGTCGATATCGAAGCGTCATCGACTATGCTACAGCTGTCTTCGAATTGGGCATGCTACACGAGAATGTCGCGCTAGAAAAGTATGTGCCGTAGTAGGATGTAAGAGAAATCTATTAGAGTACGCGTCTTTTCACTATAACGCTATAAACACAACCTCGCGACAGTTGTCGCGTCGACACATCAAAACTCTGCTGTCGCTGAATTTAGCAGAAAACATTTGTTTGTTCGTTTTTAAATTAAATTCGTTTGTTTGCTAAAGTTCTCATCATACAGACATTTATATTGCTTAACTTGCTCAATTAGAGCTTCCTCTATATCAGCCATCTGAAAATATGGAATCACTATAATTTTAGTAGCTATATTTGCATTTATTAATACAAACTCATTCACTCACAAGAAAATTTCAAGACTATCTTTAATTTGGACGCAATTTTAATAATTTCTAATGTCATTTGAAGTAAACAAACGGTGAAAAGAAGAATAAGACGAGCGACAACAAAAAAAAGTAGAAAATTTTCTACTACTGTCGTTGTCTTACGCGTCAGCAGCCCGACTGTTTAATTTTTTCTCAATTCCCGTAAGACTATCAGCATTATAATGTAAAGTCACGACCAGAGATACTCTGTCACAATCCCATACTTCTTCATTCTTCAGGATTAATTCCAATTTGAAATTCCAAATATCGTAATTATCCTGATTAAGTTTCGTGAATGTTGCCTTAAAAAAATCCAGCGACAGGCCCATAATCTATTAGAGTACGCGTCTTTTCACTATAAGGCTTTTATTCAGAACAGAGAAAGAATTTGTTCAATAAAGTAAAACAATATTGTACTCTGATAAATTACTAGATTGAGAAAACGTTGTATAAAATGATAAAGTGGAAGTTGATTGTTTCTCTAACAAAATCATCATGAACTCTTTCACGAAGGAAGGTCCATGGAACCCAGACAAACCGTGTCTCGAAGTGGCATGGAGGAAGGCGTTCTTAATTGTAACTATTCAACCGGATCGATTAAATTGTTAGTCCGTGTGCTGCCCGTAAAGCTTTATGAACCGAATAGAATCATTGACGCATACGTTTTGCTAGACGAGGGCTCTTCAATACCTATGATAGATAAATCGTTGCTCCGCGAATTTTGGTTTCGAGGGCAGCAGCGCAGTCCTAATATACAATGGGTTAGAGGCAGAGCCGCTCAAGAGTCAGTGGAGGTAATAACAAGCCGCTCAAGAGTAAGTGGAGGTAATAGTAAACAATCTCAGTTTGCCGACGCAAGGCCTGACCGAAGACGATATACGTGGATTTACAAGTTTGTCAAAATTGCCATTGGTGCCGTACACCCATGTCGAGCCTAAACTCTTAATTGAATTGGACCATTCCCATTTGGGGCTGCCAAAGGACGTATTGCGCTCTGAGAATTAAGGGCTATTCGCTTGAAATACTGAACTGGGCTGTGTTGTGTTTGGACCCATGAGCAGGAGGAAGCCAAATTATGAATTGCCAGTTTGTCTGCTTACCAATATTAACAGAGACGACTCCCTACACGATTTGGAAGCTGACTATTTCATAATAGGAAGTTTTGGCGTTAAACCGTGTCCCACATTAATGAGCAGCGATGATCTAAGGGCAATAGAAATATTACGGACAACAGCAAAAAGAATAGAAGGTAGATTCCAAACTGGCCTGCTTTGGAAAAAGAATAAAAATGCCTGATAGTTTTTCTGTTGCTCTAAAGCGGTTGACTCAAATAGAAAGAAAAATGAGACGAAACGGGACCTTCGCGACCGCCTATAAATCGATCATCAAAGATTACATCGCTAAAGGTTACGTTCGGAAGCTGGTGCCAGCAGATTTTGCAAAACCCCAAGATTGTTGTTGGTTTTTGCCACATTTTGGAGTATTTTAATAAACAATGAAAAATAAATGACTCGTATTTGACGCTACGGCGGAGGTGCAAGGTATGTCTTTGAATCATTTTCGTCTTAAAGGCCATCAGAATCTCCGCGAGCTACCAGCGATTTTATATCACTTTCGTGAAGAATCGGAGCCATCTGAGCTGACATCAAGGAGATGTACCACCAAATTAAGGTGCTACCAGCCGATAGGTGTTCACAGCGATTTTTTGAGGCGTGATGGAGATGAGTGCCAAAACCCAGAGGTATTTGAAAATTTAGTCATGACGTTTGGAGCAGCTTGCTTCCCTTCAGCAGCGGAGTATGTTGAAAGAACCAATGCTCTAGAGCATCGACCTCAGCAGCCCGCTCGTGCCATTGAAGCGATTTTAAATAACCACCATTTGAAGATTACGTCGATAGCTTCGATAATGTTGAAGAGGCGATTGACATTTCAATAAGAGTGCGTGATATACATAGGAATGGTGGTTTTCAATTGCGTGGATTTACGTCGAATTCGTTACGAGTGGCACAGGCGCTTGAAGGTGAGCAAAGTCTGCAATTTAACGGAGGCGACAATTTGCGCGCGGAGAAGTCGTTAGGCATGTATTGGCAGCTGCAGTCTAACCGATTCAAATATGAGCTAAAGTTTCATGGTGTGGGAAATGATGTTTTAGCTGGCGACAGGAACTTAGAAAAAGAAGAAAATGGAACTTAGAAAAAGAAATAAATGTATTTATTTCATATGCATAAAAACATAAATGAAACTCAATTTTATGAAATATTTTAATGTATAACAAATTCGATTGACTTCGTTAATAGAATACTCAAATCATTTAAGCCAATTTTTGGACCCCACAATCTAAAAATAACCTAAAAATAAAATTACATCAAATAATTTATTTGAAGAAATTCTTCACATTGATTTATTAACGACTCAGCTACCATTACTTTGAAGCCAAGTGTTAGGCGCACTAGTTCATTTAAAATATAAAAAATTTTACTTGAGTATATCAATACACAAATATTACTAATTTTAGTTTCAAATAAAATTGTATTATTATTAATAAGTTCCTTTCTTCGTCGTAAATCATTTAATGAAACTTTTGAGCTTCTGGTGCTGACATTAATAACCACACCTACACGGAATTATTTATTTATTATCATCAAGAGAAACTCTTGAAAAATCAAATGTGTAAAACACGTGGCATTGGCATACCCTAATTATTTCTTCACCTCTCCCATAAATTCGATGATTTTAGTGTTGCCAGCATGTGCGGCGCTTATTACTTAATGGGCCATCTTGGGTATTCGCATTAAAGCAGTGTTGCCAATATTCAGTAATAAGTATTATATTCAGGTTTTTTGTTAATTATTATAAATATTAATGAAATAATATATTAGTATTGCTGCCTATGCATCGGACAACTATCAAATTTACCAAATTTCATAATTTTTGGTACTGCATACAAAAATTTGAACCCATTGTGGATTGAAATTTCAAACGCTTCGATAATTTCTATATTTTCTATAATATTCTATATTAACATGGGTTTTAGTTAAACCATTTATTTTCAGATTAGATCATTTCAATTGGGACATTAAGGATGCTCATAAAATGTTTGCATTTACTTAAGTCCATTTTGCCCATTTCATTCTGTTTTAGTTCCATCTATGAATTGATTTTGCACCGCTGTGATAATTTCTCAATTTTTTCACCACAATAAAATATTTGTAATTTTACAAAAATTTTAAATTTAAATAAATTTAAGCAAAAAGGAATTGCCTTCGAAAGGAGTTGAATGGCGTTTTAGTTTTCCGGCCAATACAGCAGTAGGTGGAGTTTGGGAACGTATTGTGAAGAAAATATTGCGTTTCACACTGAAGAAGATAGCGCCACGCGAGCATACCCTGCAGTGTTTCTTGATAGAAGTTGAGAACGTTATTAATTTTAGGCCATTGACGCATTTGCCAATTGAGCCGTTGCAGAAAGAGCCACTTACGCCCAACCACTTTCTATTAGGCTCGTCCAACACGACTCAAACTCCCGGAGTGGAGTGGAGTGGAACCAGATGTCCACCTCCGCCGTCTTCGAACAGATTCTGAAAGCGATGGATCTTGCAAGTTCTTCCAACGCTTACACGACGATCAAAACGGTGTTACAGAGCGAAGCCAATAGCGGAAGGTGACCTCGTTTTCATTTACGACGTTAACGTGCCCGGAAGTTTATGGTGCCGTGGTCGTGTATTGAAACCCTATCACGGGTCCGATGGGGTTGCCCGGAGAGCCGACATTCAAACTATGGCGTCGTCCAGTATCGAAGCTTTAGGTTTTAGATATTGTGAGTGAATCGAAGTGATTCACGGGGGCGGGAATGTTGCGCAAAGAGCTGTGAGTGTACATTTATAAATTTACACTCTCATAGTGTTAGGTATCATATCTTGTCTCATTGTACATTATTGTCTCTTATGTATTGTGTCATTGTATATAATTGTCTCAGTACCTCATTGTCTCAGTATTTGTCTCAGTACCTCAATTGTCTCAGTACCACCTTATTACTTAATGGGCCATCTTGGGTATTCGCATTAAAGCAGTGTTGCCAATATTCAGTAATAAGTATTATATTCAGGTTTTTTGTTAATTATTATAAATATTAATGAAATAATATATTAGTATTGCTGCCTATGCATCGGACAACTATCAAATTTACCAAATTTCATAATTTTTGGTACTGCATACAAAAATTTGAACCCATTGTGGATTGAAATTTCAAACGCTTCGATAATTTCTATATTTTCTATAATATTCTATATTAACATGGGTTTTAGTTAAACCATTTATTTTCAGATTAGATCATTTCAATTGGGACATTAAGGATGCTCATAAAATGTTTGCATTTACTTAAGTCCATTTTGCCCATTTCATTCTGTTTTAGTTCCATCTATGAATTGATTTTGCACCGCTGTGATAATTTCTCAATTTTTTCACCACAATAAAATATTTGTAATTTTACAAAAATTTTAAATTTAAATAAATTTAAGCAAAAAAATAAGAATGCCGGACTTGCGAACATGCTGCCAGGATGAGTATATGGGTGTTATAGGCTTACTGGGGAACCGGACATCAAAAAAAAAACCGGTAACGCGTCAATGTGCATACCTCTTGGGTGGCGTGGAAGTGCACACAGCCATCTGATGGAAATTTTATGTTTTCATTTGTTTACTATAGAAAATAAAGGAATAATTTGTATTGTATTTACGTAAAATAAAAAATAAAAACACATCGTTGCACAAAATCGATGTTTTTATTAAAATATTAACTAATATAATTATAATAAATTAACAATTTAACTATCAAGCATTACAAATTTCAAAGATATAAACATTTTCAAAACGATCATGTTTTGCAAATATAAACCAATACTTCAGTAAAAATTGCCATAATTTTAGTACGATGATACCACACATACTTTCATCGATCGAACAAATTATAAGAGATTCTTTCTACCTGTTTTCAAACAACTTCCAAAGGATGTTCTCTCAGCGAAATTACCATCAATTAAATTAGATTTTATCGATCATATAGTCGGTAATCAGCCCGATCAACAGATGGAGTGTTGCATTTTGGTATGAACGCATGTTACAGTTTCATCGTTTCTGGTCAGTTGATAATTCACAAATTCATACTGAATATTCCTCATTGCGTTCCATAGTGATGGCCAATTACGAGGAGACTGTTAAGATGCCAATTAATGAGCCGTCAAAGGGTAAGAAGAAATCACAAATACAGGAATACGTAGAATATTACGGCGGGGCAGGTGTTCAACCCATCGCCTTGTTGTCGATTAAATCTTCGATTAAATCTTCGGGCTCGTGGTATGGAATTCCTTACAATACCAGAAGCTTATTATAAAATTCTAGAGTTTAGCTGATTGAATGAGAAAGTTTAGCTCATTCGCGCATTAAAATTAATGAAGATCTGAAAATTCTGAAAGAATTGAATATTTTACCTTTTATTTTAACCTTTAATTTAACCTTTCTCGTCCAACTCCCTTTTCTTTTTTAACTAAAATTGGTTGTGGCATAAAATCTTCCGTTTCACTACTACTGCTCTCAACAAATAAATTCCTTTCGGCTACTTCCATTTTTGATACTGTTTCCTCCGTTGTCTTTTTTTCTTCTGTTTTCTCATCACTTCTTTGCTCCTTCTTTATCTCACTAGTAGGATTTCCATGAACAATGAAATTGGTGGATTTCAGCATATTTGTAGTTGTTGATTCTAGAAAGGAAAATATTCAAAATTAGAATTCTACCATTATATTGTTTTTACTTTTTGGATTACTTCGCGCTTTCTATACGTTTTAAATTATTTAAAGTCTCATTGCCGTTTTTGAGAACTTCATATAGGAGAGGCATTGATCCTGTGCAGGTGCTATCCTGATAATTTTCTTCTATGAACACTGTTTGCGATTTGGGAGGTGACATTATTATAATGCTTGGTGAGTTACTAAAAAATTGTTTAGCGTTCTGAATTGGTGATAGGGCCGTTGTAGATGGCACTTCCAGGTTTGCGTTAGAATGTTTTTTGTTTTCTCTTTCTAAACCTTTCTCTGTGAAATCAAACAATTCTGATTCGGATTCTTCAAGCGCTTGATGTGCTTGTTCTTTATTTTCTTCTACAGCCAGTTTGTTGCTTTTTCTAAAGGAATGTTATAAAAAGGCATTTTTTTAGATTATATCGATAGGTTGTATCATTGAACATGTAAACCTTGTTAATGAAATACTGTCTGAATTCGTGGCCTCGGGTTGCAACGATGGCAGTTCTTTTAAAAAGTTCGAGAAAGTGTGCTAAAATGAAATATTTAATAGAATTACCGTAAATTTTAAAAAGTAGGGAGCCTGATTTTACTTTGATGACTGAGTTCTTGTGAATTGAATAATTTGTTAGGCGCGTCTGTTTCAATTTCTTTTTCGAATTAAGTGGCGTCTTTCATTTGATTATATCTATTTTGTGTCGGCTGCTTTATACTATTTTGATTGCAAATTATTTTTTTGCCTTCCAGCACACATTTTTTCTCGGGAAAAGAGTTTCCTATCTCGTTGTCTCTGCTGCGGAGTTGGTTTCAGTACTAGCCTGATATGCGCTAAAACAAAATGCGCGCCGTAGCGAACTACTATTTCTAGTTTGGAGCTCTAAGCTGACGTTCTTGGTTGTCGCTTATTGAAAAACATATTGAAGGAGCATGCTATAACAGTCCAGCGGTACATACTTTGGACTGATTCCTCAACGGTAACAAAATAGGCAGGCAGCGAGCATCGCCGTTACAAGCCCTTTGTGGCGCACAGGGTTGCCGAGATTCTAGGCTCTTTGTCAATTTCCAATTGGAAGTGGTTGCCCACCGCTGAAAATGTCGCTGATGATGCAACGCGTCAGAATAAGCATGCTGAGCTGACTACATCTTCCTGTTGGCTTAGTGGACCAGGGTTTTTGAAGTGCCGTAAAAAATATTGGATGACTCAGAATGCCAGTCAACCAGTGACAAATGATGAAGAAGAACTTTGCCGGCGTCACGTTCTGATATCCGTAAGTCGTTGCCTTATTGTCTTTGATCGCGTTTCGTCTTTCAGCAGGGTCATTAGAATGGTTTTTTGGTCCGGCATTTTATGAAGCTATGCCGGAGAACAGATACGTGTTACGACGGTACGCCTAGGCCAACGGAGGGGGATTGGGATTGCAGTAGTGTACTGCTATGTCGTTTGGTTTAACGGGAACACTTCGCTAGAGAGATAGAAGACATTAAAAAAGATGGGAGTGTCAGCCGCGGCAGCTTATTGTATAGCTTAACGCCTTGTGTCGACGACCAAGGATTCCTGCGCGTAGATGGGCGTATTGATGCGGCAAGCGACGGATAATAGCCAGTTGTGCAATTTGTAAAATTTTGTAAGGACTGACGCCCTTTGTCAGGTCGTTTTCGTATACATGCCTGGATTATTTTGGTCCTGTTTTGGTCACAGTCGGCCGCCGTACAGAAAAGAAGTGGGTCGCGCTCTTTACGTGCCTAACGACGCGAGCAATCCACCTAGAAGTTGCGCACGATCTATCTGCAGACGCGTGTATCGTGATCCGTAATTTTATAAACCGTCGCGGTATTCCGACAAAAATTCGATCAGACAATTTAACAAACTTTGTCGGTGCATATAACGAGGCGATTGAATTTAAGGATACCTTTGACTGCGGACGTTTACAGGAGGAATTGCCTTCGAAAGGAGTTGAATGGCGTTTTAGTTTTCCGGCCAATACAGCAGTAGGTGGAGTTTGGGAACGTATTGTGAAGAAAATATTGCGTTTCACACTGAAGGAGATAGCGCCACGCGAGCATACCCTGCAGTGTTTCTTGATAGAAGTTGAGAACGTTATTAATTTTAGGCCATTGACGCATTTGCCAATTGAGCCGTCGCAGAAAGAGCCACTTACGCCCAACCACTTTCTATTAGGCTCGTCCAACACGACTCAAACTCCCGGAGTGGAGTGGAGTGGAACCAGATGTCCACTTCCGCCGTCTTCGAACAGATTCTGAAAGCGATGGATCTTGCAGTTTCTTCCAACGCTTACACGACGATCAAAACGGTGTTACAGAGCGAAGCCAATAGCGGAAGGTGACCTCGTTTTCATTTACGACGATTTATTGAAACCCTATCACGGGTTCGATGGGGTTGCCCGGAGAGCCGACGTTCAAACTATGGCGTCGTCCAGTATCGAAGCTTGCGGTTTTAGATATTGTGGGTGAATCGAAGGCGATTCACGAGGGCAGGAAATGTTGCGCAAAGAGCTGTGAGTGCACATTTATAAATTTACAATCTCATAGTGTATGATACAGACCACAAAGTTCAGACAATTATATTATAGATTGAATAGGACTGCAGAGTAAAGTTGAAAGAGATAGCGGCCCGGCTGCAACAAGAGTATAATAAAATTGCCTCGATTTCGACTATTGAGAATTACCTGAAGTGACAGATGTTTTCGTTGGAAAAAGTCCACAGTCAGCCAGCCACAACCGACAGTTTGCAAACAGAAAAAAGCGGGTAGCGTATGTCAACAGATTGAATAAAATTATTTAAGGCGGCAAGAAAATACAATGGGTAGATGAAACATCAAAATGGTCAAAAATAAAATCGTATGCCAAGTCGCACATATGACTGCTAGTTACTGACAGCTCAGGGATTTGCGAGCAACGTCTCGTTTATTTAAAACGCATCATTGATGAAGCCAAGGCGACGGTGCCAAGGAGAGGTTGTCCTGCAAGCGAAACGTTTTACCCTCGTGTGCTGAGGCATTTATTCCGATCATCTTTATCAGAATCTTGATAGTAGTATTTTTTCTTTGTACTTTTAATAACATCTCAGTTACTGTTTGAAGTTTTCTGGATTATAATCGGCATTTTTCATTTTTAATCGACACTTCCTGATTATCAATTGATGATTACATTTGCCGATTTCTTAATTAATTATTTAATTTATATAATAATTCATTTAATGTATTTATTAATTATTTCTGATTTTTAACTGACGCGTTCTGATTTACAATCGGCTTTATTCTGGGAACTGAGATTGGGCGACAACTCTTTTACCTTTAATTCGGTTTTCGGTTTTAAGAGAGTAGATGGAGAATGTTCATGCAGGTCAGCAAAATAGCCGGTTTTAATGTATTATAAACGTGGTTGACTTTAGTGTGTTACAAACTCTTCTTTAATGACTAGTCCTGTGACTAGTCCGTGAGTGAAGGGTACGAAAAACTGGGTTACTTCCTAAACCGTCAAGAACTCATTTTTATTTATAACTTTTTTGTGACTAGAATGATATTTGGTTACCAGAATAGACCAACGGAATTACTTATCGAGCAATTCAATAATATTTTATCTTACACAAAAATTTACGTAATTATTAAAAAAGTAGTTGTTTGGCATTTTATATATGTATATATTTTATTAGGTTTTTAACTGATTTTGGTTCATTTAATTAATTATTAAGTTGTTTGCATGCTTCGTTTCCGTTTTGATTTCCAACAAACAATTTAATTGCTATTTAATTAATATAAATATAAACGATATATTTAACATTTAGCATACTTTTTATGTTCAGACTAATTAAGATAAGAAGAATTCTTTGTATAATAATAATAATATTGAAAAATTACGAATAATTGTGAATAAAAGAATTTATTTCTTATATAATTAGAAATTTCTTTTTTACAGTTTTTATTTTTTATAAGGTTTCTATGAATATCAATAGCATAAGCAATAAGTCGTAATTAATGAATTCGTAAATCCTGTTTTAATCGAATTCCTTTTTATTTGATTTTTTATTACATTTTGCTAAAATAATTTAATTTTTATGTTCTGTTTGTTCTGTATTTTTTTAGTTTTGTATAAATTTTACATTTTATAATTCTAATGAAATGAATAAATATGCGATGTATGTTTAAGAGATATCAGACATACTAATTAATTGCATGCTTTCCAAAGTCGACGATGATAATAATGATGGTTTCATTTGCGTGGTTGAAGGTACGTAATTTTATTATTATATAAAGGAAGTTGGTGTTAATTTACAGATTTTTTAAAATATTGTTTTGTTTTTGAAGCAATTTATTTATTTCGTATAATATTCCATAAGTAATTAAATCATTTCAATTAGAATTTGTCTTTATTTTAAGTGAAATTATTCAGTTTACTTTTTTATTTACGAGTAATTAACGAAGGATATTTTCGTTGATAGTTTAAGACTGAAACTGAATAATTTTTATTTGTTACTGAATTTTATATTCTACGCCATTCTACATAACGCCCGAAAACAACGAGAAATTTCATGAAAAAAAATACAAGTTTTACATCGGTCTGTAGGACATCAAAGAAAAAAAATGGTGTCCAATACATTTTCTCAATTTGGCTAACTGCCTAATATATAAATCGGAGAAAAAAAAACTCCAAAGAAATAAGAAGTAAGCAAAGAGAAGGCAAATGCAATATTAAATAATATTCAATTTGGTCATTTCGTGCTAGAAATTCTTATTAATACAACTCTTTTTATTAACTAAAAGTCAGAGAAATTAAATTATGGGATTAGTGTGAAATATTCTAATTTTTGTTTGGTTGGCCCTAAAAAGGTCTTCCTACAGCAATCTCGCACTCTCGTGTAAACACATATGCACACTCTCCTAAACCGTGATGACATTATCATTATGCTCTCTGTAAAGTTAAAAAATCTGATCCTTAAAGTTTGTTTCCTTCGCAGAGTTCTTTTCTTTTCACTACTATTTTCTGCTTTAGTCATTATTCCTTCATTGCCTTCTCACAATTCGTTCTCGACTATCCTCTCTATGCACTCCGTGCCGAGGCGGAGAGCTGTTGCCATTACTGAGTCGTGTCTTTCGGGATCGTTTAAATTTGGCCATGTCCTCGCCGAAAACATCGCCGGTTCTTAAAGCCGATATCAAATCATCGAATTCGCCTTTATTGTCTCCTCCTCGTAAATGCGAGCCATTGCCGTTTGCGGTGTGGGCTTTATTAAATCCGAGATTGCGCGCAACTGACGACATTAAGCCCTCTTTGTTTTTACGTTCGATGGTACGCTTCTTTAATTCTGCTTCTTGTTTGGCACGCTTCTCCTCTTCCTCTTGACGTTTGCGGTAATTTTCATTGTCCTGACGTGCCTCAGCGAATGTCGTTAGAAAAGTATCGAATATACCGAAAAATTCATCGGGTTGTAACACCGAGCCATCTTCACCGAATAGACGGACGGCACGATCGAAACGTGTCTTCATATCTTGGAATCGATCTTCAAGTTCCGCAAAGCATACAGAAGCTTGAGCATGGAATTCACGCATTACCGGCAGGAACCGATCACCTTGCTGTGCCGGACCCGCCGAACGATGGAATTCGATTTCTCGAGCGACATCGGCTAAGCCCGTACGTAACATTTGAATATCTTTATCCATTTCGCCTAGTGACACTTTAGAAGCTTCGCGCACGTGTGGGATATCATCCTCAAGTTTGAGAAGGTCCTTAAATTTCCTATCGATCACTTGAACTAGATAATGCAGTAATGTGGTACCTTTGGCAGCGCTGGATTTTGTATCAGCGAGACGATTGAGAGAGGCTAAACGGAAACCAGAAGCGTTGCCGCGAGCGCCACGATTCATGTAGTTGCCTGTATTGAAAAAGAGAGGAAGAGGGGAAAGACGAAAAGTTGATTAATGCGGTAAAATAACATTGAGATTCAGAGCAGTCCCCAATGAGAACGTACCCAATGCGAGCACCAACTCCAGCAATTTACGTAAACGTCTCGATCGGGCCACTTCACGTGAAGCCTCCATGACGTTTGAAATGCGTGGTATTAGGTCGTTAATGGTGATCATAAAACGTTTCTTATAATGTAAGCTTTTCAGACGTTGTTCGTAGTGTGGAATCCTAAAAAGGCAATAACTTTCACTCATTTCAAGTTCATGCCACTCAAAAACCTTCGCAACTTACTTCGATATTTCATAGAGAAAACGATCCGCTCTAGCTAGCGAATCTATATCCTCGCTATGCTCGTCCAGTAAAGCTCGTTCCTCAGTAGACGGTGTAAATTTCAGCAATTGCTCGACCATATCGAGAGCTAATTGTTCATTACTGTCCATCGAGAGTATCGCTCTAAAAGAAATGAAATGATGATTCTGTCTGAAAAGTTATCGTTACGAATATTTGCCTCTCTTCTTGGACTTACTTTGAAATTTCTTCATCCGTCATTTTGAGTTTACTCAAAAGTATGGTGCAATTCTGTGCCCTCCTACCATCAATCACTGATAGTATTTTGGTACGGTGTTTAGAGCCCATCATACGTAAATCCTCGAATGAACCATCAGTTTGCTAAATCGATAAACGTATGAGTTGGAGGGTATTCCGGAAATTTCCTTCGAAAGCTCCTCCTATTTGTTCTTCTTCAAACTTACCGAAACTCCGTTCTTCTGATAGGCCGAGAACAATTTATCGATTGCTTCTAATTCCATGTTATTGTACCACTTCGATTCATCCAACTCGCTCCACACGGTACCTTGAACTTTGGCGTCGGGTAGTTTTGACCAATTAAAACTTTTCAAAGGATTTGTGGGCTGCGGGACATTCTTTTTGATTACTTCAGGTTTTGGGGCAGGGGGAGCCGTCGTTAAGGTGGTTGGTGCTGGTGGCGGTGGTGCACCTGGGCAAGGTGGTGGTGGTGGAGGTACCATTTTTGCCATTAGTGGTGGTGGGGGTGGTGTGATTTTCATGGGCGGTGGTGGTGGGGGTGGTGATACAGTGCCATTGCAACCCGTTAGGCCAGCCACTTTTTGATCGTCGGGTATACTGCCTTCAGTGACCAGTCGTTCCAAACGTGCTCGCTCTTGCTGTTCGGTTATAAGACGATGCTGCAGATCCTCAGCACGAATTTCAGCCGTTTGAGCTCGTTGCATCGCTTGTGAATGGTTAGCACTCTCCTTTTCCAAACGTTCCCGCATTCGTGCCAAACTTGTTTCGAGATCTTCCTTCTCTTGCATTCGTAAATCTAGCTCTTGTTCCTTCTTGGCTAAACGAGACTGTACTTCGAAATTCTCGCGTTCCAGTTCGTCAGCTCTTTTGCGGGCTTGCGTTAGTTCATCTTCCTTAACGAGTAGCTTAACAATTTCGCTGACATTAATTTGAAGAGGCGACACATCAGGGTCCTGGCAGCGTCCTGGAGTTAATGATGTTTTGGTAGGATCATCGGGGTCAACATCGCTCAGTGGACGACCGTCCATCTGTAGCACTATTTGTTGAACGATGCGATCGAACATTAGCCAGTGTTGAGTACAATGGCCGGTATCTAGAAGACCAATAATAAGGAAAATTATGGAAGGTGATCTAGTGATTTCAATTTACGATTACGATCAAGAACTAACATGGCAACAATAGCATATGTTTTAGTAGAGACAATAAATGCGGGTACGCGGGGGAGTGGCTTAATTTGCGACGCAGTAGGTCAAACATGGCGCTAGCGCTTTTCGTATCCACGTGTTCCTGATTAAATTTACGTGCCAGTTCCTTTTCATCTTCGGCTCGAACCATTTCAAAGAAGTCCTAAATTGAATAAGAAATGAAAGTTATGGCTTGAGGGCTTCCAGGCAGTGCACTATTGTCTTGAAATGGACTTACCAGATGCCGATCGAGTGTTTCATTCTCATGTTTTCGTAATTTGTCAATCACTGGCTGCAGACCGAGCATAAGGAATTCGTATCGTAAATGCAAACGGAATTCTAGATTCTCTTGACCAGGTCCGTAATTCAAGACAGCATTAATAAATGACATGATGGCGGTCTTAAGACTGACATCGTCTCGATAGGCCCCCGTAGAACGATCCAGATCATTTACTATGCTCTACAATATTCAACGTAGAAAGAGAGAGATAGGGAGGGAGAGAGAGAACGAGAACGGGAGAGAAAGAGAGCAGGCGAATTAGATGTAACTTTTAATTGATGTCTGTACAATTTCGTGGGCGGTTACCCACCTGAAATCGAGCGCGTTCGGCAACGAATTCCTGGAAGTTCAGCATGGCTTGTAAGACCTTTTTGTGGCCACCGGGTACCAGACAGACTGCACCGAGTATTTCCAGTGCTGCCACTTTAGTTTTGATGTTATCTGCAGCGAGTGAACGAGCAATGATATCGATGGATGTTGGATGAGCCAAGACACGGGCACGTCCAGTCTATACGAAGAGAGGGGGACCAGAGGCGAAGGATTAGATCGACTGAAATCTTCAGTGGCAGATTTCAATTGATTTGCAAGACTTACCGAGTTGTTCATCAATGCCTTGATGCAACCGATTAGACTCGTATGTAACGAACTATTCGCTACTCGTACATCGAGCTTCTGGAGAAGGTCCAATAATTCTGGCAATCCACCCAATTCCACAAAACGCAGGACAAAACTATGAGCTGAAGTTCGTAATGCCGTCTTTAGGGCATCCATAAAGGCGGTATGACTTTCAGTACGGGCAGTATATTCATGACAAGGCGATTCATCAGAATTCAGCGCAACATCGTGGGCCAAATCCGTTAGGCGTTCAATATAATAATCGGCTGAGCGTGGCAGGGTGATATTTGTCCCATTCGTATTTCCATCGAGTGCATCGAAAGGTGATTTGCGGGAACAATAGATTTGCCATTTCTTTTGTGGCGGCAAACTAAGCATAGCCTCCTTATTCGGTGCTGTCAGATCCAGCTCTTCGACCAGCTCGGCGAATTTGGCATCCAATTCATCGACAGAGGGCATCGGTTGTGTGGGTGTCAAAGTTTGGAGACTGAAGGCACCCTCAACTACACAAATTTCAGGTGGTTCATCATCCTGAAGCGAAAAGGAAAGAAATAAGTTCAAACTAAAATTAAAGAGAAAATGCAAAACTAAAAAATGAAAGTAACGAACAGTAAGAGATAAAAGGACTAATTATTATTGAGAGAAAAATCTCTTTTGCTGTAAACCCAATGGTCAATACGGAAAGGGAGAGGGAAGGATAGGGAGGGAGAGGATGATGTATTAAAAAGACATTAAATATATTCATGACGGTATTAGACGCAAATTTCGAAATCATTAAATACATCATCGTCATTATCATCACCATCATCATTAATACCATCATTATCATCACCATCATCATTATTATCATCGTCATTATTATTATTATTATCATCATCACCACCACCACCATGACCACATAGTAATAACTGATATATTTTTTAAAACAAACCGCTAAAAAAACACAATCGTCGAAAATTACATTTCGGTGGCATTTCTCCCTCTCTCTCTATCTCTCTTCCTCTCCCCCCCTGGCTCCATCCCACCCTCATAACCACGCTTTTGTTATTATTGCAACATGAACTTGCAACATCGCACCCATTGATGCGACGATGATAATGATGATAAGTGGCATTAATTGTGATATTTAAAGATCGCTTAATGATCATCATAAAAGTGGATTTATTTTGTAACTTTCTAAGCATTTCGCGTAAAAAAGTTTTACTAGTTGCGGCTGTTTCTTGTTTTTGTTGTTGTGGTAGCTGTTGTTGTTGACGTTGTTATTGGTGTTGTTGTTGTTGGTGGTGGTGATGTTATTGGAGTCCACTAACGATATAATTGCATATACAATTTGTTATGTGTATTTTGTTACTTGCAAAGCAATTTGCAAATGAAGAGTCCAACCGGTCTCCCTCTCCTTTCTCCCTGGCCTGATCCATCTATCACCCTCTATCACTTCTCTTAACCTTTTCTCTCATTAGTATTAAAAACATTAAGAAGGAGGTATCAAAATAATGAGGTCGCCCAAGACTTGCGAAGAAAATTTTAAAGGAATAATAAAAAAGCGAAAAAGAGCAACGCATTATTATTATAAGAAATATCATTATTTCGTTTCATCTTGAGAGAGATGCAAAAAAATTTGAAAAGCTAGTTTTGTTAGAAATTTTACTGACGGCGAAGGCTGACACGTTTATTTAGTATTTTTTTGTAAAAACATTGACTTTTTTTTGAAAAATTTGGGAGAGGTTAGTTGCCACTATATTGTAATCATAAATCTTTGTGCGCGATATCCACGCGATCATTGCATTTGTGTGTTTTCGTAGAGAGTTCTAATTTAGATCTCAAAGAATCTTCAAAATTCTTTCTTCCTCTTAATGATTTTGAAGGTTTTTGCTAAATTTTAAAACCGTTAGAGCTTTTATGTAATATTTTATTTAAGATTTAGAATTGGATTTTATTTGCTACGGGTTTATTGCGTTCTTCCTTTAAAAAGGAATTTTATTAAAGGGATGTCACTCTTTTATTGACATTTTAAAATTTTACATTAAAATTAAAATATTTAGATCAAAATAAAATAATGTTTGTTTAAAGTAAATTTGTTCAATGAATAATATTTATAATACTAGAATGTGTATTAAAAAAATAATATACTAAAAAAAGATTTAAGATTTATTTAAAAGGATGCACATTAAATAGAGTTTTCAAAATTAAATGAAACGCATAGATTATATTAAAAACCAAATACATATTAAAAACAATATTTATATTAAAGATAATATTCAATATAAAAATTTTAAAAATGTTATTCAATATAAAATTAAAGAAAAGATATAAATTTCAGTGCTAAAATTCGAAGTTTTTAATAATTTTACATTAAAAACTAAATATGTTAAAAGGAAATTTATTAGAAATAAATTATAAATATAATTATAAATATTAAGTAATTGCTAAAGAAAATACTGATTAACATTAAAACGAAATAACGTTATATTAAAATGAATATGTTTAAAATCGATTTTGAAATATTAAAAACAATTTTAAGGCGTTGTAAGAGTAACTAACTTGACTACATCCAATACAGCCTGCTGCCAATATTTTAATTATGGTAAAGGTTAATCCTTCAGCATTCTTAGCAAATTAATAGTCCTGACAGTTAACTAAAAAAGCCAGATTTCTTTGATTATTGCCTCTTAATGATTGAGCTCCAAATAATTTGAATGTGATTCGTTAATTTACTAAAGTTTGCGCCAACCTTCCGATATCTTTTACTGATTTGATATCCTAACGCTATGAGGTCAAACATGATGAAAACTACTCGCAGAATATTTGACGCGAGCAACAAGTACCTTGTAGACCAAAACATTATCGCGATGATCGCGGCATCGTATGACGATTCTCATCAACACCATCTGTTTTTGCCAAATGATAAATTTTATAATTTGTTTCTCCCTCACGGTCATCAAGCCATCGGTTTCTTTTCTCCACCGATTTCTGATCACAGTAAATTTTATAACATAATCATGTGCTAAATAAAAGGTCATTAATATATGACCGCAAAAAATACAAGAAAATATACAGAGTTTGTTTTTGTGGTTTGCGCAGAGTTGGTATTGATGGTGCTTTATTGGTAGCATCTTGAAAATAAAATAACCAAAACAATTTTGGTTTTTAATGTTTGAAGCGGATCTTTAGTTTGTTCTAGACGAATGACGGTGGCACTAGTATAATTAAAATGTACTAAAAAATCTTAACTAATATAATTTTCGTAACTAAAATAATTCGAGATCATTGACGGATTGTATCGAAAAATAATATAAATAGCTTTTATTACATACAGGACCGAGAATACATTGAACCCCCACTTACACACGTTGTTTGTGAAGGAAAACAATCTTTCTTGGTTAATTTATTTCGTGTTTTACAGTTTTTATGAAACCAGTCTTTCAACTCTATAGAATTTACTAACAGAATAAAAGGAATACATTGAACCCCCTTTACGAGTAGCGCGATAGTCAAGCGTTATTGAAATTATATTGAAATAATACAATCTTTACTGGCTGTAAAAAGTAGTCAATGTTTTTTTAAATATTCGCGCATATTATGGAATCTACTTCGCGCACTTCAAATCAATAGTGCCCCGAAATAAATTTCAAAATACTTTCCATGCGCTCAAAAAGCGTCGTCGAGCGCTACGATTGCATTAATATTGCAGTCGTACGAAATCACAGAAGCCCGGAGGTGGACGAGAATTAACATGGGTAGGAGGGCGGGGGGCAGGTTGGAGAGTATAAGTTGTAGTGATTTTAGCTTGGCTGGTTTTGTTTCTTAATATTTTTAAAACATAAAAATCAAATGAGAACATTTTCAATTAATGTAAGAATCACGCTTCTTCTGTGATTCCAAAAATTGCAAAATAAAACGAAGGGGAACAAAGAGAAAACAGCGGGGTCAACTCAAGAGCTGAAATTAATCATCAACTGATGAAGTTAACAACTAATAGAAATACAGTTATTTCGAGCAACAACAACAAGCAACAACAAACAACAAACAAACAACATCCTAAGCAACTCCACAAATAAAACAAAAAGTCAAGAGAAAAATATTCGGAATTTTAGAAGAAAAAACTTGCCTGAAAGCAACCACACCAACCCCGACGCCCTCTAAAGGCTGGCATCTTTTTCTTCTGCTGCTGATGACGATAGAATTTCTGTAGCGGCGTCTCTCGGGGGATGTCGTTATCGTCTGCTGCCTTATTTTTGCTCTCTTTGCCAAAATTGTAACCAAAAGTATAGCCTAATATATTATGCGTATAATAAGAGCCCGTTGAGCCAGCCGTTGCGGCCGCATCATCCTGTGTTCCTTTCTTGACTCCTTGTGTCGATTCCTCGGAATACCAATAACGCTGTAAATGATGCAAACAATTCAGTTCGGGCAGACGAGCTTTCAATTGTGTAAAATCGAAACGTTGATGAAATGCCGTCGATGATGTATCACTTGTGGCACTGTTGACACTAATTTGTGTGTGATGTTGCTCGTTGTGATTGTTGCTGCTGTTAATTTTTTGACTGTGAGTAATTATATGTTGTCCCCTGGCAGTGACGGTAGTTGTGGTTGTGGCGGTGGCAGTGACAGTGGCAGAGGTGGAAGTACTGGCAGTAGTTGCGTTTAAAGCAATCGATGATGATTTCGTTGTTGATTTATTTAAAGTACTATCGGGTGTTGTCTGCAGGCTGCTATCGCTGTAGCCATCACCGTTGCCAGCACTCAGGGTATCTGGCTCGTTTGTCGTACAACCGATGGAGCAGGATTGCAGAGTCTGCGAAAAATATAATAAAACAGAAGACGGTTTAATCAATATTCAAGATCTACTTTTCAAATATTCATACTTTTCAAACATCATATAATTATTTATTATGGTAAAATTATTATGCCATAAATCGAACTGGCAACTGTAAAATAAAAAGTTATGCAATAAAAGTTTACCTCAGAAATATAAAATACTGAAAAAATAAGATTTATGTATTTTTATAATTATATCGACTTATTAAGAAGCATTCTTTTAATCTGTAAGTAAATTTTTGAAATTGTCATATAGTTTTTTCATCGCTATTAAGGTGATAACTCGGTTTGTTTGAGGAAGAGTGCGAAAACTGTTGAAAAAAATTTTGTACAATAGTCGAAATAGTCGAAATGAAAACGAAATTCTAAAAAAATGTGGGAAAAAAATTAATTATTCATTTAAAAAATTAAGGACGTTTTTCACATATTTTTAAATATTTTTCAAAAATTTGTCAAGATGATGATTGAATGTATGATTGAATAATCTTGAAAGATTTAGAACTTTTAAAGGAAATTAAAATAACTGAGATAATATCAATAGATAATAGACAGTAAGAAGGATATTATACCACACCAATTTTATGTTTATAAATTACTCACATTTTGGATTAAAATATTGATCCTTTCTAAGTATTTTCAAGAAGGATAAAATTGAGCTTTAAAGAAAATGCCCCATGGGACGCGAAGGGGTTAATTCAAAGCGTTAAAGTGAGTGATTATACGGAATTGCGGTCTCCTGTTGCAGGTCATGGCGCCAGCGGGTTTTAGGCTCTTCCGGAAGGGAGAGCCTCATTCCTTTTTCTATTATTTCTATTATTGAAGACTAAGACGAAACAACAACAATTTAGGAAATTCAGGAAATTACGAAGCTGAGGGAACTAAAAGAAATGATCGCGACGTGGAGTAGGAGGGGAAGGTGGTAGGGGAAGTGAAGGTTATATTTCACATATGCATTAGTTTTCTTTGAAATCGCATAGAAAGAAAAACGATAAGGAAATTACAACGACGACGAAAACAACAATAATCAAATAAAAAAATTAAATTCAGCACAAAACAATTTGTCCTTCTTTTTAACTCATTTCTTTTTTTTTTTTTTGTTTAACAATGTTATAGTTGTTGTAATACTTGTTTTTCTGTTTGTTACTGTTCATTACTCGCCGGTCAAGCCGCTATTGATGTTTCCGTTTGTGTCTTACTCTTTGAAAATTTCTTTTGAAAATATTTCCGCCAATCTTAATGACATTCTGTACAAATTAAGTCTAAGCGCATCTTTACCCAGTTTTGGCAGATCGGAGAGGCCAATTTCCAGTCGCCGAATTTTTTAATTCGATGACTTGATGTGTTGGTGTCTGTGGTGTTTTTGTTATGTGTTCGCGGCAAGCTTTGGATGAAGCAACCAATCACTAACACTCACCATCACTAGCAGTAACTAACATCCTGAAGTTATTGCGGTAAATACGTTATAAATAATATGTTTAAAGCTGATGCGATATGACATATCGCTACGCATAATCACTATCACCTGCTTGGTCTTCAGTGATTGCGCTGCATGCGGTAAAAGCGGTAAGGAAAAGAAAAGTTTTCTTTCATGGGAAAGGATAATGGGTTTTGATTATAAACACAAAATTACGATAATGGCGGAGGTAAAAGTGATGATGAGGATGTTTGTTCCTATACGGTTCATCATTATTTTGATAAAAATTATAGTTGGTGAGAGTTAGGAAGGAAGTTTTATTCGTTTCTCGATTAGCTGCTTTTATTAATTTTGTTAAGGCCAAATTGAAATATTCGGGGCATAACTAGAAACGTTTTTAAATGAAGGTCACGCTTTCAAAAGATTTTGAAATAATCTTTTATGATTATTATTCATGCAAAATTTGTTTTGGAAATTAAAGGAAAACGACTATTTCTAAAAAAGTTTCTAATACTAAAAATTAATAAACAGTTTTTTAGATCTTTTTATATACACGTCCCAACGGAAATACTATAAGAGGTCTTTCTGTTTTGTAAAACCCATAGCGATTTATGCGAATTTTTAAAAAGGACATAATCAAGCTTTGATTGAGATCAATCGATTCTTGAATTATCTCCGTTTCTTAAGACCACGTGCAAAATACAAAATTCGCCACAGTACGCCCCTTTTCTGAGATCATCACGAAATCTGGTTTGGTTGATTTGAACCATAGAGTAAAAAATAACTTATTATATAATTTTTACTCAATTCTTACTTCGTTCAGCATCCCGACCGACCGCTTCATTTTGGACAATAAAGCGATATTGAGTGATTCAGACTCTAGTTATTTCTTACTCTATGTTTGAACCGAAGCTTTTATGGCTGCGATACTTTTGGTATTTTAAATGGTGCGTTTTCTGATTGGCACAGACAGACATCGAATATCGATTACTTCGACTCGAGTTTATTTACTGCGGTACAATGCTCAGAACTTACTTACTGCTCACTGCTTACTGCTCAGAATGTGGAATGATTAATAGTATTAATAATAATTATAGTATATTACATCAGAATTAAAGTTGCTACATCAAGTAAGAATTTTAAATTAATTCCTAATAATTTCGAAGAATTGGCGCACAACGAACTTTATCGCAAACAAATTGGTAATAATTTCGCTTTACATTTTAACCTTACCAGATACTGAATAATGGTGCAATTTGTGCAGGTTTGAGATTATAAAATAATGTTATGTTCCAATTGGAAAACCAATTGGGATTTTTAAACTGAATTATTTGTTAACTTATTTGAATTTATTTTATTATTATTGGTTGAGTTTTATTGTTGTTTTTCAGATAGTCTTCCTAAATAAACTTTAATGAGGTTAATTTCAAAAATAATTGCACTTAACAAATCCTCATTTTGTTGTAAATTAACCGAAAATAATTAAGCTGATTGCCTCTATATAATTAATTATTTACTATCAGCAGTATTTGTTGCTGTCGGGATACCGTTTTAGAGTTTTAGAGTTGTGTGCTGTTGTAGTTTTTGTTATTGTTTGTTATTGTTGGTTGTGGCACTAGGTGTTCTTGGTTTTTTATTACCAGTTAACGTTGTTGCTGTATTACAATTTTCATTCCTATCAGGTCTATCATTTCACAACCAGAAGTACTTTCGTTTTCATTTATTGAAGCGACTGAGTGGCTATGACTGGCGATTGTGATGCCGACATCGATTGCTTAAAACTAGTAAATTTTCTAAAAACAAGCAAAGCGTAAAGTTCGTAATGTACCAACACAAAAGCAAAAGATCCGAGCAACTAACAAACCAACAGATCAACGGATTAGCGTTTAGAATTTTTTATTTTCGCTAGATCGCTCTGCCAAAGTTAATTGATTAACGTTGCGAGCTATATTAAATGCTGAGTAAAGTTTAGAAAAGATCGCTAATTCAGAAAAGGAAACCAATGAAGTATTTTTTAAAAATTGAGTAAAATTATTATTTTAAGCAAAAAAAAATTAGTACATTGGTTTAGAAGAAAAACGTTTGATTTAGAAGAAGAAGTCATGCCTCCTTTAATTCTATTTTGCATATAAATATATGAAATATTATATAATATTAAAATAGAAAATAATACTAAAATCCTTCAAAAAAATAATACCAGAGGAAATGGTGGGAACATTTAATGTTAAATATCAAATTTACTTAAATTCATGAAACGTCAATATTTCCAAACGTGGTAGCCATGACGTTTATAATTGGTGCAGTAAACCAGATTTAGATTAATTTCTTAAATTTTGCAAAGCTATCAGTTTCGTGTCTTATTTTGACAATTTATGTTATGTCATCTATTGTCGTCTTTATTATTTTGATTTTCAATGAATCACACTAATAAATCAAATTATAACAATCTTATTAATTTCAACAAATAAAAAATAAAGAAATACTAATAAAATAAATTTATTAATATTTCTATAGTTATGGAAAAATGCTTTTAATAAAATAAATTTTAACATTCATGAGAGTAAAAATTATTTCGGAAACAATAATATCCATATTACTATAATATATATAATATTATATTAATATTTGCAATTTTCTTATCATAAACAAATTTTAATTTTATTTAATAATGGAATTATCGCAATTAAGAAAAATAAGTTAAAACAATTAAAATTGCTCAATGATTTTAAATTTTTAGAAACTTTTTAGAAAAAAAAACAAATTTAAAAGGCTTGTATAATCCTGAATATGCACACAAATTTATATCCTTGCTTCATCAATAATTTATAAATATTTTACTCATTGATCCCCTCTCAATGTTAAAAACTCCTGCCAGTTTTTTAATACCAAACACAAAACAAAAATTATGTGCTAATTTCAACACTTCATTCGTTGGCTTTATTTATTGCATGACATAACGTTGCTCTACGTTTGCTTCATGCCGCTAAAATGGTCTTAAAAGCTACGTATAAAACTGCATTATAACGGATTATAGACCATAATTAAATGGTGTAGCTGTCAGTCATTTTTATTGACTTGGTTTATAAGCATTTGACAGATTACTGCAACTCACAATAGGCAAGCTCGTATAGAGACAGACAGACGTATATATGGATAGGTGGATGGATGAGTTGTGAGCAGAGGACGAAGACGAGCAGGCGGACGTATGTGCGGCACCATTGGAAATAATGTTATGAAATTTTTTAACGAAATTGTGTCTTCTCAAACAAGGGCAAGTGTTACCAGCATTACCAGCGGCGAACGACATTGAACATGATCATCCCTAGCGTGACTTTATATGCTAAAAATCTCATTAAATGCCAAGAAATAAAAATAATATTAAATAAAAAATAAAAATCTTCACATAAAGCAAACAAAAGAAATGTATAGGTGTCATCGCCGTTTTTAATAAAAGTGACATAAAATCTATTTCCTACTTTTTACAAGCTTTTAACAAATCCTCATTTTGTTGTAAATTAACCGAAAATAATTAAGCTGATTGCCTCTATATAATTAATTATTTACTATCAGCAGTATTTGTTGCTGTCGGGATACCGTTTTAGAGTTTTAGAGTTGTGTGCTGTTGTAGTTTTTGTTATTGTTTGTTATTGTTGGTTGTGGCACTAGGTGTTCTTGGTTTTTTATTACCAGTTAACGTTGTTGCTGTATTACAATTTTCATTCCTATCAGGTCTATCATTTCACAACCAGAAGTACTTTCGTTTTCATTTATTGAAGCGACTGAGTGGCTATGACTGGCGATTGTGATGCCGACATCGATTGCTTAAAACTAGTAAATTTTCTAAAAACAAGCAAAGCGTAAAGTTCGTAATGTACCAACACAAAAGCAAAAGATCCGAGCAACTAACAAACCAACAGATCAACGGATTAGCGTTTAGAATTTTTTATTTTCGCTAGATCGCTCTGCCAAAGTTAATTGATTAACGTTGCGAGCTATATTAAATGCTGAGTAAAGTTTAGAAAAGATCGCTAATTCAGAAAAGGAAACCAATGAAGTATTTTTTAAAAATTGAGTAAAATTATTATTTTAAGCAAAAAAAAATTAGTACATTGGTTTAGAAGAAAAACGTTTGATTTAGAAGAAGAAGTCATGCCTCCTTTAATTCTATTTTGCATATAAATATATGAAATATTATATAATATTAAAATAGAAAATAATACTAAAATCCTTCAAAAAAATAATACCAGAGGAAATGGTGGGAACATTTAATGTTAAATATCAAATTTACTTAAATTCATGAAACGTCAATATTTCCAAACGTGGTAGCCATGACGTTTATAATTGGTGCAGTAAACCAGATTTAGATTAATTTCTTAAATTTTGCAAAGCTATCAGTTTCGTGTCTTATTTTGACAATTTATGTTATGTCATCTATTGTCGTCTTTATTATTTTGATTTTCAATGAATCACACTAATAAATCAAATTATAACAATCTTATTAATTTCAACAAATAAAAAATAAAGAAATACTAATAAAATAAATTTATTAATATTTCTATAGTTATGGAAAAATGCTTTTAATAAAATAAATTTTAACATTCATGAGAGTAAAAATTATTTCGGAAACAATAATATCCATATTACTATAATATATATAATATTATATTAATATTTGCAATTTTCTTATCATAAACAAATTTTAATTTTATTTAATAATGGAATTATCGCAATTAAGAAAAATAAGTTAAAACAATTAAAATTGCTCAATGATTTTAAATTTTTAGAAACTTTTTAGAAAAAAAAACAAATTTAAAAGGCTTGTATAATCCTGAATATGCACACAAATTTATATCCTTGCTTCATCAATAATTTATAAATATTTTACTCATTGATCCCCTCTCAATGTTAAAAACTCCTGCCAGTTTTTTAATACCAAACACAAAACAAAAATTATGTGCTAATTTCAACACTTCATTCGTTGGCTTTATTTATTGCATGACATAACGTTGCTCTACGTTTGCTTCATGCCGCTAAAATGGTCTTAAAAGCTACGTATAAAACTGCATTATAACGGATTATAGACCATAATTAAATGGTGTAGCTGTCAGTCATTTTTATTGACTTGGTTTATAAGCATTTGACAGATTACTGCAACTCACAATAGGCAAGCTCGTATAGAGACAGACAGACGTATATATGGATAGGTGGATGGATGAGTTGTGAGCAGAGGACGAAGACGAGCAGGCGGACGTATGTGCGGCACCATTGGAAATAATGTTATGAAATTTTTTAACGAAATTGTGTCTTCTCAAACAAGGGCAAGTGTTACCAGCATTACCAGCGGCGAACGACATTGAACATGATCATCCCTAGCGTGACTTTATATGCTAAAAATCTCATTAAATGCCAAGAAATAAAAATAATATTAAATAAAAAATAAAAATCTTCACATAAAGCAAACAAAAGAAATGTATAGGTGTCATCGCCGTTTTTAATAAAAGTGACATAAAATCTATTTCCTACTTTTTACAAGCAAATGTAAATTGTTTTTAAACAATTGCGTAAAAGAAGAGCAGAAAGTTATAAGAGGAATTAAAACATTTTACATTTAGTAAAGTTTCTTCTATGTCCGGGTTATCGATGTGGCCACAATGTTTATTGCATTGACTAAAATAGGTTGTAAATTTCAAAAATTGCATTAAATCTGGAATTAATTTTGAAGAGAATTAATTTGAAAAGGAGTAGAAATAATATTAATTTCAACTCATTATAGTTTTTAAGTTATTACGAAACTGATAATTTCTATGTAATTTGTTCGGTTTAAGGTGATTGACCATTTACTTGGTGGGGAAAGTATTTTAGCGAAATTATTTTATGGGGAACAATGTGTTGGGTTCACTACGAGATAATTCTGGTTTTTTAGATGATTTTATTGTAAGGAATTTTATTATACGTCACTACTGGCACACAAGGTGTAAAAGGAAGCCTTTGTGTGATGGAAGTAAAAGAACTGGTGCATGTTTTATATTGTGATATTTACAGGGACAGAGAAAGGTAGAAAAAGTAAGTAATAGTATTAAAATTTCTGTATTGATAGGCCAGCCAGTTATATGAAATCGAATAACGTATGAGGCAAGTGAGGAACGCTAGTCTCTAAACGGGATTCAAGAGGAAAGCCTTCGGTTACACTTCGGTTGTCTGGATCGTTTTTATGGTAGTTCTATTGCACAAATTCTCTTAGTATGATTTCATTTCTTTTAATGATTATTCTATTGTTATTATTTTCTTATACTTTTTCCAAATAAAGACAAATAATTCATCTTTTTTATTACAAAATATCAATGAAGGTATCGTGAAATACCAATTAATTCATCTCATTTATTACTAAACTAAACTAAACATATTTTCATTTAAATTCAAAATAATCGCAGCGATCACACCATTATTCGCCATGCTTCAAAAATTAAGTTTAATAAACGAACGAAAACAATTTTGGTTTCATTATAGAAAAAAAATTATAATAAAAGCACGCAGATCACAATTAGAGTTTATTAAACTCTCTCGTAGATAGCGAAGTGAACTCTAAGAAAAAAAATGAGGGGAGGAATGTGATTGAGAGAGAAAAATGAGAAGCAATAATAAAATCTAACTTTTTTAACATGAGACTAATAATAATTAATTCATTCTTAGTAAAAATATCATTCAAACACTATGAACGACATGGAAGCTACCGATTCCCGTTAAGCTAGTCACATTTCTTCATTGTATTCCCCTCTCCTCTTCCTTTTCCATTTCACCACGATCGCAGCTCGAACACTTGCATTTTCATTTGCACTCAGAAGAAGTCTGAGTTAACAGGCAGAGTCAGCAAAAATATTAAAAAAAGGTTTCAACCAAATAAAGCAGTGAATACCAAATAAAATATGTGAAAATATTGGTTATAAAATAGTTTAAGTTACAAAAGTTATAACGGTAAGAGCATGAGGAGTGGGAGGCGGAGAATGCAAAAGTCGGCGTATAGAGAGGAAGCAGAGGTGGGATGATCCACTCCTTACTAGAAAATCGATTTAATGGATATTAAACTTTCACCGTAAAATTCATTACTTCTTTCAAAAAAATATGTCATTTTAGGTCTAAAAGGCAAAAACAACACTAGTCATAGCTGAAACTACTCAACAAAAAAACTTAAAAACGACGTTTTTCTCAGCGTTACGAAAAACTAATTAAAGTTACTACTAAACACCTGCTAATTTACAGTTTAATACTTTACGCTTACTATTTATGAAGCTCTTACTACTTTACATTTACTACATATTTATATCTTACTGAACAGTTTAATAATCAAAAGCTATGCAACTTCCGTTTAGCTTTAAGCTCTAGCTTGTAAGCTCTAGAAACTTTAGCATTATGATTACCATCATCATCATCATCGTCACAATCATCATAATAAATGTTATCGTAAAAATCCTAAATAATTTCTATTTCCTTAATTTGCATTAAAAATTTATCAAAATGACTACAATTAAAAATGAGGGGAGGGGGAGGGTGGCAACTCAACAATCCAATAAATAACTTTTTAACGAATTTCAACTGGAAACATTTAACAAAATTGCTTTTGAAACACAAAAATATAAAATAGCAATAATAAAGCTCGTAGCGATAACAGTAATGATAACGAAAGAAACGATAACAGCAACAACAACAACGACAGCGACGACATCAACCACCCGCTTCTTGCTCGAATCTAGACCGATTAATGACTGTTGTTTGGGTTGTTGCACTTTTATGGTTATTGCTCCAGTTATTTTAGTTTGTGGTTTTGTAGATGCTTTTGTTGCTGTTGTTTTTGTTGTAATTGGCCACTGTCGTCGCAGTTGTTAGCTATTTCAAGCATATTTGTCATGGTAATGTAAATGTTGTAAACTTTACTGATTGTTATTTATAGTAATTTTTGTTATTGTTATTGTTTTGTTTTATTTTGCTTTGTTTAAATTTTTTGTTTTTCGCATTTGCTTTTAATCCTTTTTTGTTTTTTAGTTTTTCTATTTCATCGCTTTTACCGTTTAATGCTTATAAGCTCCTTCCTTCGTCCTCCTTACTTTGGTTCTCTCATACTTCTTCGTTCTCTTTCCTTTCCATCTAGTGATCTCATTTTCATTATTATCCATTTCGATTACGTTTATGATAGATTTTTTCGATTTTTCCTTTTGGGGTTTCTTTGATTTATTTTTTATTATTGGAGCGTGTTGAAAGGTTTACTTAAATTTCTGTGCGGAATTTTTGTTGTGTAATACCAGCAAAACACACCAACAACATTAAATTCTTGTACTAAATCATGATCTATTTCAGCACAAATCCGCATAACATCGAATTGATTGTTGCAAGGCAACTTCTTGCTTCTTGTCCAATTTTGATGAAATCGCACTCTTGCGGTAAAAAGTGCGCGTTGAAATTATAAAAGATTACTTATAGGTTGGATTACAGCTTGGTTGTGGGAATGACAGAAGATTACACGCGAGAACTAATACAATGTCATCATCTTCTGATGATTGCTTTGCATTCTTTTCGAATAAATATTAAATAAATTTGTTATAAAATATTAAGAAGAATTCCTTAAAAACATTAATTACAATATTATTTTTATATAACACTATTTTCATTTACATGCCGGTAAAATTGTCAATGAGATTGTCAGTAAAATTGGTAATGAAATTACGAATATGTCATATGCCAATGTTATGTCAATGTTGAAATTAATATTGACAGTTATTCACATCGATTCACATCATTATTCAATTCAATTATTCACATCGATAGTAGTCAATTGTAGTGCCAATGGTTTTGTCAATAATGATATTGTTCATAATAATCGTCGAGTATTGTCGTTTATTACAATAATTACTTATTTGACCTTATATAATAATATTGTTTACTTATTACAATATATTTGATCTTATATGCAATAATCTCTAAATCCATGAATTATTATTTTTTACTAATTATTTATTTTATTACTAATTATAATGTTTATAAAATTGTCAGTTATATTCCTGAATTATTGGTGTATTTTACAACCTGCCAATGATATTATCAATAATGTACTCAATAGTATTGTCAATGCTACCGTCCATATTAATCAATGGCATTGTCGATATGCTGACATTTGGTACTATCTGCAGTATTACCAATATTTTTGTCAATGTTATTGTCGGAAATATTGTCAATCGTAATATAAATTATATTCTTAATTATACTGCATTAGTAATTATATCATCAGAAAATATTAGATCGTCAATAACTGACCAATCCAATGCTGTCAATAACGCCAATTATTGTGTTATATTCTTCTCATCTTCATACAATATGCCGCCAATTTCACGTTTTTCATAAATTATCACCAATATTTATAATGACTAATGTTTTTGTTAATCGTATTGTCATGAATTCTTCATACAAAATGAAAATTAGATCGATTCAGGTTCAGCTCTTGTTGGGAATTTAGAGTAATTTTCGCTTGTTTCCTTTTTCGGATAAAATTTAATTAGAATTAGTTTTTGTCAAAATTCATTCTTGTTTTTGTCAAAAAAAAAATGCGAAAGCAAACATTCAAACAAGCATTCAAATTATGCGGTCTCACACTGAATTGCATTGAATGCCAACTGAGAGAATGCTAACTGAAGAACTGACAGAAAAGTTGAATGGAAAAATTCTCGGATATGAATTTATGAGAAACGTGTTCGTTGTTTTTGTTGATGTTAGAATCGCAATAGCACACAAAAGTGCTTCTTGTCATAGAAGATCATGGCTTCTATTTAACAGAGTTGAAACCATTCAACTGTACTAACAACACGGCAACAGCAACAACGCTGTACATATACAGCCACGCACACGCACACAAACACACACACACGAACACGTTCACCAACCAACTCATTGAAGTGTCTGTGCGTTCACGAAGAAATAGTAATCAAGAACGAAAAAGAAGAGAAAAAATAAGCAGAGTGGAATATGTAGGTCATTGCTTACTGGCCCAAACTCTGTTATTGTTGTTATTGTGTTATTTGTTTATTCGTAGCTGTCGGCTACTGCTATTTTAATGTCTGTCGATATTTATTGATCAAGGCAAAGAACATTGCCATAATCACAAATAAAAACGTTCTCTGGCACGTTCAATTGAATATTCTATATTCTTTACAAAGTCAGGGGAAATTGAAAATATTGTACAATAAATTGATTGTAAAGTTGAAGAATTTTATTAATATTGATTATAAAATTTTTTTAATGTCAAACTAAAAATTGGAAAGAAAAATATAATGGAAACCTTTTGGTAAATTGTTATCATAAAATTTATCTTTGGTGAAAATTTTAATGCAACTAACACCAAGTTTCATTGCCAATTATTTATACGGAGCCTTATGCCAGTAGTTTGTAATTGTTTTCCTTCATTAAATGTGATGATTTATAGATTATAGAAAGTATGAACAGAAAACAGTAAATATTGAAAAAAAATAATATAAGTTATAATAAAAAACCTTAAATTATGAGATTAGTAATTATCCAAAAAATAATTTGTTTTATCGTTTATAGTAAGAAATTATGGACTGGAAAAACCAGTTATTTTTCTAAAAAAATAAATTACTATAAATCATAAAAAAAGAGTATAGATCGAAGCCTCAAACAGAAATGATTATGAATTATGATTGGACAGTAAGAACTAAATAAATATTAATTTCTCAAAAAAAAACTTATTATGAATTATAATGAAAAAGTATAAATTGTAAAGTATAAAATAAATTGTTATGTATAAAGTATAAAATGTAAAAACACACAGGAATCATTAACTAAAATTAAACTCATGATTTAGACGTAATTTTATTTTATTTAATTAAAATTTATGTATTCATGCATTTATTAATTTACCACGTCTCTGATCCGTAACCTCGGTGATGACGAAAGATCGCACATCATTATTAGTTGTGATTTTAAAAATAATTCGTAGAAATTAAATGAAATTATGGATTAAAAGGAAATAAGGTTACAATGATCAGTTGGCGAAATCACTGAAAATATCAAGTGATATAATAATAATCTAAATCATGAAAGGAGGCTGAAAATTTCAATAAATGCTATTAAGTTAATTTATTAATTAAATAATAAAAAATTAATTATTAATAATTAAAGGATCAGTTGAATTTATAATTTAAAGTGAATTTGAATTGTATGGTCAATGGATAAATGATCAGTTGAATGATCAGTTCTAATAATCAGTTAAAATAATGACTTCAACTTGTCGGCGGAAGAAAAAGGGGTAACTGGAGGAATGTTGAGCTAGTCATAGTCAGCAGTTTCAGCGAACTCATTGCTTATAAAGATCAATGCAATGATTAGTTAAAAAATGCTGATATTTGAAAGTGGAATTATCAAAAAAGAGATTAATAAGGAAATTATGAGCATTTGTTCAGATGACGGATCGAAATTTTGAGTTGGTATGATTATGTGAGTTCTATCGTAACAATTAATTGAAATATCAAGTTTTTAGCAATTAATTGAAATAATAACAATTAATTGAAAATGAATTGATATAAAAATTGAAATGATTGCGTGATAATATTAGTTGTAACGATCAGATGGAGGATAAATATTGAAATTATCAGTTTAAAAATCAATGAAAGAATTAAATCGAACTATAATTTGTGTAGATCAAGTCTCTCATAACATAATGAGGTGAACTGGAAATAGTGAGATGCAAATGAATACTTGTTTAAGTTTCAGATAAAATTGATCATGGAAATATGGAATAAGTTGAAAATATTAAAGAAGGATTCGCCTCTAACTGTTAAATGAAATTAATAATTATAATAATCACTAAGTTATTATATGGCAAATTTTTTGGAATGCATTTCACGATAATCTCGACAGTTTTATCGAGTTCATTGCAATTTTTATGCCAGGAAAAATTATCCACAAGAACGACCCACAAAGAATTTACAATTATCGATTAATCGACTTCGAAAAATGTTGCAAAAAGTATGTACCAACAACAACAAGTTGCCAACAACAAGTAACCTTGCTGTTAACCGTCAGTGACTAATTGAGAATAATGAAATTTTGGTAATCATTATTGCTAATAATAATTATACAGACGTCATTTTTATTTAACTAAAAAGTCAGCTATAAGTGGCCCAGTCGCTTCACTTGATTATAAACAGCTATCAAATAACAACAAGAACAACACCTACTGAACACTAACAACATCAACAATAACGATAATTTTATGTGTCAGGCATTCAATTAACATAAAATTTTTTTGAAGTCAAGTTAAATCATGTCATTATTAAGAATGCAAGACGCTAATTTTAATAGCGGTCGTCTTGTTGTTTTTGTTGTTAGTTTGAAGAAAATGTTGGTTTTACTCTTGTTTGCCTTATATTAATTTTGTTATAATTTTGTTGTTGTTGCTATTGCGCTTCTATATAAATAAAAGTGACGCGTGTTCTGAAAAATTGTGCAAAGTTGATTTGCATTAAAAAAAACAAATATCTTTTAGCGAAATCTACGCCCCTTCAGACATTGTTATTATGTGACGATTCAAGAATTCGCTAGTAGTTCATGGCCATGAATGGTCTGGAAACACATGTCTGCTTCCAGGTCAGCGGGTCAGTTAAGCCAAACATTTGGTTTATAGTGAAAATTTTCACATTTACCAAATTATTTCGCATAGAAAACTTATGGGATACCCTTCGATATTTTCAGCTCTTCCACCTTTCGCAGTAATTTCTCATTGAAGACTGTGAATGAATTTCAATTACTTCACTTCGGTGCAATCAACAAGAAACTAAAAATTGCAAAGGTTGATTTTTTTTTCGATTTTCTTCAAGAAAATTATGGATTGATGTATGAATAGATAGAGACGCTCCTATTTGACAAGTTTTGATATTGAAAGTAATGGTTGAAGTTTAAAGGTGGACAATTTGTCACTGTTTGTGACAATTCGAGGCTCCCTCTATAATCGCTTAAATTAATACAAATATGTTTCCACTTTTTGTATTGATACTTATCTTGTCTTATTTTTAGCACCAGCGTCTCCTCTTTTTTTGATTACTTCTAGTTCCTTTTTCTGGTCCTTTCTAGAGCATCCCGCTAAAATATGATTTAGCCAATACAACAACAAACACTGTCCTTCTGAGGAAGAAATCAAACATTTTGTACATTCTGAACCAAACCATTTGAAGAGCCGTGAAACCCTGACTTTTTTCATCCTTTTCTTCTTTGGATTGCAATACTTTTCTTTTTATTCCTTCTATTATTTAAAGGTTATCCTATATGGACTGCCAATTATCTAACCATCATATGGTTAGATACTTCACTTAGTTGATACAGCAACCAAATCTTTATTCTCCCCTTCCATTTTGTCAGTAACTTAACTTCTTCCTTATCCTTTTTTGTCTCCGTTTATCCTTTTTAAAATTGAATAACTGCTCCAGTTGAGAATTTTACATGACTCTGTCGTTCAGTCGATATAACAACAAATACTGCTCATTAGTTAAATACTGCTCGTTTATTCTTCTTCTTCTTTTTCTTCTTCGATAGTAATTTGTCTCTTCTTAATTTCTTCAATTATTTCCCAAATTCCACAGGCGCTCCAATTTATGATGATCAAATAACTATGTGTATCTTTATTCTAATGGCATTTAGCCCATACAGAACCCATTACTAATTTAAATAACGAAAATACTCGCAGATCAATGAAAACAATTATGAAGTTATTTTTGATGATAAACTTGTTACGAGCAAAAAATTCTAGACAAGGCTAAGAAGCCGAGACGTTATATGTCAATAGTTAGACTACGGTAAAAATCAAAAGTAGATGCAGATGAAAAAACACAAGAATTTGTAAAGATCGTGTTTAGCTTTTCGTTATGTTGACAGTTACCCTATTTGTATCTTCGTGGTTAGTTCGATTTGGCTGAGAAGAGAAGAATTGAAGGAGATAGGCAATTGGACAGACAATCAGGGAGATCAACAGACATACACTAAGGCACCAGTACAATCAGTATAGAGTCTACAGTCTGTACTGAAGTAGTCACTACATAGTATTTAGTCTGTAGTACAGTCTCAATAACTTCAATTATTCTTCGGCATGAAATGCTTTAAACGTTTTGTATAAACCTGGTTGAAAAACAATACGGCGATCAAGAAAGGAATAGCCTTAAGGTGCATTTACAAATGAAGAAAAAATATATTTCGAGAGTTTACACCGCCGGAAGGGTGTACTCTCGAAACGAGATGAATGAAAAAGATAGGTATTAAATTTTTAACGGTTTAGAGAATAAAAGCGAAGATCGTGAAAAAAAATTTTGAAATTAAGCGCAAAAGATAAAAATTTTAAATCTAAAAACATAAATTTTCAAAAACTGGAAATACGTTTTTAATTTCTAAATGTTTTTTAATTTTTTTTGGATTTTTAAAATTGCATCAAAACTATTTCGCCAATTAATACAAAAAATTCGAACTGTGAAGTTGACAATTTTCGTTGCCATAATGTTTTTGGACAAAAATCTACATTTCCACTCGTTTGAGCGGCAGATTCTTCTAAGCAGTTCTGGAGGATGGGAAAATATTTGAATGACACAGAAATTTAACGGAAAGCTTTTAATTTCGTGGACAAATAGTCCATGAACTCCGAAGTGTGGTTGTTAAGTGATGCTGAAAGGTGGTGAGGGGATGGATGTGTACACTGGGGGGTTTTTTGACACAAACAATTCAGAGGGTGTGGACCCTTCTTGTGATAAAGGGTATTTTTACCACCAAATTTTTCCCGCCGATTGTCACCGTGAACCATCTTTGTAGTCATACAGTGTACTTTTACATTCAAGTTTCTTTTCAAAAATCGATAGAAAATGCCATCTAAATTAAATCTCATGGAAGAATTAGCACCTGAATGTGCTGAAAGAAACAAAGTAGATTGCTTTCTTAGTATCACTAAATTCATTTTGATGTTTTATTATTAAGTCCAATAGGATTTGAATTAAAAATTTTATTTCACTAGCCTCAGAATAACCCTGTCAATATCGGTCAAGAAGGGTTTTGGTTGGGTCTTTTAGGGAAAATTTTCCCGCCTATTATGCATATAAATTGAAGTCATTATCTTTCATAAAGTCCTCAAGAATACCCAAGGGTGTTTTTCTTGTTGTTAGTTCTCAGGTTTCGATTTTTACAGGGTTCAAACTCTTTTAGAAATTCGCGCTAAAAACGCAAGTTTCAATTGAAGGTGTTACAAAACTGCGCCGTGTAGCCGGATCGGGCCCCAACTACTGCAATATAATTCTGTTTCAAAAGTGGCCAATTTTGGATTTGCAACTGGCATTTCACTAAAGTGAACTCCGTTTAACTCCTCCAAAATACAGTTTTTGTGAAAGTATGGTTTTTTAGTTTCTGGAAGTGAGGGGTAATCATGTAAACGGCGCTGAAATAATAAACTACTAGGACATGTTTATTTTACTTTTGATATTATGCAAAAATGTTTGCGAGTTAATAAATTATGGCGTTTGTAAAAATATAATTCGAAAAAAATCATCCTAGATTTGACCTTGATGCGAAGTTAAGAAAAATTTATGTTTCGCTTCTCGAAAAATAATAGAAAATAATGCAAAGTAAAAGCAACTATTAAATGGACGTAATTATAGGAAACTAATTAGTAAATTAAAAAAATATTGAAAAATGTTTAAAGCATTCAACAATTAACATTTGTATAATAACTAACTTTGTGTTATATCTGATTTAAATGAAAACTGCTTTCTTTACTTTGACTTTTGGATCGTCAAAGGCTAAGAACTTTTGGAATCAACGTTAGAGGCGATTCTCGTTATTTACTTAATTGATTGTGGCTTAGTTGATTGGATGACATTTTCTTTCTTATAATTTTCTGATTTTCGAGTTTTTTTCAACCTCTATTCTTTACTGCATGCAAATTAAGAGAACAAATTGTGCAGTAGATTGAGAGCTTAGGTGTATGAACTAAACAGAGATAGAGGGAGAAAAAATTCTAAACATAGAAGAAAATCAATTAGAAAATATTAAATTTATGACCCTAGGAGGTATAAAATATATCATGATAAAAAAGTGTTGGAGAAAATCCCGTATGACACACTTCCAAACGATAAAATCTCGAACGTTAAAATCCTGATTGAGAAGATCCCAAAACAATAAAGTTCCGAAAGGCGTAGACCTGAAACGACAAAATACCGAAAGTGAAGATGCCGTCAGGTAAAAGTCAGGAAAAATCCCTGAATGTATACATCAAATATCAATTTGCTTAAGCAATTGTCAGAGTAAAAAGAACTTCTAACTCTCAGCAAATAGAACGCCTGTTTCGCTGTTAACATCGTTATACAACATTAATAATTAATTGCTAACATAATTATTGTCTACCCAGTTCTTGGATACGTCAGCTATTGGCCGTGATAAGAATTTCTGCTTGCTGCAAACTGCATTATCTGTACCATGTGCTTGCATATGGCGGCCTTTGGACGCCACAATGATTGTAACCTCCATTATGTAAAGTTTAGGCTTTTGTTTTAACAGCATTACGTACGAGTGAATTTCCGTCTTCAGAGAGTAGAATTTCGACTTCGCTGCAAACAGTACTAGCGCTTTTTTACTGAAAAAACATTTAATGTAACACTTGTTTTACTTCCTAATAATTGCCACTTGATTTACTTTTTTACTGAAAAAAATTCTAAAATTTCTTGAAATAAGAATTTATTGCTGCAATTTTTTCTGTTATTTTTGGCCATTTTTTATATTTAAAGCAAATAAATTTTTTATGCAACAAAAAGCGATATGTGGGCTATGCAAAGTGTTCTCGTTATTGGTATGACAAACTTCTATTTAATTACTTTATTTTTATTTCAAAACAATACATATTTGCTGCATTTCGATAATAATTTTTCTATACCCTGCAAAAAATAATCTTTCTTTTCTGAAAAAGTGCCGTTAATTGCCGTCTTGAACTCTATCCTTAGAAAGTCGTTTCTCTTGAAGGGGTTTTAGACAAATTGGGGAGAATATACTAATCACAAAAGAACTAGATTTGGCTTGTGGGATGGGTGATTACTTCCCTCGAATTTCTATAGAACAACTATTGAAACTCGCGCTGTGTGAAAGCAAGACATCGACGATAATGAGTTTACCAAATCTTTTTCTTTGATAGTCAAATTGTCTACATATTAGAAGATCCCTCTGACGCTGAGTATATATTAAACGTCACTTGCACATTTTCCTATAAAGAATTAGAGATAGATAATTAGCGACCATATCGGTGAGAATTACTGCTTCCTAATGATCAATATTTTCCAGTTTTATTTGAAGTAAATAAAAAACAATGTCGAGCTACGAAATTTCTTGTTTTAATTAAGGCCATGCAACAAAAAGCAGAGCACAATCTAATAAAATGCAACAATCATCTTCGTGTTCGATGGTTTGTTTGAGGATTTGTAAGATTAATGAATATTAAACCAGAATTTTTGAAATAAATGATAGAGCAAAAGGAGAACCGAAAAATTCCATAAAATCATTTAAAAATGTGTATGGTTTGCCATTTTCTAAGAATTATGCCATTCAAGATAAAAATAAGAGGAGGGAGGAATGGAAGAGGATGAAATAATGAAATAATGTGAGGAATGAAATGAATATTTCTATGTGGAATGAAATGAGTATTCGAAACTGTTCTTGATTAAACAAATAAATCCCAATCTTTTAAGAAGATAATTTATTTTGCATATACCCATATGAGGTTTTAGATAAAAGAATTTGTTATGAAAAATAACATTTCAGGCAAACAAGTAATGTCATCTTAACGCAGGCTGATTGGTATAGCAACTGATACTCGGAATAGTATCAGAAACTTAAGAGAAATGTACAATAAAATCTTCAGATTACGGAAGGCCTTTGATTTTTGAAATCGAAATAAGCCAGCAGAACGTGTTTAAGAAATCCGAAGCGCTTTTACAACCTCACGAGGATTCTAACAGGGCTTCCAGATAATAATAGATCATTGAAATAGAAATTATAAATCATCCTTGGAAATCCTAGAATTTAAAAACAGCAAAGTCGACGCCGGTTCCAATGAGGTCAAATAGACCTCTTATTCTGACCCCCTCACTACACTCGCTTTGCGAGTAGTTTTGACTTTTAATTGCGTTTTATAGTTTATCAAATTAGTAACCGAAGTCTTGCTATGCAAAATATTTAATAGTATTAATTATTTAATCATGAAGTTATTGTGAAACTCGTTTTGTACATAATTATTTTGCTTTTTCTTGGAAGCTTGTTGAGTTGCTTTGAATTCTATCCTTTATAAAAGCTTGACATTTGTTCCGCATTCTTCAACTCTTAACAAAATGTTAATTGATTATAACGTTGGTAATCAATTCCTTCTAATTTTTTCCGTACTTTTTTACTTTATATGCGCAATTATAAATTTATTTATCATTCAATTACATAAATCCATTATTATTCCTCAACTCGTTCGTTATTAGGGCAAGCTTTATAGACGTCTCTTTTAACTCCTTACTCCTTATGGAATGTTTCAATTTTTGCACTTGTTCGATTTCCAAAAAGAATGTTAATTCACATTTCATTTATCGCTATTCACCTTTAATTTTATGGAGATTGCTTTTGTAATTGTTATGTCTCTCCCACTCGTTATTCTCGCTGATTTTGATATTACGCCTCTTATAGGTTTTATTCGGCGTTAGCTTTTTATTGCGTAACTCTTCTTGACTGTCTTATTCGTCATATTTGTACAACGATTGTCAGAATTGTTTACTTTCTCGTTTGCTCATTTTACAGTTTTATTCGACACTCATTCAAAAACGTTGCACTTGTTGACTACATTAGTCATGATTCGGTTTCAAAAGAAATGACTCTTAATGTAATTTCTTTGGTCTTACTTTGTTTGTTACCCAAAATAATTTTATCAATTTTAGATGTTGAAATACTGAGAGTATTTTAACGAGTACTACTTGCCATATTTATACTGCCAAGGCATTAATACCAGCACATGGATTAGGACTTATCGTTTTTTCTTTTAATATTATTGCAGGAAAATCAATAATAATGATCGTTATCATTATTCTTATGTTGATTTAATGACGCTAATGGTGATTGCTGCTGGCTGTATCGCCCTTGTTGTTGTAGCCGTTCCTTTTATTATTATCCTCAGAAATTTTATATAATTTCTTTGTGCTGTTTTCGAAACAGTATGAGTATTTATTTAACAGAGCTCTAGATTATTTATTTTAATATTATTTATTTTATTTAAAAATATCATTCTCTAATCGAATAAAATTGATCCTTAATTGGTTGGATAATCCATTACAATAGAAAGCAAACAGGATTTGTTTAATGTGGCCCAGTTGAAGCGATAAAAGGGCGACAAAGACAAGCAAAACCATATTCACTCGGTCAGTCATTTGGATTCAAGAAAAAACCAATGAAATAATTTGAAGCATTCCAAACGCAAAATTCCTTCCGTAGATTCAAGCGCTTCTCAAAGGCCTTCCGAACACTCCTCGAAATGTATACAAGCAAGGCCAACAAATGAATGCTACTTCTCAAATATAATTCTTGTCAGCGCGAAGAAAGAAGGTGGGAAAAAGATTTTTAATTAAGCTTGTTTTTGTTATTAATTGTTGAAATTAATAACGGTCACCAAATTTTGGCTTATACAATTTTTTATACCAGTGATATTTACAAAATTACCTAAATTATTTTTTGTCAACTTACGAGTTTTTGATGGTGTTTCTGGTAAGGACGACTTGTTTTTCTGGTTCTGTATATTTTTAATTTTTTGAGTGTTTGTGTTTCATGCGATTTTGCCTTAATCCATTCGTTTAAGAATTCAATAACCTCCTATAATTTGGAATCATACGAGATAAGCTGAGGTTGATTTACCAACCCGAAAATTTTTGCAAAAAAATTGCATTTTTTAGTTTATTTCTTCTTGGATTAACTGAAGGTTATTACTTTTGCTGCTTGCGATTTGAATATTGCACAATAACTGATAAATCTAGAGCATTAAATAATCAGAACCAGTTGGTTTCTTTCTCCTTAAAATTGCTGATTGAATTGTGAAATATATGTTCAATATTACTAAAGGTGATAAAGCAGTTCAACAATCTTGTTTTAGACCACAATTTTTGTAATAATTTTTAGATTATTTCCTAAAACGCAATTCTAATAAAATGCAACGAGTTTTTTAATACTATATATAGCTTTTCGATTTAATATAATGATATTAAGAGGTTTTTAATACACGCTCAATGTATTATAGGTATCGTGGTGAATTACTAATAACGGAGGTAATTTGAATTTGTGTGCACCCTTTGTTAGGTGGTATACTTGTCTTTCATTTGACGTATATTATTTATTTTTCCAGGGATGAACTTCTATGAAAGGTCCGTAACTAGAAGCAGTTAATTTTCTATATTTCATAGATTCAAAAGTTATTTAACAATTTATATTGATCATTGTGTAAATTGATGCTATAACTGGTATTGACACTGATCAATCAATTTAGTTACATCTATTAGAATATATCTGGGGATGAAAATGATAAAAGGTACGCCCATACACAGATTAAAAAAAAGTAATCATCGATTGAAATGTTATAAAAATCAATTACAAACAATTTTACTCTTCCGTTGATTATTTTGATTTTGTTTTTTATACTCCTTTTATGCCTTCGTGGTTTATATAAAAATGAGTTTTGAGTTTATACATAAAGAAATTTAAAGTTCAATGAAATGAAATTTAATTAAAATCAGGTTCTCCTTTCAAAAAATATTTTTAGTTTTTTAAAAAAAGAAGAAAAAGGATAAATTTTTAAAAACACAAATTTTTCTGTTTTTTTCTTCAAATTTTTGTTGACTGAGGTTGACCCTCGTTTATTATAAAAAACCGGGCCTGGCATTTTGTTTTGGTTTATAGCACTGAAGTCACCATCCCCACCACCATCGAAATCAATGTACATAATTCAGGCAATAAGCTGTTCAACAAGTTGTTGCTGTTGTTACTGTTGCTGCTCATATTACGGTTAGCGTTGTTGGTTTTGTCATTCCTAGTGTTGTTGTTGTTATTTTATGTCTATAGCGCCCACTGCATATGATACACCAGTCACAACTATAAAATCTACAGCAGGTAATCGGGAAAAAAATAACGAAGACAACAACAACAACATAATCATTAGCTGCAGTATTTTCTTTAGGCTATTATCATATGAAATTTATTAAAAACAATCAAGAAACAAAAAATGGAAAAAAATAGCAAGATCGTCTGTTTTTCAGTTTCACTTTCGATTTTTACAAAGACAAAGTGAGATAGAGAGACATAGAGAGAGAAGAGATAAACTCAAGTATTAATTTGTATTTTCTCTCTCAATGTTTTGGTTTTATTAATGTCATTATTTTTCTTCATAATTTTATTAATACTCTACGAAATTTCTCGACTCTACTGGATTGATTTTTGCGGTATATCCGGTTGTTTTTCTTCTTTCACCCCTTTTCCTTTTCGTTGCAAATTATAAACGTTTCATATCCGGTAATAAAGAAATAAAATTAAAAATTAATTTTACGTTTTGAATGAATAGTATATTTTGAATCAAAATTATTTTTATGTTGTAATTAAACAAATGAATTATAAAACATACAAGGAAGTTAATAAAGATATTAGACACTACCATATTGTTTTAGGATTCATCAAATTTTTAATGTTTGTTTATATATTTTATTTAAATCAAAATGCAACTATTAGTAGACAAAAAAATTGCAAACGAAAAGGTGAAAAATTTGAAATAAAATAATTTGTTTATATATTTTATTTAAATCAAAACGCAATTATTAGTAGACAAAAAAATTGCAAACGAAAAGGTGAAAAATTTGAATTAAAATAATGTTCAGTTTGCCAATTAAATTAAATTAGATTTTTTAATAATTAACTGTTAAATTTACCAAACAATTTAAGACTTTAAATAATTCTTTAGTAAACTTTTAAATTTTTTTGTCTTAATTTTAAACCTATAATTTAATATGGGTAAAGCTAAATTAAATATTTATTTTATTTGTGGAAAATTACCGTAATGTAATTATCGTAGGCTTATTGAAGTTAAATTGTAAGAGCTTTTAAAATTTACGTACTTTTTAAAAAGAATTCTTTGGATGTAAATCATATCATTTCCTTATGATTGATCTCTCCTTAATTTCCTTTGAGTCATTCCCTTTTCTCAGTCTACTTTGCCTTCAAAGTGAAAAGTTGAAATCATCGTAATCGCCATTATCAACTGTAGTAAAATTTTATGATACCTTCTTAAAGAAAAGGCCTAATTTTCTCGAATTTTGTCAGTTTAAATCTTAATGCATTTCGCTAAATGTTTTGTCACTCTTGATTTTTGTTTTCCATACGGTTTTACCGTAGTCTGCTTCTCATCTCCTTGTCTGATGTATTGAATGGTTTTTGCTTTATATTTTTAACCTCAACATCTTTCTCTTTACCTGAACATCCGCCGAGCTTTTCAAAAGGGAAACTTAAAATTTTTTCATATCTTTTCTGATAAATGTTTTTTGTTTTTTAAAATTCCTTTTCTTCTTTTCCTTTTGAATTGGTCTTTGAATGAGTCTTGAATAGAGCAAGTGTTCAGAAAGACTATGTCCAATAATGATGATGATGAATCATGTGCACAGAAGAATAAAAGGCAAAAAGTGAGATTTTTAAGATCGAAAGTTGTGGCATTAAAAACATTTGCAAATCATCGTCATCTCTCTTTTCATTTTCTACCAGCAGCCGCAACAACGAATAAACAATCAATTAAAATAGAAATTTTAGAGATTATGAAAATAAATGTTTTCGTTGATCGTTATACATGATTTATAACTTGAAAATAATTTTGTTTAAATTTTATATTTCTACTTTCATTGGTGCCTGTGTAAGTGCATACATGTTTTTCAGGTTAAAACTTTAAAAGATTAATTCAAATTTACTTCTACGAAAGTCAAAAACATTGGGAAGGTTATAAAATAATTTTTAAAGACACCTTTATTCATTTCCATTAAAAAACATTTTATTTATTTATCAATAAAATGTTTTGCTTATTTTTTAATTAAAGATCTTTAATGATCTAAAAGGTTACTAGGACTATATTAGAGAGTACCCGTTGAATATGTTGTAGAGGTCTGTCGAATTTATTCGATAACATTTGCTGAAATAGTTTTGAGTATTTGTGGATTAATTATATAAAATATTTATGAACTTACAAAGGATCTTGAAGGAATAAATTTTGCTCTTGCGGACTCCCTACGTATTCTGGGATAGCGTGTGAAAAAACAGAAATTAAAATCAGATAATAAGAGCGATATTTCGGGGAGCCGGTTAAAGTTTCGAGGATACTCAAAAATGTTATGTTGTGTTAGGGTTTGTGGGTCCGAGGGTCACTAAAATCATATCTTGTATTTTTAAAAATGTTGCATATTTTTGGAGATAGAGGCATGGAATTTGTGTTATAGCCTTGATATACGTGGACAAATGTTGGGGGGATGTATCATGATTTATCCCCTACAAAGGTTTAAGTAATTAACAGATCAATAAAATTCTGAACAATTTTTACAATGTTCAATGAATTAACAGTCATTAATTTACTTAGTAATGCCTTGTAAACAAATTGAAATAATTGCCTTATAAACAAATAAGTTTACCATTCTTATAACTTTACTATTTATTATTTTATTTTAAATTAAATTTTTGCTTTGTTCGCATTTATTATTAGTTTATATCCTTAATGCGTTTCTATCCACATTATCGCCATTATGAATATCATTAGCATCGATGGCCACACTATCTACAGTTTCCTACAAGTTTATCAACTACTTTAATGCGGTTGTTAAAACCGGTCAACTGACCCAAACCAAATTTTCAAATTTTGATCACTGTAGATTTTCAAAATTTTAATTTAATTTTCATTCTCGTTTTTTTGCTTCGTTTTAACTGATAATACTCTGCAGGCATTCATCATATCCATTAAAGAGCCAAAGTAACAAGTCGTCAATTTTTGCACTCATGAATGCCTTTACTGCAATGCTTTTTTCACAAGTTAAGCATGGCCATTTTACTATACGGGCACCATAGATTGTGTGAGATAATAATAATCCACCAACCAAACGACCTAACGAACCGTCAGCCGAAAATTTATCTGCCACAAGTGAAATTATTGCTTACAACTGTTTTTATTAAACATTTTCAGATACTGGTACTAACCAATTATTAAATAAACATTTTGGTTTGCTTGCTGGTTATGAACAACTTCGCTGTGTAGTCTTTGTTCTGTTGAGATGATACCTTTTGAATTTTAATCTTATCCTTTCTTTCTTCTCACTAAAACTGCAGGTGACAAGATACAAATATTTTTAGCTGCGGGGGAATTGAAGATAAAAACAGACGATATCGAAGACACGGTGGAAGACGAGCCAATCCATACCAGCAGCCATTTCGATATCATCAAAAACTCGGCAATCAGCAAAACCACTATTATCAAGACATTGAGAAGCCGATATCAAAAGCAGTTTTAGAGTTCGTAGTCGAAATTCACCGTATCAATAACCTCCAATATCTAAAGTAGCAGCGGGAGAGATTACAGAAGTTATTACTAATGGTGATGGTGATGGTGATGGTGGTGGTATGGGTTCTGATAGCACAGCACTTATGATTGCTTGTAGAAAGTGTTCATTTTATGGACAGATTTAATGATTTTCAGAACTTACTGCTTCTAATTGCTGCAAAACAAAAGGGAGTAAAAGGGAAAGGAATTAAGAAATTGAAGAAAAAATAGATGTAAATAATTACAAAAATTAAATAAATATAAGTAGTAATTAAATCGGAAACAATTTAAAGGTGACTCATGTTTTAGCAAGCTAAATTCTGTATTTGTGTTTAAATTTAAACTTAAGAAAGAAACATGGCTTGAAGTGAGGATGGAACAAATTTAGAAGGTATCAAGGTGGAAGAATTTTTAAAATAAATTAATCAAATTTAATAAAATTTTTATGAAAATTATGCAAATGAAGGTTTGAAAGTATTGAATTTTTTCCAAAATGTATGGAAATGAATTTAAAATAATTGAAGGCTAATGATTTCTATAGTTCCTGGTTATTAACATAATGTTAGTTATTACTGATGTGAAAATAGAACCTTTTTAAACAAAAGATTTAAGAACCGAACGCAACCATCGAACAATAGACTATCTCCAGAGTAAAGAACTGCGGATGACTTAAGAATGAAACTTAGTCAACAATTGAGGCCTTTTCTTACACTTTTCAAGGGTAAGGTTTACAAAGAAAGCTTATTATTTTAAGCAAAGAGCGATTTTTAACAATGTAATTATTTTACAGCGGAATTATAATTCCGAGTTTATGTTTATTATTTAATTTACTTTTATTTATAAGAAACAATTCGGCGACGAAATGCAGATGATAATTCTAATTATTTTTATTGTTTCTGGTTTCCTTATTTACATTTTTCTTTTTCTTCTATTTATTTCCTAATTTTGTTAACCACAATGCACAAATGACATGACAAAATTAAAATCATTTGAAACGTGACTCAATATATTCTCTATTAAACAAATTGTTGCAGACAAAGAAAAAATATAAAATATTATTATGAAATTTATTAATGAAGCCCGCTTTTATGTGTGACCCCGTTGGTGTTATTTGTTTATACGCCATGATAGCAATTTCTTTCGCCATTATGTTTATTAATAATTAAGTATTTCTTTAATTATAAAATATTCGCAAAAGTTTGTTTTGAAATAATTGTACGATTTTTGTGATATATTACAAAAGTTAATTGTAAACAATTGGAAAATCTTTCCAGATAATAATTAATTTTCTTTTTTTCCTCGTCGTTGTCGCTTTTTAATGTCGCAGTGAAGTAAAAACATTCAGGGATATTTACTAAATTCAAATAACTTCGAAGCAGCCAAAATACAAAGAAATTCTTTCAGAGAAAATTTGTTTAAAATTTTGTTAATTATTATAATATTTTTTTGGAGTTATTTCGCTTTTTTAAAATTGCTTTTTCTTTTCCTAACATTTTTCTTATAAGCTTGGGTTAACTTGTTTGCTTCTTCTTGTTGCATGTCTTTTCTTGTTTTTGAAAAAGTAAGAAATATTTCCTTAATATTTTTCATCGAGTATTGTGTCAAAAAAAAAAACAAAAGAAAAATGTTATTTGCCATCTTATTTCGCGTTATGATCTAATACGCAAATATTTTCTTTATTTTTTACTAAAATATATTACTGTAAAATCCGTCACCCACTTTTCTCCTTCTTTCTTCAATACATTAAGAAAGTTTGCTTCAATGCCTGACGCTGATGATAATAAATTTCGGTAGTCAATTAAAAACTGCTGGGAATATTGCGTAAGGATGCTTATGCATTTAAATAATAACATGTGCGTGCGGGTATATGTGATGCGGTGTATGTGATGAAGATATGAGCGACAAAAGTGAAGTGCTGGAAAATACCTTCCTCTTCCTGAACTGAAACCGATACTGGATACAGATAAGACTTTGACAAAAAATACTGCAAAGCAACAAAAATTTCCAAGCAAGCAATAACAAAAAAACAAGCAAAAACAACAAACAGAGATAAACATATTATTATTAAACATATTATTATTAAATCAATTGACATAATTGATAAAAATGTGTTACATTAGTTTAGTCTATTGGGAAATACCGGGAACCTTTCTTATATATTTTCATGGTATATATTATATTGATAGCAATATTAATGTAAATAAATATAATATCCACAAAATCCATAATATAAGAACAAAAATGATTTTTTCAATATAACTATCAATATTATTTGTGATGAAAAAGTTTTTATGATCGAAATTTTTATTCCTTCTCTCAGTAAAACTGTCAGTATTATTTTCAATATAAGCATCTTTTAAAGTCTCGATAAAACTGTCAGTAAAACTGCACAACTTTTGGAGCTATTAGTGAAACTGCTGATATTGTTTGTAGTAAAGTGGTATTAATTAATTGAGTGTTATTAACTAATTAAAAATTGTTATTAATCGAAATTGTCATTCTCAAATTCTCCCATATTACCTTTGAGATAAATCATCCATCAAATTGTCCATATTGCTTCCAATATAAGTGTGGAAAAAATTGTATATTATCTCCTTCAGAAATATTTCCATAGTCAAACTTGTCATTTTCCATTCATTATCCTTTTCCCAAAACTAACATAATGCATAAAATATAAAATTGAATTACTAATAAAATTAAATTTTTTTAATTGTCAACGAAGTTGTTAATATAATTAAAATTATTGAATTTAATGTCAATTTTATGGTCAATAAAATTATTTACATTGAAATTATCAATAAGACTGTCAATAATGGTGGAATATTATACTTGGACCATATCCTTTATTATTCCAATATTATATTATAACCATTAATCCTTTAAAGGTGTTAATTATATTTTCAATATAATTAAAAAAATTAGATCAAAATTCAATAAAATTTTCAATCACACTATTAATTTTATGTTCAATAAATTATTATAAATTATAATAAATTATTACAATTATTTTCCATAAAATAACATCGTCAATATAATTTCCTATGAAATTTTAGTTTTCATAATGTTTGGGTCGTAATAAATTTTTGCGACTTTTAATGAAAAGAGAACGTTAAGTTTTCGTAATGAATCTTTAGTTTTGTCGATGTTAGAAATGAGAATAATATGTTGCTAAATTTATGAAAATTTCTTCATTTATTATTATGTAATTTTTGTTCAGCAGAGTTTATAAATTCTAAAAAAATTGTCTATTGACCCACATTGAATTTATTTTTCTCGCTTTTTTAAAATTATTATTGCGTATTTAATTATTAAAATATGTTTCCAAAATAAATAATTTCTGCATATTGACTTCAATGAATCGTTAAAATTTTTATTGCGCTTTTAAGGATGTTTAACATTTAATGTTTTAAGGATGTTGTTGAATGTGTTGCTAAAAGGATCATGAGTTATTAGACTTCTGGGACATCATCATTCTTAATTACAAAAGCAAGTTACTCTTCACAGAACCTTTAATTTGTATAAAATACTGCGCAGTAGTATTTGTCATTAATTGAAATACCGTAAGTACCGTATTTCACGGCATTAGCTTTTTTGAAATAAAATATCCACAACTTAAATTTTATTACATTTTAATTTTTTATAATTAATTTTTATAATTAAAAAACAAATTTCGGAATTAACAGGCTATAAATTAAGTGAAAATTTTAGTTGGATAATATAAAACATTTCAAAATGTTAAAAAAACATTTTTCTATATTTTGGAGGTATTTCATAAATATTTCAAAAGGCTTGAAAAGGACATGAATAAAAACAATTAAGAGGGCTAACTTCAGCCTGGCCGAATAAATGATTTATAAAGGGTTTTCCAATTGGAGTGGGTCGATGTTCTCCAATTTTTGTTAAAAAATGTAGGAGTGGCACGAGGCAGATTTCATTCAATTTTAATGCGAAACAATTTATAACACAGAACATTCGAGTCAATTTCATGCCAGTACCTCCGCTCGCTCCCCTGCTAAGCGTTATTCTTCCAAATTGCGGTTCTGGTAAGCGGACCACGCCCATTCTTTGTAAAATTATTTCATATTCGTGGGTTAATCCAAGGATAACATTTTGTGTAATTCAATCCAGAGACATTAAAAGTCAACTATACATATTTTTATACTAAGTACCGAGTAGGTTTATATTAATACCAAGCATCAATAGTGATCAAGCATCCGGTTTCTCCCATTTTCAACACTAGATATTAATTACAAGAGAGCGTACAATAATAGAGAATATTTTTGTTAAATTTTGTAAGAATCTTTATTTTCGTAATCGTTATTTTTTTAGACAGCTGGACTGACAGACAGACTCTTTTAATGCGTTACAAACAAATCCATGACATACCCATCACCCATTGGGTGTTAAGTATAAAAAAACTGGGCACCATAAATGTGATCACCTTTTTTCTTTGAATTCTATCAAGTGATAACTCCCTTTATAATTAAAAGAATTTTTTAAGGCTTTTTAAACCAAATTATTGAATATAAGTGTATTCGGGCAGAAAAGCTTCTTGTGTTAATAAAATTTGGAACGATTTTCCGTCATCCCTAGTCAAATTTGGTTTGTAGACAAACCGGTTTCGGCTATGTGCCATCTTCAGTGTCTGTTTTCGTTCTTGTGTTAAATATTTCCATCCAATGGACAAAGTTAAGAATAGTATTTAGCATAATAAAAGAACTTTTTTCTCTAAATTTTCTTAACCCAAATATTACTCAAATCATAAAGAAATCACGAAACTTCTAAGCGAATAGAAGATATACATAAAAACCTCAAAAGATTGAAAAAGGATAGAAGCAACTGCGCATTTTAAGAAAAAGAAATCATTCTACGAAACAATCAATTTTCCAACTGACAGGCAGAACAATAAAATCTAAAATATTCTCGAAATTTTGATATAAAAGAAAATTGTGAGTAGTGTAAAAATGCAAGACTTTAGAAGAAAGTCTGAGGAGCGGGAGGTAAAAGAAAAGAGTTTTATCAATGAATAAAAAGAAGAATAGATTTATTAAAAAATCTTTTGACAGAAAAAAAGGAATTTCAGCTCGATCTCTCCATCGTTTTCTTCATATTTTTTTGTTACTCGATCTAATAAATACATTAATGTAATATTTTAAAGTGGGTCAAATCGTTGTAAAGAAAATTGAACAAGCCAAAGAATGAATATTAGAAGAGGGTTGATGTATGGGGAAGTGAGGGGTGGGAATGTGGAAACATAAAAATGAAAAAGATAGAGTGACTGTTAGAACTATTATTGAATTTCAATAAATGGCCATCTATGGTGATTAAAACATAATGAAAGAAACGGGCAATCCGAATTAAATAAAATAAAAGAAAAACATCTTAGAATCAAAAACAAGTAAGAACGTCAATTTTGGCCTGGCCGAAATTTATATTTCTTGCATTCGTAATATAAATTCGACGGCACAGTGGCGGTACACTTCTTTTCAATATTACATTTCGCTTATCTTAATTAATTGAGGTCTACTAACTATTTTTCATCACAATTTTTCCCAAAAATCTCTATATATGTATAGCAGCAGGCATGCCACGCCTATTTTTTACAAAACAATTTAATATTCGTGTGTTCGAAATTATAATAATTTCTTCATCCAATTTCGTCCACAAACTTTGAAAGTAAACCACACATATAGATATATTCACATTAAGTACTAAAAGTGGGCAAAATTTTCATCTGATTTCGAATATTTTCAATGCCAATCAGCTCTTTTAAACTTTAAACTTCATAAGAATATATCTTTTATTTCTCCTGCAATCGTGATTTCTCCAGACGGACAGATAGGCTGACGGAAGGACAGGACTGAATCAACTGAGGAGGCGAACCTGAATAAGAACCCATCTAATTTTCTATACCTACCTGCTATAATTCTGCTACCTTAATGCGTTACAGACGGAAGAAGTATGTGTAGGCTAATATGAAAATAAGCAGAAAAAATATGGGCGCGTGTCAAATCCATAACTTTTAATAACTTGCGACTGGATGTGGTTTGGGTTCCGTTTTATTTATTTACCTTTTTTAAATTTACGATTCATATTTCATAGTTAACATTTTTGTTTCTGTTGTCATTGTTGTTGTTTTATTGTTAATTGTGTTGTAGTCTTTAGTTTTTGTTATTCTTGTCTTTAATTTTTTCCATTTTTTGGATTTTATTGATCAAAAAAAAATGCTTACAACCTTCTTTCCTACTACAAAAAGCTTCGGAACAACGGTTTTTATTATTGTTTTTTTGTGCCTTGTATGGGGCATAGAAAGAAAATATGTGTTAATGTTATTATTATAAAACTGTAGTTACATTAAGAGTAGTGCTAGACAACGCACAATCCACCACCAACAACAGCGATATCACCAATAACGCGAGGAATGAATAGAATGTGACGTTACATAAAATATTGTCGCTTTTGTTTAAAATAAAATAAGGAAGAACTGCGATGAGAAGTAATACAGGAAGAAGATGAAGAAGGCCAAAAACAGAGGCAGCAGTAGTTATTGGTTTATCAGAAAGAGAAAGAAATAAGGAGAATATAAGGAGAATATAAATAGGTTATTTTATAGCTTATTTCATTTAACTATTCGTGGTGGTGATCCGATAGCATGACATATTGCCCCAATCATTCGAATATCGTTTTTGATCGGAGAGGAAGCCTTTATAGGAGTTTTTTATTGATGTCACTCCTAGATATGAAACTTTGAAGATCACCACTTTAAAAGCAGATGGTATCCATTCTTAAGTTCTATCAAGCCGAAGTCTTCTAATGTACTCACTCGAACAACTTATTTTCATTTTCATTATGATCTACTAATTCAAAATTAGTTAGAATCAGTATCTCTTCAAGTTGTGCAACATCGAATAAATTCTTGTTTTAGGGTTACTGAATTATATTCATAATTCATCACACTCGTAATACTTTCTCACTTTATTATATTCATAGTTGCCTGATATATTCTTTAGAAACGTAGTGACGATAAAACCTCTCTTATGAAGGTCTCTTAAAGAATCTCCCTAGTGTAGTTTCTTTCGGTTCACTCTCGTCCCGGGTCACCATTGACGAGAAATGTCATAACAGCTCTTTAAGTATTTCCATATACTGTTGTGAGCGGTGTGATTAATCGCAATTGTTTGACAGCTGCTCTGATTGAATCACTCTGTTTTAATTTGCTTTGGTGGGATAATTTTCTGATGACATTATATTTGCATTAAGAAGTATTATTGCAAATTTTGTCTTTTTTCAAGTCATTCTAACGAAAAATCCATTTGTATCTTCGTTACAAAAAATCATGGTTTTTGAGACAATTTTTTATTTTCGAAGGCATCGAAATCGATGCTCTAAATATAATTATTTTTATATTATGTTGTGATATTTGCTATTATATAACTTCGATAGTTTTAAATGTTCGATATATATCGGGCTCTACTACTTTGTTAGTCATTAGTTATTTAGCGAATGCTTTAGTTAATTGATTGATGAATATCATTTGAGGAAATGTTGAAAATTTATGTTGAAAATGGTATTATACTCCTACAATAAATACAACACTATTGTATTGAGCCGTTGAAAAATTGGGCTGGTCTTTTTAATTATTTGAAGATATTTTATGTATTCGCTTTTTACATAGGATATAAAAAAACTTCAAGAAAATTAATTGGAATACAGCGCACAAGTAAAGGCTCTAGTTTTGTCTGCAAATTATTTTAGGCATTATTTATAATAAAAACCATTGGTACGTTTTACTTGACTAAATCAAAATATGTAGTAATTATAGTTTATGGTTCATCGATAATTAAAAGCTCAATTATATTAATATTTTCATAATTCTGGGTTTATTAATTTTGTGGTTTCAATGATTTCAATGATTTTTGTTATTTATATATATTGTTTTATTAACATAATTACACTCTGGACCTGGCGTAAGGGGATGAGGGTATAATCCATATTGCGTTTCTAATTTTATGCCCCTACGGAGGCACGAGAGATATAAAAATCAAATCTGCTTGTGACTAATTTAGCCCCGTCCATAAATCTATCCTTTTATGGTGCCCGCCGCTGTAATTTGTGATTCGCTTAGAGTTAAGGAAACGGATAGAGATAGATTTCACGGATCGCCATGAAATCTGACATGGATTCTCTATTTTCCAAACTCAGTTTGGTATTGAATATGGGCAAAGGTCGGTCCAATACCGTCTCGTCATTTTAGTGCTACATTAACTTAATTAATTTTACAATTGTCATTTTTCTGTTAATTTCATTTAATCAATGATATTAATTTAATTAAATTATCATTATTATGTTTCTTAATAATTAATCATTATTTTCTTTCTTACAAATGTTTCAAGTTGTGTGATTTTGAATTATTATTCGTAATAATCTTTTCCAGTTAATTTTGTATTAATTTCATTTATAAATCAAGTTTAAATAAGTGCATTATTATTTTATTTCATTATCATCGTATTATCGAGATTTTTGATAGTTTTAGTTATTTCATTATTAAATTATTATAATTAATTTAAAAATAATAATAATTTTTTGCTGTATTTTTATAATGTTTTTCAGTATTTTTATAAAATTAGTTATTTATTAATATTAATGCAATTAATTTTTTAACGTATGTATTTCACATTCATTCACATACATATAAATTCATTTTATTATGTATATAATTTCACTTACTGTATTATTCTATTACTGTTTAATAATTATTAATTGTTTTTAGTTATATTAATGTCTTTAATTTGTTTTGTTTGAATTTCATTTATCCTTTTGTTTGAATTTAGTATGACTGTTAATTTATCATTTTCTCTTGTATAATTTTGAGTTAATAAATTACTCGTTTATTATTAGTTTTTTAGTATTTTTTATATATTTCGTTTGAATTTTATATGCTTTAATTCTAAATTTTTCATTATTGGATTAATTCTAAATATTTTATTACTGGATTTTGCTCTAGTAACGTTGATTTGTTGGATTATTAAATTCTTAATAATTTGTATTATTATTAATTCTCCTTAATTTGTTCAATTTTATATATGTATTCCGCTGGGGTTAATTAGAATTATAAATTAATTAGTTTAATTTTTGATAATAAATTGATGGGTATAGCGGTAAAATATAGTGGTAAATAAGTATATTTTGAATTTAGAAATAATTATAGAATTATTGGTTTTTATTTTTTAAACAAAAGAAATTTATTTATGATTTATTTTTTAAGATTGTGATTTTGTTGCTCCAGATAAGTGTCTAAACAAATCCTTCATGTAATTAATTCAAACTCAGATTTGATAAGATTAAATAGAGTTAATTAAATTCAGGTAAAATAAACCTACCGTATTTAATTTTTCCATTAGAAAAGACATATGATTTTTTGAATACATCCTTCTGATTTTTGTTATTATGGCAAACGGTATAAAATTTTCGGGAATAAATAAAGTCACACTCGGAATTGATTTTCGGTGTTATTTTGAAAATTTCGGCCCGGAAGAATTTTTAAGGACACTCTATTAATTATTAATTTATTTCGTTAAAACTTTTGTGAAAAATTCGTTGTCATTCCATACAACTCGTTTTTATTTATATTTTCATTTCTGGTAATTATTGCATTTTCATTAAGCATTATTTCATTACAGAATCGTAAAAATGAGATCTATCTAATGAATCACTAAATTGTTTTTATTAAAAAACCAACACTACAAAATTTACAACAAATACAAATTGCAACTGACACCACGATATTGTTGTTATTGCTTTTGTTTTAATTATCTTATATTCACCGGGTTTTGGGCCATTCGAAAATAAACAAATGTTTGAAATGGACTTCTAGAAATGATATGCAAGGATAGCATCAACGAAAAACCGCAGATTCTTAAAGTATGCTAATAAAATATGCGAAGGCACAACAATTTCAAGTATTTCAAATACTTCAAAACTTTTTTAATATCTTAAGAAATGTATTTGTTTTTTTTATAAATACACAAAAATGTAACATCTATTGATTAGCACTAGAGCCCGAATTGGATTTTTCACTTATGTACATTCAAAGAATGTTTAGTTTTAAAAAACTTTATGCTAAAATATTTCGCGTTCACTGCATTGACGTCCGAAGCGTTTGACGTTTGCCACAGAATTGTATCGAAACGATAGACGAATACGAAAACCTCAGTAAGACTGTAGACTATAAGGTCTAAATGAAATCGACACCAACCAATCGACTAAAGCATCAACCCAACCAAAGCAGCACCAACCCAAGCCAGCACCAGACCAAAACCATCGCCAACCAACCGGCCAGACACCGATGGAGCTAACCGAACTCAAACTTGTAATGAAGACCTACAACAGATAGAGCTGTAGAAACGTAGACCAAGGGAAGCAATATACAAAAAAAAGGTGGCACGATTGAAGTAAAATCGTAAAATAATAATATTCAAGTAATCGGCAGGTGCTGAGTGGCCTACTCTATGTTTATTTGTTGGTTACTGATTTCAGTTTGAACGCATCACGTACTTGTTTTTAGTGTTGTTGGCAGATACTTGTACATAGTGCTGAGTAGGTAGTGCAGAGAGCAGAGAGATACAATGGGAGAGAGAGTGAGTGAGTATCTGTATGGAGAAACTTATTCATTTTAGGCTTAATTTATTGAGCTTAAAATGAGTGGTTTTATTTTAGTACTAATCATGAACATGCAAGTTCGTCTCTTAAGTCTTTTGTATGACACAAAACAATATAAAAAAGTGCTGGTTTTTTGTTATTATTTTAGTGTAAAAATAAATTGTATTAAAATTTTTTAATAGGGTTTGGGTGAATATAATCGAAACATGTCTGGAGCTTTAACATTTAGAAGGGAAAGCATGGAGTGAGGGGCGTGCCTAAATGAGAAACGAACGGGACATAGCACTTGAAAATTTGAAGGAAATATAAACTTGTTCCTTAATGATGTCTGAACAGTTCAATAACCTCAATGAATTTTAGTAACGAAAATTGAATCGAAATTTCTCAGCTCATAAAATTAACCTTTTGACATTTTCTTTGCAAAATTAAATTCATAAATTTCACCATAATATTTATATATATTACGAACAACAAAAGGAACGGAAACAATAGGGTGACGAATAGACTGTTCGATAAAATCTTGAAATTACCGACAGAATAATCAACGCTTAACCTTTTTTCTTTGATGAATCGTTAAAGAAATAATTTGCTTAAGACGAAATAAGAAAATTCAAGCAATTCAGTCACGCTTTTCAAAAGATGAGCAACAAATAACAACAGATGCCGCTTTAGACTCTTGTTACGCTGTCTTGGACGCCAAATGAAATTACTGTAAAATGAATAGGAGTAACAAAGTTGCACAAAACGAGAAGGCAACGAAATATCCTCGAAATATCTGAAAAAATAATAAAAAACCATTGTAATTTTGAAGGAAAATGCGGAAGAAAATACACAGAAGTAAACTAAGCAAAATAAAAAAATTTTAAGCGAAACTAAGAACAAGAAATCTTATATGCAAATATAAAGCTGTAGATAGAAAAAAGGTGCAGATAGAAAAGGTAATGGAAGCGAAAAGAAAATATCTATCGTTGGTTAATTAATTTTTTAGAAGAAAAGAATAAAAGAAAAAAGAAATTTTCAAAAATGTCTATATAATTTTTGTTATTTTTTAAAAGGCCTTCCTACAATTGCAGAACCTTTCCTCCAATTTCTGCCATGAAAAATATTTTCGTTTTGCTTCTTCTTTGATATTTAAATGAATCTCTAACAGTTTATAAAAGTTGTGTTTTCGCATTTACTGTTGTTTGTTTTGTTGTTGCTCCTGCTAATTGATACAGTAGCTTTACCTGTTGGTTTTTAAAAGCTGCGAAAAGCTATATCGTTTTTTCGAAGAAAACGAAGCTCTCAAGTGTATGAATTCGAACGAGGTAAAGAATAGAAACTTAGACAAGGTAGTAAGTTTTGGGCATGGTAATGATATTACGATAGAAGAATAGACTTCCTTCCTACCCTTTCGAGAATCTTTATAATTTATGTTTTTCTTCTTTACCAATTTCAATTTGATCCAAATTAAATTCCTTGAATTTTTTTATAAGTCTTTAAAATAATTTGCACTTAAAGATTATATCAACTCAATTGAAGCTATTAATATTCAAACTTTAAGCCCTTCCTAAGACTTCTCGTCGGGTTAAATCGGTAAATTAAAAAACCAATTTAAATAAAACCACAATAATATGCCACTATATTTTAATTTATTAAGCGGCCAAAAGGCATTCGAACCTTTACGATTTGGTTTTTTCAAAGATTTTGTAGTCAATCTATTATCCTTTATGTTCGATTAATGCATTTTTATGGTGTTTCGTCTCTAATAGTACTTTAAACACTACGTTTTTATACTTGCCATGATATAAACCATACCGTACCGCATAAGCCATGCTGAGGATTGTGGTAGTAGTCTTAAAAATCAATATCTTTTTTACTAAAAAAGGAACTAAACATCTAAAAGCAGACAATTTTAATGACTTATTTTACTCCCCACGCTTGCAATTATAATTAAAAAATTAATATAGTGTAATAAAATATTTTAACCAGTAATAGCAGTGTTTATTGGCGACCATATACCGATCGAAATCGAAGTGCCAATTATTAAACAATTTGCTAACGCAGGTTTGTTTGTCTCCAACTTTTATGGTATTAACTGAAATGCCCAGAGGACATAGCTTTAGTTCAATGAGGCGATTGGCGACAACAATTAATTGGACGCGCGCGAAATGATCGCTTATGACGATTTTTCTCAGGAGTGATCGAATTTCTGAATTTAATGATCGCTTATGAAGTTTTTTCACAGAAAGGTTTTTTAAAGCAAAGAATTGCTTATTAATATCATTAGAAAAAATTTTGTGAATATCATCTCAGGAGATTCACTTGTTTTAGACCAATGGAGACTATAATCTCAGAAATAATAAACTAGGATAAATACTTATTAGTATAAATACTTTTTAGTATAATGTAGTAAAATTTACATTAATGAAAGATTTATTTTAAAAATTACCTTTGGAATTATTTTTTATTTTTTGCTGAATAGATAATGAGTAAGAATTAATCTGCGACGAATTGCTTATTTTATATTTTTGCTGAATAATTAATAACCAAGTATTAATCCATAATCAATATTTAATCTCAGAATAATAGTGGATGCTAAAATCATTAAATTTCAATTAATTATAGCGTTACCTGTTTTGCAAATTGCTATTGTTATTCCTGTCGTTTTTGGGTATATTCTTCATAAAGATAAGGTTCTGGAAAAGATAATTTTTCATTATAAAAATATTATATTGTCTACCAAATTTTAGATTGAATTTAATAATTTATTTTTTTAGTTAATTTAGTACGCAAATTTTTTTTCTGTGCAGGAAAGGGATTTCGAGAAAATTATTCATAATCTTACAGCCTAAATTTAGCCCCAGGTGATAATTATGTGTTCCTAAACTTCTTTTATTCTATCACGCTCTATCTATCAGCTGTAGCAAATGTAATTAGATTAGAGATATAGATTAGAGAAAATAGTATTAATAACATAAATGTTTTTCCAAGTCCATATCGAGAATACATTGAACGCTATTTATATATGGGTTTAATATCAAATGAAGACGAAAGAAGTATTTAATTTACCTATTTACTTTTAATTCTTGCATATGATTTTATTTTATTCATAATTCAATTTTTATAAACAGATGCTGTTGGAATATAAAGTCATCGCCGTTATCAATTTCTGAAGAGTGTCAAGTGTCATATTATTTGTATAATTAAGTAAAAATGTCCGAAATATTTCTACCAGAATATTTTTACTACAAAATTTTTTAAGATTATAAAAACTTTCCATATTTTTAAATTTTGACATGAAGTAAATTTTTGCTTAAAAATATTCCATTGAATTTATTGTTATTGTTTTGAAAAATTCCAGAAGTAATTTTAGTAAAGTTATTTTTCTCAACAAAGCAAAAACTAATGAAAATAGTTAATAAAATTTTAGGAAAAACCCCGCAACTTTGACCTAAAAACTTGTAAGTAAAAATATTATAACCGCATTTTATTGCCTTTTATCTCTGACAATGTTTTGAATTGATAAAAATCAAGTGCTTGTCACGTTTTAATTGAAAATCAACGCTTTCACCAGTTCAGCGGAAGAGTATGAATGTAATGCATAGAAGGCGTTACTGGCGGTAAGTGAAGGTGGTGTGACGGTGGTGACGGTACTGACTGGTGAGACGTTGGTCGCATTACGATCACTGGCAGTGATGGTTATAGTCCATATGTACAGATATCAACGAAATACATTTTAATTAGAAACGTTTAAGATAAAGGGAAAAGAACTAAATATACTATGGAACCGTGAAGCAATTAGAAGGTGGAACAGTTAGATTGCTGGATAATAGATTTGTACCTTAAAGGAGTCATAGGAATTGGAAATAGCACTTTAGAAACATTCTAAAGTCAATATTAAACAGGACAACATATTAAGATTGCTTTATAAATCAATCAGCCAATAATAACGAACGTCTAACACATCAAATCATCAGAAATCCTTACAAACTAGTTCATCAGATTATTCACAACGTTGGCCAACTTTTGTCGTTTGAGTCAGTTAATCCGTCGTTAAAACTTTGTTAAGCTCATATATACCGCCAATTTCATCATTGTCAATGCCCCTTCCAAACAAATGTTTGTCAATACCTCAGTCCGGCGCCACACCCAGCCTTGACCCTAATAAAAGATGGAAATACAAACACGCAAATAGAGCAGGTTTTCCTCATCACCAGCGGCTAAGCGAATAAGCAGATTTTCTTTTTACGCATTCATACTTAATTTTACATCCGATAATGCCGTTATTCCCAGGCGACAGGCGATCACGCATTTGGGACAGCTGATTGTATATTTCCATGATAACGTGACTCGGCAGGCAAAAGTTGGGGTTTTGACATTTAGGATTTCTTAAATATTGAGAGTTTTTCTGGTGTTCTATGAAGAGACTGAGTAGAGTCGAAGAGAGCTTAATGACCAAATTGAACTAGATTTTGTTTTTTAATCTATAGAATTTTCCACCCTATCTTTAGACTGGGAGAAATAAAGTTCGGGGTAGTTAAATAACGCTAAATTGTGTTGCGTAGTGTTAGGTAGAGTTGACTTCTGCACTTCAATAGTTCTAAATTAACTCGATTATAATTGAACGTTGGTCTTAAAGGTTTCAGATTCTTGATATATTTGATGAATCAATTGGAACTAACTGCACTACTTAAGAGTTCAATGGAGTTTAATTATGCCGATTAGAGATGCGTTGATAAATGAATTAAAAAACAAATATTCCTTGCGGGATTTTTCACGGGATAAAATTTATTCAACTGTGTTAAAGAAGCGCAAGTGTCAAATAAAAACATAGAAGGGCCATTTTAAATTCAGCCAGTTAGAATAATGAGTAATAATCTATATCGTTGGTAAATAATTAAGTAAAATTTTCGAAACTAAAGTAGTCAGATATTAACATGTTAAGCTGATATCAAATCAGCCGTATAGTGCTAACTATAAAATTGGGATTAATTTTTTAGATAGCGCTGAACGAACCTTAGTTAAAACGAACCATCATAGTTATTAAATATAATTATCAAGCCAACCAATAACCAAACCAGACGGTGACCTAGTGGTATTTAGCTGAACACTATTTCCGCGTATACTTTTTAATAACTCGACTAGCTTTAAAACTATTGTCTTAAATTAAACAATAAAACCCTTACTGATTCTGTTGAATAATATTAAAATAACGGATAAGAGGTGAAGTGCAAATCTGTAGAATGCGGGAGACAACACATCTTAGTATGTATGAATCATTGTATGCTTTTATTTGCAAAATTTAGTTATTAGAGAGTGTTTAACTTTCTTTGGAATAATGAATATGAATCGTTGGGCGGCTTTGAAGGTAAGTGAAATTTTTCAAATAATCAAAACCTAGCGGATACGGGAAATAAACAAGAGACTGTATATGTAATTGTGACTGCTGAGAAAATTGAGAACACGTATTTAAATTGCTCCAAAAATATTTTTCTGACTTGAATTCTAATTTAAAGAAATAATAATAATTTTAAAGGAAAGCAACAATAAGCAGATTAGTCGACTCTTGAATTGAAAGTTTTAAGTGAGGAGCGAAAAGGTTTCATTCACCGTATTAATGTTGGGAGAGAGTAGGTGTGGTTTGGGTAGCTGGTTTTCACTTTTGATTGATTTTTCAATTCTTTTTCATTACTTTTTAAATACGCCATGAAATTAATCATTCAATAGTTTCTTTCTAAAATGCGAAGTGCGTGATGAGAAATTTTAATACTTTCTTATTCTTGTTTGCGTCTCCTTTACTTCCTCTTCCCCTCCCTTTCTTATCTATTTTTTCGCCTTTTTTATATTGATTTCTTTGCGTTTTCAAATTTTTACGACTATTATTTTATTAACCGTTATTTGAGCATGATAATGATTAAGTAAATGACGATGATGATCAAGAAAGTAATAAATTTCCCTTTCTTCTAATTTTATATGGAAGAAGGCGAAAGTACGAGATTGAAATTTTAGACTCGATTTTTAAAGATTCACAATAAAATGTGAAGATATCCTCGGCAGATGTCAAGATGACTGATTTCTAACAGACACTTATCTGAAGTTGATTTGATGAAGGAAGAAAAAAACTGAAAACAAAAGTCTTGAAAGGTGAATGACTAAAATTTCAAAGCGAACGTAACTTCAAAATAAGAAAAAAATTCGAAAGAAAGAAATTGTTTTCGAGGTGGATTTGTTGCAGATCTCGTCTCCAATATTAGTTTCACAAATTAAAAATTGTTTTAAAATTTTAATAGATTAAGTAGAATGGAATACAAAGAGAATACATAAAATAATTAATGAATAAAATAAAATTAAAAATTAAAATGGCAATAAAAAGTAAAAAAAACAAACACTTAATTTGAAAATATTAGTCACTGCATCATATACAATTTTCATATAAGTGAAGGTTTAGATAAATCAAAAATTTATCAAAAAATAATTATTACAAAATATTAATTTATTAATCTGCGTGTGGAGAAAATAAAGTATATGATAAAAAAGTAGAAAAATTACAACAAATGTATAAATGTAAAACATTGAAAATAGCCAAGGTCAATTAATTATTATCAAAGTGTGAAAATCGCAATTATTTCATGAGAAATATTTTTTTGGATTTCCTAACAATATTTTTCTGATTTCTTAAAGCAGTTTTTTGTAATTTTTTTAAATTTTAATTTAGTTTTTGGTTATTTTATTTTTCCTCAGCTTAATCAATTATTTCAACCTCTTAATGAAATTAAATTTTCTAATAATAAATTTACTTTAGATTTAAAAGTAAAAAGTTTTTAATTTTCAATAAAAGGAGGTAATTATTTTTGGTAAAAGTTTTTAAAAAGAGGATGGAGTGCAAAACTATAAAAGGGGTGGAAATATTGGTTAGAAAAAGCATTAAAATATTTTAACGAACAGAAACTAAAAGAGAAAAATAATAGAGAAATCATAAAATGAAACATAAAAATAATACATAATGCATAAATGTGAACTCTTAAATAATGACGCCATTATGTTGAACATTGGGCTTATTGTTGTCTCTGCTTTAATTTTAATCGCAGTCTTTAGAAAAAGGTGCTCGTATTAAAATTCCTGACTATTGCACTTATGCGAAATAAAGTAATCAATGTATTTAAAAATAATAAAAGGAAGCCGGATGTATCTACAAAATTTCCTTTAAATTAATACTAAGAAATAAGGAAAGCATATAAATGATAAATAATTTTTTAGTTTTTTGATTTCATTGCAGTTAAAAATGAACGATGCAGATGATAATAAATGTCGGAACCGATGATAATTGCTAAACAAATGCCAACCCGATTACCATGACGATATAGATAATGATAATGATCTAGAAAACGATAAACGCCACAATCCTGATATTCAGAGACTTGCAATCGAGACACAGTTTACATTAAAGGTATAGAAATCCAATCACGGTGTTGTAGCTGGCGATGTAGAAGTGCAATTACGGTGTTCACGACGACTATTATGTCAATCACCTGAAAAGCGATATAAAAATCGAAAGAACTCTGTAAGCACCATTATGAAAATCACACAAACCAATACAAAACATATTTCACCCAATATTGTCACTCGTGATCTACATGCTATCATTTGAGCAATGATACAAAAAAGCAATCACAATGCTGAACTGAATTAATTATCTCCTCGATAGCAAGAAAGTAAGATTGCAATGACTTTGATAATGATTATCGGATAATAACGATAACAAATAATAGCCATGACGACGCCTTAAAGACAACTGGTAATTACAAAAATAAAAAGATCACTAAATAGTAAAGAAATTATTGCACGGATTATTAAGTTCGGTTTCTTTTTACTATGGGCAACAAAGAATTGCGTTCTCTATGTGGAATATTTTCTGCAATTTATAGACATGGTTTTTTTCGACCAACTTTCCTGTTGCTGTTGTTTTTTTTTTGCATTCTTTACCTGATTTTTACAAAACTTAAAAATGCTAAGTATGTTTAAATAAATCAATTTTAATCGTCAATAAATCGAATGTTGAAGATTAAGGAAACTATCATCGTCATCATCATTACTATCATTACCATAACTCCATCATCATTCCCATATCATTACCATTACCATAACTGATATGCTCTCAATTTAAAGAAGGTTATCAGGTAAAAGTCTCTGAAAAGCTGCAATCTAAAAATTGTATGAATAAAATTAAAATAAATAAGTTAAAATACAGAAATAACGATGGCATAAAAAAGGAAATAAATAATAAATTAGAGGCAATAGAATATAAAAAGCAAATAATAAGAAATAAAATAAAAAATAAACTTGCGGATATTAAATTTATTAAAATAGATATTTTAAAATAAAGAATTAAAAGTAATAAATTGTGTGGATAAAATTATTAAAAGAAATTAATACGATAAATATGAGATATTGATAAAAACGTCGTATAAATTATATATCGATTTTTTAAATTTACTTATGTTTCAAAACGTCTAGTAGTTTTAAACGCAGAAACTTCGACAAAGGTTCTTAAAAATTTAATGACGTTTCCAAAATACATTTTATTTTTTTCTTTAAAATATATCAGAAGTTTACCTGCTATGGTTCTGATTTAGAATCTAGTAGTTATCACTTCCTTCCAATTTTATATTAAAAAGGAGATGAACAAACGTATTGAAATTGTTAGTAATTATATAGAAATGGCATTAATTATACAAATGTCGTTTTTATACCAATACCGAGAGTACACTGAACGTCCCTTATACATTTAAATTATTTAAAATTTACATTTTATTTACACAGAACGTCCCTTATACAAAAACGTCGGTAATTCAGTTATACAAATTTGTAATTTATGGCAAAATCCTTTCAAAGATGGAAAGAGGAAGAATAAGTTGGGAAAAATGATGAAGCGTGATAAATAATTAACGATAAAAGACGATGCAATCCCGGCCCCTTATTTTTATACCCTCTACACGATGGGTTTAAAATTTCTTATTAGTTTATTACGCATTAAAGGAGTCGTGGGAGGTATGTAAGAGTACAAAACTTATAGACTACAGTAATCTTTTGAGTCGATTTAGTCCTGTTCATCTATATGTCTGCCTGTTTGTCTGTCTGTTTGCCGGTGTGTCTAGAGGAAACCATTATTACAGTAGAACTAAAACGAACATTCTAATCAATGTTTGGTACAATTATTCTCTATTCTTATAAACGGTGTGGTACCGAAAGTGGAAGAAATCGGGTGAGAACAATGCTCTTTTATGGAACCTAATTTGAGTACATGTACATAAATGTGTGGTTCACCATTAGCGCTTGCATACGGAAGTAAATTTATTTTATTCTCGAACTCACCCACGAATATTAAATTAATTCGCAAAAATTATCGTGATCCGCCTACCAGAACCATAGTTATTAGGAAGATCACATCACAGGAGAGTGAGTGGAGGTACTCCACTTACTTTTTGTATTTATATTGATAATTTATGAATTGTTTTGTATTGAAAATGGGCGAAATCGTCCAGTGTCACGCCTACTTTTGTATGAAATAAAATGGAAAATCCACATTTTTCAGAATCTATCGAGGCTTTAAAGCTAAAATTATATGACCGAGATGATAGAATTGAACATTATAAATCCACAACAAAAGGGGGCGACACATCCACTATTTTAATATGCGACGTGGGACTTTTTGAGAATTATGTTGGAGATAAGTCCGCAGACCCAAATGAATTAGGAGAAGCGGAAAGGCGCGCACCACTCGCTGATTATTATTATCAAACTCTAATTTTATATTACCAGTGCACAATATATTAGTTTTCGTTTGTATTTTTGTCCCTTCGCGGCTACAAATCTATCCATAGAATCTATCTTTTAGCTCGTTTCTGAAGGAAAAAATAAGACACCAATTTGGGCTCTTCTGAACTTCAATAGACTGATTCAAATTTGTACCTTTCTTAGAGCTGCTGATTTTTACCTTCTTGTAGAAGTCTATCCATTTTCCATAAAGTAAATTAATTATGCTTTCATCATTCTCTAAGATTCTCCATAAGTAGCTCCAGACTTTTCTCTTCTCGAATTATGTTCTTTCTGAACAAACCGCTTGTATTGCAATAAATGGTCTTCTTAAAGTAAATAAAAAGAAATGCTGTCACGATATTTTTTTTTTAAATCTGACTGACACAAGCTTTGTTTGACTTCTTGTCAAACAGAAAGAAAAAAGAAATTCATTTATGAATGTATAAATTTTATTTATGCGATTATTCACAACAAGTAGCCATAAAAATCTTACTGTTGGCTAAAAATATAAACAAAGAATTGAAAACAAAAAAAAATTTACATACAGTAAAAACGTTATGAATAAATGAAGGAACGAAGATGAATGACGTGCAAAGGTTTGGGAAAACATGGTAAAAGAAGGGGAGAGAGGAGGGTGTAATAAATAGAAAAAGCCTTTGTGTATGATTGATCTTTAGTGGTCATTACATACACGATTGTGATGGAAGAACACAAGAAAGATCAATAATAAACCGAACGTTTTTTTCAATGAAGTCTAAAGGGGATTTAAAATTTAACGGCTGTTAAAGGGACTACAAGATGGGATAATTAAGAATAGTCCCGTTGTTTTCATTGGCTCATGGATAAATTCGAGAAATTGCGACTAAATCATTGAAAAATGGAATATAAAGGGTATCATAGATTTGGTGGAATATAAAAGATCTCGTATACTTTTCATAGAGGAAGTTAAAGATTGTGTAAAAGTGCAGAATTTCTTACCGATTTATATGATAATATGGCAGTGACTCTTAATGGCAATGACTCCTATTAATATATAGTAATAAAAAGTAACTTATATATAGCAACTTCACTTAATATATAGCAATAAAAAGTCACACGAAATAACTAAAACACACTCATATGTATTCCTTCCTTTTACTTCTTAACGGATCGAAATTCAGTTGTCATTCAATTGAAATTCTGTTAAATTGCGTTTCTGGTTGCAAATAAAGCACTTGTAAGCAGAGGTCGAAACTTTTATGACTTTTATAATAAAAGTCATGAAATAAGAGTTATTCAATGACTTTTATTTTAAAAGTTTTTCGATAAGAGTTATTCGATGACTTTTATTTTAAAAGTTTTTCGATAAAAGTTATTCGATGACTTTTATTTTAAAAGTTTTTCGATGAGAGTTATTCGATGACTTCTTTTTTAAAAGTTTTTCGATGAGAGTTATTCGATGACTTTTATTTTAAAAGTTTTTCGATAAAAGTTATTCGATGACTTTTATTTTAAAAGTTTTTCGATGAGAGTTATTCGATGACTTTTATTTTAAAAGTTTTTTAATAAGAGTTATTCGATGACTTTTATTTTAAAAGTTTTTTAATAAGAGTTATTTAAGACTTTTTCGTAATATAAGTTTTTTGTTGATACGAATATTTTGTCAATACGAACTAACATTGAGCTACGATATGATGAAAAGAATTGATCTTAGCTGGTGGGTTGGAAGATGCACATATATAGAAAGTATTGTGAAATTGATTTTTTACATAGTGGGAAGTGGGCGGGGGCCACTCAATACCCCCTAAGGTGCGTTTCTTACCAAAAAATGACTTTGCGTCAATCGGTAGCAAATGTCGCGAAACGGATATAAAATCAGGTGGTAGGGGGAGTGGCCGTCCCAAAAGGGCGTAGTGGGCGGTTTTTGACAAAAAAACTACTTTGCGCTAATCGATAGGAAATATCATGAAACGGATTTGTGACATAGTGGAACGGGGCGTAGACTCCCCAAAGGGGCGAAAGGGGCGTTTTTTACCAAAAAACCACTTTGCACTAATCGATAGCATATATCATTAAATGGATTTGGAAGATGGTCTGAAGTAGGCGTGGCCTTCCGCCCCTTTTTAGCGTCCACGCCTACTTCAGACCATCTTCCAAATCCATTTAATGATATATGCTATCGATTAGCGCAAAGTGGTTTTTGGTAAAAAACGCCCCTTTCGCCCCTTTGGGGAGTCTACGCCCCGTTCCACTATGTCACAAATCCGTTTCATGATATTTCCTATCGATTAGCGCAAAGTAGTTTTTTTGTCAAAAACCGCCCACTACGCCCTTTTGGGACGGCCACTCCTCCTACCACCTGATTTTATATCCGTTTCGCGACATTTGCTACCGATTGACGCAAAGTCATTTTTTGGTAAGAAACGCCCCTTAGGGGGTATTGAGTGGCCCCCGCCCACTTCCCACTATGTAAAAAATCTATTTCACAATACTTTCTATATATGTGCATCTTCCAACCCACCAGCTAAGATCAATTCTTTTCATCATATCGTAGCTCAATGTTAGTTCGTATTGACCATCATCTACCTCATCAACAAAAGACTTATATTACGAAAAAGTCTTAAATAACTCTTATTAAAAAAACTTTTAAATTAAAGTAAAAGTCAACTTTTAACTTTTATTTATAAAAGTAAAAGTTAAAAGTAAACTTTTACTTTTATAAATAAAAGTAAAAGTTAAAAGTTAAAAGTATACTTTTACTTTTAAAAATAAAAGTAAAAGTTAAAAGTAAACTTTTACTTTTAAAAATAAAAGTAAAAGTTAAAAGTATACTTTTACTTTTAAAAATAAAAGTAAAAGTTAAAAGTAAACTTTTACTTTTATTTTTAAAAGTAAAAGTATACTTTTAACTTTTACTTTTAAAAATAAAAGTTAAACTTTTACTTTTAAATAAAAGTTTTGAAAATAAGAGTTATTTTCGAGCACTGCTTGTAAGTATGAAAACTATAGAGGAAATCAGAATTGGTTTTAGGAAACATAAATTTGATATTTATTTAGCCTTCACTATACCACAATATGATATAAATTCAATACGTATAACTAATGGAAAAAGTTGTGACTAGAAAGTGTAGTTCAAATAACTTAACAATAAGCACAGTGACGTATTTAACACAAAACGATATGAACTAAAGTCTACTACAAACAAAAAAGAAGAACGCTACCTGAGCTTGCAATGTTTTAGTGCGCAAGATGTGTCAAACCATGATAAACAAACTTAAGATAAACTGAAATCTACATTAAAAATTAAATGAAGAAAAGAGAAAAGAACAAAAGAAACAAGCGAGTACAGAGACATATCAGAGCAAACATTACTAATAAAGTTATTTCTATGTACGCCAGGTACAGATTTCTTAAAGAAATTGTAACAAAGAGACGTATTGATATCAAAATTTGGTGTAACTTCGTTTGGGAAGACGATAAGGGAAATGTAAAATCGGCCGGTCGTTAGAGCCTTTGTTGACTGACGATGTTAAGAAGGTTGTTGCCTTCACGACAGGCTAATCTATTAATAAATTTTTTGAAGATAACGCAAACATATAGACCAATACATAGGCTTGGTCTTGGTCCTGTGTCAAATCTTGGTCTCTGTATAAAACGAGCGATTCGAATATCGATTTATGTTTCAAAATCTGATGCCGCCGGTCCAAAATCCGCAACAAACAATAACTATTTTTGGATGCATTGCCACCTGGTGAACCTCGCATAGGTTGGCGTCGTGCCATATAAGACAATTTTGGTTGTTAGCATAGCCATTCATCTAAAAAGAGCGCTTCGTCTCCAAAGATGATTTTTCGTTTGGAACGTTTGCAATAACGAACACTCATTTTGATAATAAACTTTTATCATTTGGACGTGCTGCTCAATAGTGTAACTTGCCACGGTGATTTGGCATTACTGACTGAATTACTAACAATAGAACCAGAACACCAGATGCCGGCTAAAGAACATGACCATTATAGACTGACATTATAGACAACATCGACACGCTCTGATTGGATAACCCTTTATAACAATGTTACGTTTGCTTTGGCCAATTTTTATTATTAAAAATATTTAAGAGGGAAACAAAATTTTTGTATGCTTTAGTCAGTGCAATTCTGACATGTTTATTAAGAATATAAAAATAAATACCGAGATATTTATTATATTACTTTCCAAGGAGATTTTTTAGTTATTTAGTGTCTGGTTAATTAGAGTAAAGCATTCAACTCTCTGGAACCACAAAGCGCTTACACTTGCCTGAAGCATTTCTAATGCACGCAGCTTCGTATTTAGAACAGTTAATTTTAATTCCGAAGGCATCACAGAAACGGCACACCAAAGATAGATGTTTTTCAAACTGACGGAGTGCAATGACGTGGGCATTCATTACGTGAGCTTTAGGGAACAGAATGAAAACATTATAAATAATTATAAATAATCATTACAATAACATTATAATAATCCACCCTCAAACAACGAAGTTGTAGACACCGGAATAATAAAAAATTCTTTCTAAGCCGAAAATTCTCTTTGGTGAATAAACACATTTTTGAACATTACAAATTTCGAATTTTTTATAAATACGACTCGATTAAATCTCCGGAAAAATCATCACAGTCTTAATACGTTACTGATAATGATGATTACATTGATGCTAAACAGTACGATGAAAATAATTATATTAATGACGAAGTTGTTTGCTTTTGGCATATTGCCAACTATAATGACAATGAGGTTTAAAATGTGTTATAAAAAAAAGAAATTTTAATAAAGGCTACAATGAAATTGCTTCATCTTTAAGAGTCATATTTTCAAAGAAATTCAGAGTCTCTTGGCAAAGTGATGAAGAGGTATATTTTTTCCTGCACTACAGTGCACAGACACCGTCGCACGCACACATAGAAACATGTATGCACAACGCAAGCTTAACTCCTGGAACGTCATAGATTTGACGGCTTTTAGCAATTGATTAAGTCTCGCACTCATTATAAACGCAATTACCAAAATAAAAAATCGTACTAAAAACCAGTAAACAACTAAAGAGCTCTAAAAATGAAACCTTTCACATCGTCAATCTGACGTTTAAGATCTTGAAAATTACGTGTTTCTTATGAAAAAATAACGAGTTAATAATTTTTACATTCGACTCAAAATGCTTAAGTATAAATCAAAGTATTTCGACCAAAGCAACTTGTTGGACAAAAACAGATAAAGAAACTCAAGCGAAAGGAATGGCCAATGTTGTTTTTATGCATCATAATCTTAATTGTGAAGAGTAATTAAATTTGTGCTTTTTCGTTAACGTAATTAAATTTGTGCACATTGTGATTTTCTAATAACGAGTTACAGGAATGGTGTGATGTATTGCGTTGCAATATATCTATTTCTGATACTTCCTGCACCCAACCTGTTTGCCAAAAGTCTTTTTATCAAGAAATAGTTTAGCAATTAGGATGCGCTGCAAAAACCAAAAGAAAAAAGGAATACAAAACAAAAACTTGTTGAATTACGCAAAATTTACGTAGCCCTCTTCTTCTTACGCATCCACTCATCGTAGCGGAAAACTGATAGTAATAGTCGTAGCATTAGCCAAAAAATTGCGAAATGGTCTATAGAGAGAAGTAAGGAATGGGAAAAAAAAGAAAAAGGAAAGCACAGAAAACATGTAAAAATGGTAGTCTCGGTCTGGCCGAAGCTTTATATACCCTACATGCTTATGTTAAATTTATTGTTCAATCCTAGTAATCAGTTGACGGTGCATGCTCATTTTTTTGTGATTTGCTGAAATTCAAGCCGGTTATTCCGGTGATCTTCAAAGCCCTGCTACTTTTGGGTTTTTATCTAAAAGCGGTCGCATCAATGAATCGATTTTCTAAGTTTTTGCTATGAATAAACCACTGCAGAGAGAGAATACCACCGCCAAATCACAAGAATCGCTTTGTAATTTTCGTAAATGTGAATTTTGCAACCCTATCGGTTCTTCTGCAATAATGATTTGTGTTCCCATATTTTTTTGAAAATGATTTTCCTTGTATATTTATAAAAGGAATATAAAATCAGCTTTATTTCTGCTGTAGAGACTAAGAAAATCTCTAAACATTTATGAAGTCACATTTACTATCAAAAGTGGGCGAGGCGCTGGTCCTATGTTGTCAGTTTCGAATCTCAGACAGAACATGATGATAATGAATATTCCACAGGCAGACGAACGAACATGGCTTAATCGACTCCGGATGTTATTCTCATTCAGGACACTCATGAAGAGTAGAAATATATATTTTTTCTGAATCTGCCACGCCTCCTTTAATGGGTTACAAAGAGAGGAAGTAAGTGGATATACCGGGTGCAGGGCATAAAAGGTAAAGAAAATAGTAAGGAAAATTAAAGAAAATAATGAAGAAATATCTGAGGAAAAATGTGTTGAAAAAATAATAAATGATTCTGGGAATAAAATGAAAATCGATTGCGGGTTTAACTTGTGGTTTTTAGCAAGTTGTTTTGCTAAAATATCTGTCGCTCAAATTTGGTTTTCGGATTACTCTCATGGAAATAACGAAGAAGAAGAAAAAATGCTGCTAGCCCGCTTTTAGGTTAGCAGGTTATAAAAGATCTTCATTATAAAAAATGCTCAGTTTTGTTTATTAAATGATCAGTTAAAACAAAATGCATTGATATTGATTGATTCAAAACGATTGGTTGATTGATTCAGAATGCATTGAAAAGAGAAATAGAAAAATTTAAAATAAATTTATTGGAAGAATCTGTGCATTAATTCTCGCATTTAAAATTTGTTTAAGTAGAATAAAATCCTCTGAATTGTAAAAAAATTGTCTATATTTAAAGCGTAGAAAATTGCTTTAATAAAAATGTTTCGGCTTTGAAAAACCATAGAAAGTAATGTGTATCGTTCCAGTTCACTAATTATTTTGTCAAATATAAAAAACATCCATATAAGTATATTAAGCGCATTTTGTTACTTTTTAATGTTTGTTAATTATTAATACAATTCATTATACAAATTATTACTTTCTTACATAATTAAGTTCCTTGCTATTGCTTTTTACTGTTACTCTTATTCATATAGCTTATATAAGTGGTAGATATTTCTTGTTACCACTTTTTATTATTTTGTAATTATTAGTACAAATTTCTTTAATTTAAGTTATTAGTTATGTTAATTAATTATTGCATAATTAATAATTGTTATCATGCTAATTTAAAAGCTTTGAATTATTGTATATTATTCGTTTTTAAAGTTTTTTCCACATTTCCGATTTTAATTATACGAAGTAGAATTATTATTCATTAATTATTTTTTGCGCAAGTATACAAAATTTATTAAATATTAATTATCTGTTACGACTATTTTTCAGTTCCTTATACAACTTTAAGAGCTATTGCTATTTATTATTACAATTTTTAAAACTTTTTATTAATTTTTGTTTATCTGTATGAAGTGTATTAATTAAGGAGGTTTCATTAAGAAGTTCTTCAAGCTCTTTTTTTATATACAAGGTCGAATTCATGAGATGAAGGAAACGGAAATGACTTTTTATAAATTTAACTACATTGATTATTACTTATTCGCTTTTGTTCACATTTTTTGTAATATAAATGAATCTGCAGTGAAACCTATCACTTTAAAGCAAAAAACTCTTATTTTCAAAACTTTATTTAAAAAAAACCTTTTTTAAAATAAACTAAAAACTAAAAATTTTAAAACTTTTATTTTACTTTTATAGTAAACTTTTAACTTTTAATTTTATTTATAAAAGTAAAAGTTTACTTTGAACTTTTACTTTTATTTATAAAAGCAGATGTTTACTTTTAACTTTTACTTTTATAAACAAAATTTAAAAGTCAACTTTTACTTTTATTTTAAAAGTTTTTAATAAGAGTTATTTAAGAATTTTTCGTAATAAAAGTCTTTTGTTGATGAGGTGGATGGTGGACAATACGAACTAACATTGAGCTACGATATGATGAAAAGACCGGATCTTAGTTGGTTGTTGGAAGATGCAAATATATAGAAAATATTGAAGTAGATTTTTTACATAGTGGGGAGTGTAGCGTGGAGTAGCGTGGCCACTCAATACTGCCAAATTTTTCTTACGAAAAAATGACTGCGTCAATCGGTAGCAAATGTCGCGAAATAGATGTAAAACCAGGTTGGAGGGGAAGTGGCCGCCCCAATAGGGCGTAATGGGCGGTTTTTGAAAAAAACTACATTTCGCCACTCGATAGCAAATATCGTGAAACGGATTTGGGACATGATGTTACGGGGCGTGTACTCCCCAAAAAGGGAATTCCCCAAAAACGGAAGGCGCGTTTTTGACAAAAAAACTACTTTGCGCCAATCAATACCAACTGTCATGAAATGGGCTTGGGACACGGTATAAGGTGGGCAAGGGCGCACACAAGGGACGAAAGGGGATTTTTCAAGACCCAAGTATTAAGTATTTTAGTTATGTATTTTCAAAAAACCGTTCGTTCTTTCTGACCTTATTTTCTTCCTTTCAAACTGTCTTTTTTTCTGTTATTTATATGGATGCGTATGTTCATTTATATGGCATGCAGTCTGTTATGTATATGTGCCGATTTGTTCATTGAAGATTGGAAGTATGGTTTTCGGAAGAATGCTTACGACAGTGCCAACGATCTTTATTTACCTCGCATTCGATGTGGTTTTGCAACAGGTCAACCCGTTGTCTGTAGCATCGAACAATTTTTTCTGGGCCATTTTAATAATTTTATTGCATTTCCAAACGGTGCCAATGCATACAGAGGATAATAAATGTCCGCACATAGATCGTATGAACATGAAGTGTTCATCGTGAAAATTAAACCCTTTCATTTGATAAATGGACGGGAAAACCCATACGCATACGCAGATAAATATGAGGTCCTTGTTGCAATGTATCGGATATCATTGTTTGAAATGTATCGGATCAATTGTTGAAAAAATGCATGCAGAGAAAATCTCATGCTGAATATAATAATTTCATACAACAAAGGTAATTAAAGATTGTTGGCACTGTCGTAAGTATTCTTTCGAAGACCATACTTCTAATCTTCAACGAACAAATCGGCACATATACATAATAGACTGTATGCCATATCAATGAACATACGCATCAATAGAAATAACAAAAAAAGACAGTTTGAATGAAAGAAAAGAAGGTCAGAAAGAACGAACGGTCTTTTGAAAATTCATAACAAAAATACTTAATACTCGGGTCTTGAAAAACCCCCTTCCGCTCATTTTGGGGAGTCCACGCCTGCTTCATGATATTTGCTATCGATTAGCGCAAAGTAGTTTTTTGGCAAAAACCGCTCATTACGCCCTTTTGGGGCGGACATTCCCCCTCCCACCTGGTTTTATATCCGTTTCGCGACATTTGCTAGCGAT